>CM038676.1:308976951-309480510 GCA_021605205.1 Aegilops longissima | reverse complement strand
ATCTGAATGGACTGCTACTATTTTTTTTCGAACATAAACTTACATGTGTGTAGAGTCGTTCACCGATGGTGTTTGCAGCTCGCCGGGTTGTATTGGACATGGTGGGGTTATAGCAGATCTGTGTAGTTGAGGATCTCGTGGCGGCAATAGTGAGGAGGATTTGTACCTGCTGTTGACTTTTGACCGAGGCACCGTTGATGGTCGCTTTGTCGAAGTTGATGCAGTAGCTCTGCTTGGAGCTCTGTTTTTCGGTGCAGCAGGTGGACGCTGAGCTCTGTTTTGGGGTGCAGCAGGTGGACGTGGTGGTAATCCAGTGCTGTGACGATGTCTCAGTCGATTGGTTTGAAAATTTTGGAGCGGTGGCACATCATCATGGTCATAATCATATTCATCATCTGCTCCAACATCGTGTTCAACTGCATCATCATTGTCTGCTCGGACATGCTGTCCAAACGTAGTGAACTCGTTCTTATACTCTGGGTTGAGAACTGTTATTGGCTCATCTTCATCGTCGTCATCTTCATCCTCCTGTCGGTGAGTGCCCTCCCTGATGAAGGTGACATCGTCGTCATCCTCAACTACCTCTTCTCCCTGGAAAAAATCCTCTTCCGGAGAGTAGTGGACTGTAAGTGCATCTAGTGCCCCTTAATGATTTTGGTGTATTGAAGACTTATAGGTTAAGTAACTGATGCATTTGTAAGTGTACACAGGTCTATAAGTCTATGAGGAGTTTGATATTTACTGAGAAAGTCGATCCCTAAAATGAATTTCTTCAATCAAGAATTTGATATTCAAGACTTTAAGAAGACTTTGAAAGTGAAGAAATTGGTGTGATTCTCAAGACTTGGTAATCGCTTGAGGAATATGAAGCGTGAAGACTTTTGTTTTCGTAGTTTCATTTTCTCTTTCTTGAGTCATAGGAAACACCGCATCGTTAAAGGGGTCGAGAAATACTAAGGAAAAATTTCCATTTGATGCTCAACTCAAAATCCTACACCTACCAAACCCTTCGAGTGAAGCCTTTGGAAATCTCATACAGTTCAGTCAATTTCTTGATGTGAGACGAAGCTCTTCCGTCAATGAGAATTTGTTCGGCCGAGGAGTTAGGAATTCGCCATCTAATTGCCTACACATGAGGAACATGATAGCCACGAGGAATTTGATACTCAAAATTCCGACCGTTCTTTATCTTCTTGCGCGCCACTGTCCAAAATATCTTATCCACCTAACGGTCATATCATTGAAGGGCATTTATGTCTTATCATGTCGGGCTGCTCCCTAGGCTATAAATAGCCGCCCCTACAACCACTAGTTGGTTGGCTGCTCCGAAGAACTTGACACTTGTCATTTGAGAGCAACCCATCCTCCGAGGACTTTGAGCGAAAATCATCAAGTGAGAAAAACCCAAAGTGAGGAAAATCCCAAAACCAAACCCCAACAAACCCAAAGTGATTGAGCATCATCAAGAAATTGATCCCGCGTGGATCCGACGCTTTTACCTTTGAAGACTGTGCTTCTTCCAGACGGTTAGGCGTCACGGTCTAGAGCATCCAAGAGGAATTGTGGATCGCCGAGTGACCAAGTATGTGAAGGTTTGGAAGTCGCCTGAAGACTTACCACGAGTGATTGGACGAGGTCTGCGTGACCTTAGTTCAAGGAGAATACGGTGAGGACTTGGTGTCTGAGCTGCGTGCTCAAGGATCGGGTGTCCGGACTGCGTGTCCTCGAGTTTAAATACTCACCGCTCCAACCAGACGCATAACCGAGACAGCAGTTGGAACTGGTCTACAAATCATTGTCTTCACCAACCTAATCGGTTCTATTTCCTCAACCCTTTCATTTCCTCATTCTTGTGTTGAGTGTTTGTCATATCTGTGTTTGAAGACTTTGACTGAAGACTTTCTCAATTTCCTCAGTTCAATTTCTTCAGTCTGTTTGTCTTCATCTTGTGTTATCCTGTGATTACGCTTTCTGTGCTCTGTGATAATCTTCATTTCATCATGATGATTATGCCTGTAATCTGTTATGCTTACTTCTGAGTACTTATTCCGCTGCATGTATTTCTTCGCTAAGGAATTTCCTCACCAAAAATTCCTCGGTGAAGAATTTGTAAATTCTCTAAAATCGCCTATTCACCCCCCTCTAGTCGATATAACGCACTTTCAATTGGTATCGAGCAAGGTACTCCCTTGTTACGTGTGATTTAGGTTTAACCACCGGAGTTTTAGTTATGTCGACCGCATGTATGATCAAGGTCTCAGCAGGTGTCCTACCTTCGATGGGACGGACTACCCTCATCGGAAGAACAAAATGCGAATGCATCTTGAAGCAATTGACAACGATCTACGGTATGTTGTGACAAAGGTGTTTCCTCACCACACCCTCTCCGAATGATGCTGATGTGAAGAGATTCAAGCAACTCGATTCTCAAGCGAAGAATATCATATGTGGCCATCGAGCAAAGGTCAATATGGAAGAGTGAGTGCTTTGGAATCGCCAAACTCATCCGGGACAGGCTGTCCAAAGTAAATGAAGGTGTTTCAACTCAGCGTGACTCTCGTGTTGATGTTCTTGGAATCTCTTCAACCGCTTCAAAAGACTCGACAACGAAAATGTTCAACAAACCTTCGATCGCCTCACCGACATCTCAAATGAGCTTCAAGCACTTGGGTGCCACCGACATCACCGACCATGAGGTGGTGAAGAAATTGCTAAGATCGCTTGATTCCTCATTTGACACTCGCACCGATGATACAAGAACGAGCTGACTACAAGTCTCTTGATCCTCGCCGATATCCTCGAAGGCTAAATACTCACGAGTTCCAGCTTGCTGAAAAGAGAGATCTCTATGGTTCTCGCTATGGAAGAACACGTGCCTCAAGGCCAAGGCTGAATCTGAATCGAAAGTGAAGAATCTGTAGTAGCCTTGGAGATCTCAAGAATTTGGCGAGAGCTAGCAATCGCTCGTGAAGAAATTCCAGAAATTCACAAGGCGTGGTCGTTTTGGAAAATCCTCAAGAAGCAAGTGATTCCTCATCTAGTGACTATAAGCGAAGACTTTGCCACAAATGCAAGAAACCTGGTCACTATATCCAAGATTGTCCTCGGGGGAAAAGGAATTAAGAAAGAAGAAACACAAGGATTACAGTTCTGATGACGTGAAGAAGAAGAAGAAATCATCAAAATCTTCATCATCAAAATCCTCAAAACCTTCTTCTCATAAGAAGAGCAGCTCCAAAAAGGCTCGGGCATTCATTGGCAAGGAAATGGACTCGGAAGCTGAATCTGAGGAAAATGAGGAAGAGGAGGAGTCTGAAGAATCCGAATCTGGTGTGGCTAGTCTGGCTCTTGCTACTGCTTATGTTAGCAAGTCCATCTTCAACATCAAGAAACCGACTCACCGACAAGCCCGATGAGGAAAATGATGACTAACGCCCCCACCTATTGCTTCATGGCAAAAGGTGCTAAGGTACTCAATTTCACCTCCTCTGAATCTAGTGAAAATGAATCTGATGAGGATCTCAAGCCCAGCTACTCTAAACTTGCTAAAATTGCTATAAAGCAACAAAGGGCTTTTGAAAAGGTTCAAAACATGCTAGATAAGAGTGATGATATGTTAGGTGAAGAAATGGATCGCACTCAAGCCCTGACTGAAAATCTTCAGAGAGTTCAGTCTAGGCTTGACAGCCCTTAAGGTCATCATAAACACTCTCTTATCTGATCATGAGAAACTTTCTTATGAATTTCTTCAAAGAAAGCAAGATCTTGAGAAGCTAAGAGCGAGTTATGAAGATCTTCAGAAGGAGCGCGATTCATTACTTGCTCAACAAATCAGCGCTTCTCAAGAAGAATTTGTTCCTCCATGCTTAAAGTGCATTGAACGTGAATCGCTAATTCTTCACCAATGTTCAAATGCCTCAATCATTATAAATTCTTCACCGCCTCTGCTATCACTAATTCCTCACCGAGGACATTGCTAGTATCACCGACGATGCAGGGCTGAAGGAATTGTACATGATGGCATGTACAAAAGCCTCAAAGGGCATCAGACTCTTTGTGATGTGCTTAAAAGCAGATCCTCAATAGAAACCCTAGGAAAGAGGGTATTGCCTTTGAGAGGAAACTCAATGCTGATGGAACGTCTTTGGAAGCCCGAGCGGTATCCCAAAACCTCATGGGTTGCTGCAAAGGGACCTCCATTGATCCATCCACCTTATCTGACTTTACATGTGAATTTCCTCATTCGATGATGAGTCATTTGACTCAAACTATAAACTGTTCAAAAATCAGAATGGTGAAGTATTTGCTAGATATGTTGGCACTAATCGCAGAACGGTCCCCTATGAAGAAAATCTGGGTTCCCAAGAAGTGCCTTGAAAGTCTTGGTGAATGTCCTCATGACACCACCGTGAAGAAAAGGAACCCCAGATCAAATTCTTCATATGGACCAAATTCTTCATATGGATCCAAGTCCTCATATGGACCAAATTCCTCACGTGGATCAAATTCCTCAAAAGGATCAAAGTCCTCATATGATTATCATCGTGCTAACAACTCTGCTTTCGCAGGTAGAGCTAAGGGCTATGAATATGTGCATTATTCTTCAAACCAATATGTTCATAAGTCCTCAAGAATTTCTCCGCTTATTCATATGCTTACCCTAACCCCTCTTATGTGAAACGAAATGGTTTGGCCTCTATGCCACCATTCTCATATGGTGCTCGCAGAATGATGAACTCTTTGCCACCCCTTCGATGTGGGTGGTGAAGAAAAGAACTAATCTCTTCTGCAGGGTCAGGTCTCCGGACGTGCCTCAACGTCTGAAGAATTTCTTTGGGGCACGACAAAATTGCTCGAAGGACGCAGTTAATCATGATGAAATGAACTTTCATTTCACACGCCCTCATACCGCTTATCTGAAATTCATCGATGAACTTGATATCATATTCTTCATTGATGAAGTATATGAGATCGTAAGTTGTACTAATTCATCTACAGGATGATCAACCCAAAGCCACTGAGTGGGTTCTCGATAGTGGATGTACAAATCACATGACTGGTGACAAGAATCTATTGATGGATGCTCCCTTATCACCGTCACATCTGAAGCATATCATCTTTGCTGACAAAGGCAAAAGTCAGGTATTGGGACTTGGTAAGGTTGCTATCTCTAAGGACATGCACATGGACAAAGTCATGCTTGTTGAGTCTTTAGGATATAACCTCATGTCAGTCTCAATGCTTTGTGATCTCGATATGGTTGTTATCTTTGGCAAGTATCGTTGTGTTGTGATTATGGAAGTCGACAATTCCAAAGTCTTGAAGGCTTTAGGAGAGGAGACTTGTATATTGTTGATTTTTCCACAGGACCACAACCAGCCGTGTGTCTACTTGCAAAAGCTTCGTAGGCTGGCTATGGCATCGACGACTTGGTCACGCAGCATGAGGAATTTGCACACGCCATGAAGAAGAAGCATGTCATTGGCATTGAGAATGTCAAATTCCTCAAGGATCACTTATGCGGTGCCCGTGAAGTGGAAAATGACCAAGGCCAAGCATCCAAAGAAAGACTATCATGACCACTACTCGTCCCTTCGAATTGCTTCACATGGACCTCTTTGGTCCCAATCATTACTCAGTTGTCGTTAATGAAGCATCACTATATGGCTTTGTTATTGTTGATGATTACTCTCGTTACACTTGGGTACACATTGTTACTTACAAAAATCAAGTGCGAAAATCTTCAAACGATTTTCCTCGAGGGCTTCAACCAACTTTGGTGTGAAGATCAAGCACATCAGAGTGACAATGGAACTGAGTTCAAGAATTCGGTCTTGAGGATTATCTTGATGAACTTGGTATTACTCATGAGTTATCTGCTCCCTATACTCCTCAAAGAAATGGCGCTGTGGGCGCAAGAACAGAACTCTTGTTGAGATGGCTCGCACTATGCTTGATGAATACAAAACGCCTAGTCGTTTCGGATTGAAGCAATTGACACTGCGTGCCACATCATCAACAGAGTATATCTTCACAAATTCTTCAAAAGATCGCCTATGAACTCCTCAACGACAAGAAACCCAATGTAAGTTATTTCAAAGTCTTGATTGCTAAATGCTGGATTAGAGATCCTCACCACACCTCTAAATTTGCACCGAAAGCACATGAGGGTTTTATGCTTGGTTACGGAAAGGACTCGACACCTACTGAGTCTTCAACATCGCACTTCACAAGATTGTTGACACTTGTAGATGTGCGGTTCGATGAAACTAATGGCTCGCAAAGAGAGCACCTACCTTCAGTGTTAGACGAACCAGCACTGAGGATTCTATCAGGTTCAAGGCAACCGAGGATGTCATTCCTCTTCAAGAAACTGCTGAAGAATTCATTCTGTCTGACGAAGAACGCCGAGTGATGCACTGAAGATAATGTCAAGAAAATGGTGCCGAGGAAAATGATCAAATTCCTCAAGACAACCAGCTCATCCTCGCGTTGCAAAGAGGTGCAAGTTGACAAGATCATCGATGACATTGAAGCGCCAGTCCTCTCACTCGCTCAAAAGCTTCACACTTATCTAACTTTTGTGGGCACTATGCTTTTGTCTCTATCACAGAGCCCACTAAGGTAGATGAAGCATTTCGGGCCGAGTGGATTCAGGCCATGCAAGAAGAATTACATCGATTCGAGCTCAACAACGTCAGGAACTAGTCAAACGTCCAGATCCTCGCAAGCATAATATCATTGGCACAAAGTGGATCTATCGCAACAAGCAAGATGAAAATGGCCTTGTGGTGAGGAATAAGGCTCGACTAGTAGCTCAAGGCTACACGAGTTGAAGGAATTGATTTGATGAAACTTTTGCACTGTTGCTAGACTTGAGTCTATTCAGCATATTACTACGCCTATGCTAACCATCACAATATCACTTTATATCAAATGGATGTGAAAAGTGCATTCCTCAATGGTAAGCTTGAGGAAGAAGTATATGTTGCTCAACCCCGTGTTTTGAAGATCCAAAGAATCGACAAAGTCTTGAGACTAAATAAGGCCCTCTATGGCCTCAAGCAAGCCCCTCGGGCGTGGTATGATACATTGAAGGAATTCTTCGTGAAGAATGGCTTCACACCCGGTTCACTCGACCCTACTCTCTTTACTAAATCTTATGATGGTGAACTATTTGTGTGCCAAATATATGTTGATGATATTATCTTTGGCTGTACTGACCAACGTTATAGTGATGAATTTGCCTATATGATGAGTGAAGAATATCAAATGTCTATGATGGGAGAGTTGAAATTCTTCTTAGGTCTTCAAATTCGTCAACAACACAATGGCATATTCATATCTCAGAGAAATACCTCAAAGATGTCCTCAAGAAATTGGCATGCAAGATTGCAAAGGTGTCAAAATTCCTATGCCCACAAATGGCCATCTATGCATCGATGAAAATGGTATTGACTTGATCACAAGGTATACCGCTCCATGATTGGTTCATTATTGTACTTATGTGCATCTAGGCCAGATATAATGCTTAGTGTTTGCATGTGTGCCCGATTTCAAGCTACACAAGGAATCACACCATAAGGCTTGTGAAGCATATTCTTCGATATCTAGCTCACACACCAACACTAGGATTATGGTACCCCAAGGGATCTACTTTTGATCTCATTGGATATTCGACTCGACTATGCTGGTGATCGTGTGACCGCAAGTCAACATCTGGTACTTGTCATTTCCTCGGACGATCTTTGGTGCATTGGTCCTCGAAGAAAGCAGAGCTGTATCACCGTCCATCGCGAAGCTGAATACATTGCTGATGGCTCGTGTTGTGCTCAATTACTATGGATGAAGCAAACCCTCAAGGATTACGGCATCAACGTGAAGAATGTGCCTCTCTATTGTGACAATGAGAGTGCCATCAAGATTTCTCACAACCCAGTTCAGCACTCAAGACAAAGCACATTCAAATTCGTCATCATTTTCTTCGTGATCATGTGTTGAAGGGACATCTCCATCGAAAGCACGTGAAGATCAAGAACAGCTAGCTGATATCTTCACTAAGCCCTTGGATGAGAAGAGATTTAGCAAATTGCGGTGTGAGCTAAATATCTTAGAATCTTGAACGTTCTTTGAAAAGACACACATCCTAACACTTATGCAAAATTGATGACTTAGATGTGCAACACATGAAGAAACGTTTTCTTCAATCAATGAAGAATAACACTCTAAGTGTGAAGAAATTAATGAAGAATTTGATTCTCGTAACCCTCGACAATTATGCGCGGTGTCTGAAATCATCATTCTTATCTGATGGGTCACGCCACCACCAAAGTTGAAAATCTTCAATTTGAGTTTTTCCTCGCTTTTGAAATTCTTCAGTTTTGAAATTCTTCATTTTCAAATTCTTCAACTTTGCAAGATCTTCACTGCTTCCGTCGTCTTTCTTCATTGGCTATATATATATATGGATTTATGTCCTCTACAACATTCACTTATGGCTATTTCTTCAAGTCGCTTTTTCTGCTAAGTGAATGTGATCGGACCCTTCCCCTCTATGCTATACTCAACCCAATCCATTCACAAATTCTTCATGTGCGTTCTACTTTGAAACTCGTTCAATTTCTTCACTGTGTCCTTAACAGCTGAAGAAATTGCGAACGGAACTTTTAAAACGAATCTTATCCAAACTTCGATTTTACCGCTCAAGCCGTTCCGCATCCCACGATGCATTATTATATCCACCCACGATCGCACACGATCTCCACTACACATTACGTGGGTGACACATGTCGTGAGAAGGGAAGCGGTCAGGGGCACGTTCGTCCTAAATCTTCGGACAAGCCGTTTTTCACCGTGGCTATAAATACCCCTCTCTCCCTTCCTCACTCTTTTACTCCGCTCGATCTCTCTCCCGCTCGAGCTCCTCGAAACCCTAGCGCCGCCGCTACTCCATCGTCGCCGGTGAGGAAAAGCTTCACTGCCTTGACCTCTTCGCCGACGTACTCGCGCCGACCGTGGAATTTCTTCACTCCGCCGTCGCCGTAGCTGATTTCCTCTGCCAAGTTAGGGCGGAGAAGATCTGAACGGACGAACTTCTAAACTGTTCATCTCAGTTAAATCGTGTTCTTCACTTCGGTAAATTAAAAGTTACTTTTATTTACTCGCTTTGATTCTCAAATTTTCTTCAAATTCTTCAAAGGTGTTTATTCTTCAAATCTTCATACATATGAACACCTCAAATCTCTTGACTCATTTCTCTAAGCAATGATTTTCTTCAAGATTCCTCAATTGTGTGGATCTTGATCTATACAACTCGGAACCTAAGATAAAGAACGCTTATTGAAATTCTTCAAGGCTCATCTGGTCAAAATCCTCAAACTTGTTCTTTTGAAAAACCCTCCGAGAACATATGACCCCTTCAAATTCCTCGCACCTATACTCATGCTCACAGGTACAAATGTCCTGCTGAATCCCTAGGTTCTCATCAACTTAACTCATTTGCAGCGTTCCTCGAAGAAAAACTGCACACTTCTTCAGAGAACTCAATTGTTCAATTTCCTCACCAAGAAAATGGCGATGGTAAGAAGCCGCAGAAGGGAGGAAAGAAACCGAGGTTATGACAGCGTTTGAAATCCACGAGGAAATATATCTGACTCATCACTCCGGATGAAGAAAGCAAAAATCAACGCAAGGTGCGTATTCGTAAGATTGAGCGGAGATGGGCACGGAATGGAAGGAATACCGCTATGTAACACCTAAGTACATGAAGAAATTCGCGTTAAATCCTCCATGCCCAAGAGCTCCTTTGGCACCAGCCAAATAGCTGATCCCACTAGCGTCAAGCGCGTGAGGACTTTCCGATGAGTGGGCTAAGCGCCAAGCAAAGTTGGCTAAGCAAGCAAAGGAAGGTGAAGAAATTCAATGAGGATTACGCTTGCTGCTGCCATCGAGGTCTCGGCCAAGCCGAGGAAATCGATGCAAAGAAGTCGCCAATAAGCCAAGTGCTTCTTCATCATGCCCTCACGGCCAAGTTCCTCGCCAGCTCCCTCAAGGCAAATTCCTCGAAGCAAATTCCTCACACTGCCATCTTGTTCCATCAAAGTCCTCAATCGCTCCGTCCAAACCCTCGGTTCCTGTGCACTGCCACTTGTCAAAGGACTGCTGGTTTTCAATTGCCTCAGGCGTCTCTGCAAATTCCTCACCGCTCACAATTCTTCATCGGCCCGACTCTGTGAAGACAAAAGCAACAATGGGCGTGGTCCTCGGCCTAGCCCAAGGAAGAAACAGCTTGTAGTCCACGTGCCATCGATGATGAGGCATCGATGAAGAACTTGAAGAAATCATCGAGACCGTCAAGTTAGAGCCGCAAGAGCCAAGGGAACAGCTGTGCCCTTTGCTTTTGGACCCAAAGAAAGTCCTCGATTTCATCGACCTCGCACAATGATCCCAATACCCCTCGCTGATCTTCCTTTGACACCTGGTCAAAGTCATATGTTGACTCACTTCATCGCTGAAGAAAATGGAAGTTCGAGAAGGCGAAGGAAATCAAGAAGGCTCAATACAGAAGGAAAGGTTCACGAAGAAAAATGTTGTCAAGATGACACCGAGGAACTCCTTCAAATCAAACTGAAATTCAGAACCTCGGCAAGGACTTTGACACGCACTATGCTGATTGGCAAGTTGTCAAGACCAGATTCACAATCCGACGAAGAATCTCACAAGTGTTGCTGCACATGCAACATGAAAATCCTCAGTGAAGCCTCTGCTCAGCCTAATGAAGAAAATGCCAAGAACGCTGAAGCTCACCTGCTGAAGAAAATGCTGATTCGAGGCTGATGAAGAAATTCCAGCCACCGAAGAAAGCGCGGGCACCCACTAGTGGTGCGCTGAAGAAACTACTCAAGACAGGGAACTGCATCGGTTGCTCTGAAGAAACTGCCCCAAATTCCTCGGCTCCTCCAAATACCAACTCCAACTCCAATTCTTCCATCCGCTTCGATGTGAAGAAAACCAAGGCTCATGGAAAGAGCTGCTGTGAAAAGAAAAGCATCACAAGCGTCGATTCTTGATGCGAAGAAAATGAAGCCAATGACCAGCTCTGTTGAGAACCCGATTGATGCTATTCCAATTTCCTCCATACCATCAAAGGAAGTAGTTCCTTTTGGAGAAGAATATGAAGTGCCAACGGATCGATGAAGAACATCAATCTCACCTTTCGTCGGAAAATTGATGAAGAAATTGAAGTGGAAGCAATCCTTCAACCCCGTCATTCCTCACGCACCATGAAATTCCTCAAGATGGTGCTTGAGAAATTGAAAATGAAGATGTGGATATTGGATGCACCACTCCGGTAATCAATGATGATTTTGGGAAAATCAACATCCCAATACTCCGCTCTTCACCTCGCTTCAACAAGTTCCTCACTCCCCTGCACGCATCGCTCAGATAGACTCAAGAAAATCAACCCTCCGGTTACGTGCATGAAGCAATTCCAGCCACTAGTCTTGATGAAACTGCTGCTGCTTCTGAAAATCCTCGGATCGCACAAGTTGAGGACCAAGAAATTCCTCAAGTCAAGAACACGAACTTACGATTCCTCGGTGGTGATGCAACTCATCGACACCCTCTGCCAAAGCGTAAGAATCCGTTCTCAACCAAACAAAAGTTCAAGGCTAAGGATTTCTTTCTTTGAGCATGTGTTCTTCACTGAATATAATCCCTATGATTCTGCTCGGATTAGGAAGAGGCGCTTACGGACTGCCACCAAGCCAACTTCTATTCCTCGGTGCTTTTCAACAAGGACAAAATCTTGATCATGCTCATATTCCTCATGTGGATATGGAGTCGCCGCCGTGCTTTGAGCCCGTCCTAAGTGTTCTTCACGATGCAGGTCTTCTAAACTTCTGCCGATATTTGTGATTGGAGCGAAGAGCTAATTCTTGATTCTATGCAACCACTGCACATCACGGAGACGCTGAAGATGTAACTTCATGGGTCTTGGATTGGATGACCGAAAATACTCACTACAAGGCTCCAAAGAAGTAATTGCTTCGTGCCCTTCCACTCAGTCCTCCGATTGATGGAGCTCGTCGCATCTATGAAGAAAAGGAACTTTCAAATCACTATATGCAAGTCTTGATGAAGCCTTTGAAACCAAGGCAAGCTCAAGGACCAAATTCCTCGTCAAGGAATTATTATATGTGCCTCGAGCAGTCTATCGGATTACGGCGAAGACTATGAGTCCTATCAAGGGCCACGACTCGAATGATGAAGAGGTCGTTGGCATCATGAAGAATATGCTTTTCAACATCATCCATGGCGTTCCGTCAATTTCCATGATTTCTTCATGAGGACTCGCTAACATTGCCATGTCACCTTTTGAGTTTGAAGCCTTATCGCCTTGGATTATGAGATTCATCGGTCAAGATCTTCACTGAATTACAAGGTCGACACTTTGAACCACTGCAGCTACACGCCTCGATTGAAGTCCTCAAGCGGCCAATTGCCTCGGTGATGAAAATGGAAAGGCTATCGCTGTGATAGATGAAGGCATTCGTCCATTGGATGGACAGTTTAAAAGCAACATCTTACTCCACCAATGATGACTCGCCACACATGACTCAAAGACAAATACCTCGCTTAAGCAAAGTCCTCAAGCTCATCGCACCTGGGTGATGGTGATCGTGAGTTACTCCTCGGTCTTCATCGGAAGGTTGACCGCAATCACAAGTGGGTCAAACGTCGGTTTGGCACTCTTCTTTACAACATGACCTCAACTCACAATGCAAAGTGAAGAAAAACCACTACTATCTTCATGAAACCTTCAAGCGCTCCTGGGTTGTTCTTTCACATGTCTACAATGAAGAAGAACTGCAATCAATGGGACTCAAGGAAGAATTTGGTAGTCTGCACCTCCTCCGAAGAAATTCAAGAAAGTCAAAGTTCCTTCCTTGGTGGCCAGCTCCTATTCTTCATCTCGCGACAACGATGAAAATGAAGATTTGGAAGACACTCTTTGCTGGTCCTACCTCAACGAACAACCCCGCAATCTTTGGCGCTCCGTCTTCAACTTGAAATTCTTCAAGAGCGATAGTCCTCGCCGATCCTTTTGGTCATTCGATGACAAAGGGGAGAAATTTGAGTTAGTCTTCAAGCGGGTCTCGTTTTGTCTATATACAGTATTTTATTAAGTTACAACTCTCGTTCTTCCAAACCTTTTATTGGATCGAGTTGTAATCTTAAACCCGATGGTGCTTTGATACTTTTGATGCATTATGCTTTTGCTCTATGCTCGATTACGATAGTGTTGATATCGTTGATCCTTGTTATGCTCGATCCTCATGAGCTCGGTGAAAATCTTCAAATCGATTTGGGATCGATACTCATGAAAAGTTTCAAATTCCTCATACGCATTGGGCTCGATACTCTTTATGCATTATTTTGCATGCTCGCATATCATCAAGCACCATATTTCATCATGCATTTCAAATTCCTCATATTATATGTCAAATCGTGTATGAATTACAAGATATAGGGGAGATCTCCATGATTCAATTCTTCAAATGTGCATTGCCTCAAAAGCAATTTCCTCACTATGCACACCTTGAGGGGAGTTCTTCTATATCTTGCAATCAAAATTCTCATTATCGGTGTTTACACTTCATATATTTATCCCGTTGAAAACTTAACCTATGTTGTCATCAATCACCAAAAGGGGAGATTGTAAGTGCATCTAGTGCCCTTAGTGATTTTGGTGTATTGAAGACTTATAGGTTAAGTAACTGATCGTTGTAAGTGTACACAGGTCTATAAGTCTATGAGGAGTTTGATATTTACAGAGAAAGTCGATCCTAAAATGAATTTCTTCAATGAAGAATTTGATATTCAAGACTTTCGAAGACTTTGAAAGTGAAGAAATTGGTGTGATTCTCAAGACTTGGTAATCGCTGAGGAATATGAAGCGTGAAGACTTTTGTTTTCGTAGTTTCATTTTCTTTCTTGAGTCATAGGAAACACCGTCTTTGTTAAAGGGGTCGAGGAAATACTAAGGAAAAATTTCCATTTGATGCTCAACTCAAAATCCTACACCTACCAAACCCTTGAGTGAAGCCTTTGGAAATCTCATACAGCTTCAATCAATTTCTTGATGGCGAGACGAAGCTCTTACAGTCAATGAGAATTTGTTCGGCGAGGAGTTAGGAATTCGCCGGTCTTGAATTGCCTACGATGAGGAACATGATAGCCACGAGGAATTTGATACTCAAAATTCCGACCGTTCTTTATCTCTCTTGCCACCTGTCCAAAATATCTTATCCACCTAACGGTCATATCATTGAAGGGCATTTATGTCTTATCATGTCGGGCTACTCCTAGGCTATAAATAGCCGCCCCTACAACCACTAGTTGGTTGGCTGCTCGAGAGAACTTGACACTTGTCATTTGAGAGCAACCCATCCTCCGAGGACTTTGGCGAAAATCATCAAGTGAGAAAAAACCCAAAGTGAGGAAAATCCCAAAACCAAACCCCAACAAACCCAAAGTGATTGAGCATCATGAAGAAATTGATCCCGCGTGGATCCGGCGCTTTTACCTTTGAAGACTGTGCTTCTTCCAGACGGTTAGGCGTCACGGTCTAGAAACATCCAAGAGGAATTGTGGATCGCCGAGTGACCAAGTATGTGAAGGTTTGGAAATCGCTGAAGACTTACCACGAGTGATTGGGCGAGTCTGCGTGACCTTAGTTCAAGGAGAATACGGTGAGGACTTGGTGTCTGAGCTGCGTGCTTTCGATGGATTGGGTGTCCGGATCTGCGTGTCCTCGAGTTTAAATACTCGGCCGCTCCAACCAGACGTACAACTAAGACAGCAGTTGGAACTGGTCTACCAAATCATTGTCTTCACCAACCTAACTGGTTCTATTTCCTCAACCCTTTCATTTCCTCATTACTGGGTTGAGTGTTTGTCATATCTGTGTTTGAAGACTTTGACTGAAGACTTTCTCAATTTCCTCAGTACAATTTCTTCAGTCTGTTTGTCTTCATCTTGTGTTATCCTGTGATTACGCTTTCTGTGCTCTGTGATAATCTTCATTTCATCATGATGATTATGCCTGTAATTTGTTATGCTTACTTACGAGTACTTATTCATTGCATGTATTTCTTCGCTAAGGAATTTCCTCACCAAAAATTCCTCGATGAAGAATTTGTAAATTCTCTAAAATCGCCTATTCACCCCCTCTAGTCGATATAACGCACTTTCATGGACCCTGTTTGTTGTCGTGAAGAATCCTCGAGGAATCTCGGGGTAACCGGACAAGATCTCTTTACAAGAAGCTTTACTCTTACGAAAGTTGTTGTTCCACAGGTTGTCAATTATCGCTGACATTTTGTATCTCACGAACGTCATTTCTGCACACAAAATGAACGAGCTGCATTGTCGACCAAAATGAACTGAATCATCTGAATCGCAATGTGTTACAAATGGTACTACGAAACTAATGCATGTTGACTGCATCACCCTGCAATGTGAACTGAAGTAACCGCACTGCATCGTTGTCCGTAATGAACCTACACAAGCGTATTGCATACAAGTTCACTGCATTTCCCCCCACAACGAACCGAAGCAACCACACTGCATCGTTTTTGTAGGCGTCTTCGAATGCGTGTCTTGCTTTATGGGAATAACTAAAGTGATATAGTTGAGGAAGTGTCTTTGCTTACCTCGTGTTGCGTGATTTCTTGCGTTTGCGGAGGAAGTTCTCTTCTCGTCCATCTCGCACAACTTTCTCGTTCACTGTCGGATCCACTTGCCCTTGAAGTTCATGGCGGTGCGGGCGTTGCTCAAGGTGAACGGAGACGAAGGATTTGCTCTGAAGGTCGTTGCAGACTTAATCCAAGAAGCTGCCGTGGATGAAGGAACCTTGCGCACAGTCCTCCTTGCTCGAATTGGTTTGATGTCGATCGAGAACCAATCCACATCGATGAAGTCTGACTAATTGTAGGCTGGAGGAGTTTGGCGGCGGTGCTACCGACTTCTTTGCCATGGAAGAAGGACGATATCTTTGGTGGGGGGCGTTGCTCGGTTCTTGCCATGGAAGAAGGCCGAGCGGCGATGGGCGGCGCTGCCAGCCGCCATGAAGAAGGCCCGGAGGGAGGGCGTCACTGCCGTTCTGCCGCCATGAAGAAGGCCGGGAGGGAGGCATCGCTCCCAGGCCGCCCATGGGAGAAAGCGGGAGGAGTGGCATCATTGCCAGCCGCCGCCATGAAGGCCGGGAAGGGAGGCGGCGACGCCCCAGTGCCGTCGTCATGATAGAAGGCCGGGAGGGAGGGCGTAGGCCCTCGAGCACCTGCCATGATAGAAGGTCGGGAGGGGAGGGGCGGCGGCGATCTGGTGGGAGGTGTTATCAGAATAAGGCTTTGGTGTTATTAGAATAAGGTCATAAGGGTGTTATTAGAATAGACCCACCCTATATATATATATATATATATATATATATATATATATATATATATATATATATATATATATATATATATATACTAGTTGACCTGTTATACCAAATGGCGAGAGACTGATGAAGACATGTTGTCGATGAAAATAGTTTCATCTTTGAAGAAGCTTCAACTAAAGCCATGTTCGCGATGAAAATAGTTTCCTTTACTAAGGACATGCCATGTATATAGTCGGTTTAGTTGTGGTCTGCTAAATCCATATGCGGCTTGAAAAATAACATGGTTTAATTTGTAGAGCCTCACGTGTTTGAAGTATGAATAAGAACTACAAACTATTTTTGTGCGATTCAAATACATTTCCAGAGTTTTATTTCTTAGTACATGTTGTCTAAAGTAATATTTGCCCAGAGAGAGAGAGAGAGAGAGAGAGAGAGAAGCATACCCCTCTCTCATTATGATTATTATTAAAAGGTATTAAATTCGAAATAAACACTTTCATTTACTTGAAGCACTTGAAGAAAGATAAATTAGACATACTTTTACGCAATGCTCATTTAACCTGTGCAGGACTACACAATGCTCATTTAACCTGTGAAGGACAAAAATATTCCACCATCTCTGAATGATGAACTAAACTAAATAAGAAATATATGAAGTAAATTCATTCAAAGTAGAAAAGGGATCTTACATCAAATAAGGCATTACAACAAACATGGTGTTATCTTAGTAAAAGAAATTACATCATTAGAAGAGAAAAGGGGAAGAAAACCAAACATGAGATTGATACTAATACATCTAGGAGGAGGTCGTAGACATCACTGTGATCATTTTGCGGCCTGGGGAGCAAGGATCCATGGTTTTTATATGCCTTGTCCGGCTGCTGGAGTAGATGACATGGAAACATCGTCTCTACCATTATCAAAGAGAACTGTAAATTGCTAACTTAATTACATCATTCTTCACATAAGCTTCTCACTGAGGAAATTTCTTGACTGGAAGGTCACATTTCAAGCCATTGCACTTATAAAACCCAGCCCTATTGTCATTTAAATTGCAAATTAATCATCAATAATGCACAATAATTTATGACCCACAAACGATTTGGAGCCTAAGCAGGAGAAAATACCAATGCAAATAAATACACACGTAGTAAGATGCATTACAATAGTCGTATTACTTGAATTTGTAAGCTGACCAGCAAACGCATAGTACACAAAAGAGACAAAGCTTTAACCATAATTGGTGCTTAACCTTCTTGCTCCTGCTAATGATTTTGGTCATGAAGGCATCAGAGTAAGGGGAGGAAGAACGGGACGGCGCCTGCCGGAAGTTGCCGATGGGTGTTGACGGCCTGGCCAAGCCATCTCCCTCCATGATAGGTGGCAGTCGGCGGAGAGGTGTAAATATGACGAGATGTGAAAATAAGCTCGAGGAAATTAATATGGACCAGCAAACTGACAAAAGCAGAATATAACATAATTATATTGCAGAGTGTACTAAATAATTATATTCCGGATTAAACTAATAGAACAACAATTTACAGGGTTAGAATGCAGTGCACATATATATCTTAGTGGCGCAAAAACTATTTAGCCAACTTCACTAACAATGTAGAAATTGGCTTCGGTGTACTAACATAGTTATTTTGGATATAAGCAATCAACCACGAATTTAACATCAGAGATATCTGACCATTTTAAGTAACGAAAAAAGAGCCCAATAGCAAGATAGCACAACATGGAGCTGCATTGACCAGCCCCTTTTAAAGAAAGGCTTTAGGATCAGAAGCTATGTAGTTGATCAACTTGGAAATATAAAAGCATTTCCTTCAAATCAGTACAGCACCTCCGACAAATGCAATGTGATAAGAAAGCAATGAACATATACACTGCTCCACACTTAGTTTTGTATGTAAAAAGAAAGTCATGCCAGATGATTTTTTTGGATCACAGCAACCCAGCCTGAATACATCTGAATGATATAATCAATTTTCAAAATGTTTGGCAGGCACAAGAAAAACACATGAGTAAAAATAATAATATATGATTGGTATCTGTATTTGATCCACCTGGGTACATGCACATCCTAAAAGCAACAAACAAGCTGCCATGCAACCTGATGTGCAGCTTATCACATGGTACAAAGAACTTCACAAATTATCAGGACATCAATCAAGTATTAAGATGCATGAGCAAGCAGATAAACTTACCCCAGAACTTGTTTCCCAAAGTACTTACAACATGCTGACCACAATATAAAGCCAGTGACCTATACTGATCTGCAGGACTACATCATTGTAATTTGTTCAAACCAGCACCTAAATTCCACACACTGCCTCACTACATGCAGGTGAAAAGGCATAAACCAGAACGCGACTGAACAAGTGATAACAAGATTGGCATACCTAGTTTGGAAGTTGTATGCAGAGCTGGGGAAATGAGAAAGTTGGAGGTAGTGTTATTGTGGAAATCAACATAGACCTGAAAAGAAGTAATCCAACCAATTAGATAAAAGACCTTGTTTTGAGTATACGTGCACTTAAACCTTTCATTAACAATCGTTTTGTTGTTGGTCTGCACCATATGAACCCAAAGTAAGTTTTCCCTTTTACTTTTGTTTTTTCATGCAAATGTGTAACATAGAGAGGGTCTGAAAAGAGAGATAGTTCAGAGGAAAGAGAGCACGGAAGGGAAGGGGAAATTGATGCGTGAGAGAATTAAATGACCAATAGTTCTGTACATTCAACAAGATATAGATGACAACATTCTATAAAAATAAATCACATGATCCTATAGAGCGCAATCAAACCATTCCTAACTCAGTTTAGTATAAAAGTACTACACTACTAAAGGAGAGCTAGTTCTCACATAGGAACAAAATAAGATCAATCACCAGGGTCCGACATTCATATAGATACAGAAATATGTATACAACATCACGACACTTGCAAGGTAACTTAGAGAGACATACACAAACAAAAAAAGGAACACATGATGGATTTTTTGGGCTACAGAAACAAAACCTGAAGATTTTTTACCACAACTGTTCACCCGATAGTACAGTATTCTGCTAGAGCAACACAAGAAAATCCCTTCTTTTACCACCTATATCTAAATAATAACAAGATATTCAAATTTTCAGTACCATGTCCACAGTATGGTTGTCAAATCAAAAAGGATTGTTAAAGACTTCAACTCATTTTTTTACCAAAACATGCATACAAGGCATAATAGTGATTCAGTATATTTGCTAGAAGATACTGTAATGTAAATTTATAAGAGAATGTAGTATAAACACAACTGAAAATTCTGTAACATAGTTTAGAAGATACCATATTAACAGCGAGTACAATATAAAAAAGAGCCACTGTAAGGCATAATGGTGATTTAGTGTTGGTTTTCAAATAAACGCAAACAATGCTACTACCACCACAAATTAAGGGTCACAATATAAAACAGAGCAATTGCCCAACTATTTATTTTGTGAGTGACGAAGAATGATAAATGTGAGCGGAAATCCTGTCTTATGAATGAGTAGTTTGATTTTCTCACATGATATAGTACCTGATGCACCCGTGATTGGATTACTGCTTGTTGGGGGGAAAGCAAGCACAGCGAAGCTTCAGAAATACCACTACAGGGATCACCATATTTTACAGATAAAATTTTCATTGTTAGGCTGTCCACAAAGTGGGCAGAAAAATATCAGTGTTGCCTCCAAAATCGTACCAGCAACTTTACCATGTTATACATAGAACCTAAAAAAACATCAGGAAATAAGTACCCAAATATAATAACAAACAAATAAACCTACTCGAGAAATCTTTCACCATGCTACCTATATGCCTTGCTTAAGAAACAAATGACCTGCCTAAGAAATTGTTTCAAACGGCACCTAAAATCTAAATCCAATGGGTTGTGGCCAAACTTATCTGCACCACCAAACCATTTTAAAAGGTCAAATAAGTAGTTCCAACGGGCCATTTAGCTCATTGGCAAGTCCAACCTCTACATAAAACCTAAGAGATTCAAGACAAAAGCTAGCTCAACGTTCCTCGCAGCTAATAGAAACACCATGAGAGAACTGTTCTGCAACAAAAATGAAAATAGCAACCATAGTGACAGTAGCAGGGTTCAGAAAACTGCTTTGTTTTTCTAGAACCAAACCAACATCGTTTTTAATATCATGCAAAAGCTCTTCTTTTGTGTTTTTTTACACAGATAAAACCTGTCTAAATCTATGTTTTTCGGCCTTCAGTGCCATTATTAAGAACACCACAACTACAAAAGCTTCTGCCTTTGCACAACACTTTCCTCCCGACTTCACTAAATCATAGAAGAATATAATTTTTATAATTGACAATAGTAACAGTCTCCAGCTATAGTAGCAGGGTTGAATTCTCTGAACTATATATTGCAAAAAGGGTTGTAGTAGTCTCCAGCTTGGCTTGTTTTACCTTGAACAAAATTGCGATTTAGAAAAGCAGCATGGGTTTTCTGAAGAAGCTCTTGTACCCGGTCAACAGTCCCATTGCCTGATCGGAGCGAGGGAGAAATGCAGGTAAGAAGAATGAACAAGCATCCTGAAGTGAGAGTAGTAAATAACCAAGAAATGAACCAATAAAAAAACCCAAAGAACAATCACTATCAGACCCATTAATTTGTCCATATACATGATTTAGAGTATAACTTGGGAATGAAAACTATCTAGGCATATTAGAGATAGAGCTCAGCTTGTTTTTTCCTCTTCCTCAAGATCCTTCCTCTTCTCTTCTTCGTTTGATCTGCACACACCTTGTTTAGAAAAACATAAAACAAGATATCCAAATTAGATTAAAGAACCAAGGGAAACAATAGGGGAACCTGCATGAGTTTTTCTTCTGCATCTTCCATGGATGACGAATCTCACAGAGAATGTTGAGATCCATCTTGTCCTCACCTTCTGCCGAGGACGACAACGACGAAGGCACCATGGACCACCGCTTCGCCAGCATCACCGCATGCTGCGGCTGTTGCTCCCCTCGTCCCCGGCGGCACCACCACTGGAACATGAGAGGAGATGAGGAGAGGTGACGACCTCTATCACCCCACGGCGCCGGCGACCGCCAACTCCAGATCGGAGAATTGGGAGGAAACGAGGAGATGAGAGGAGAGGTGGCGGCCAAGCTCACCTTGACATCTTCCAAGCTCCTCCCGTGCACACCATCTTCAGCCGTCAGGATCTCATCCATGAAGATGCTGCTTTTCCCTATCGCCGACCTCTCCTCCACCCCGTGAGGCGTCCGCTGCCCGGTCTGCTCTCTCCCATCCGACGTCGTGCCTCCTCTCCTCTTCCTCTCTTTCTCCCTCCTCTCTCTCCTATAGATCTAAGAGCGCCGCCGCTGTCGCCCTTTGCCTGCAGGTCAGTGCCGTGGTGGGGATCCGCGAAGGAGGAGGGTGCGGCGGCTGTGAAAAGGAGCGGGTGGCTGTGGATGGGGGGCTAGGATTTGGTGCGGTTATGTCTAGGAAAGGGACCTAGGGTTTGTGGCGGCTGAGGGAGAGAGATCGAGGAGGGAGGGAGGGTTGCAGAGTGCGGCGATTGGATTGGGCCAAGGGGCTTTCGTCGACAGGGTTACCCACGCCCCCGCAAATGGCGCGACGAGCACGCGGCGTGCGGGGAGAGGGCGCACTCGCACCTCGAAACGGCTTACCCAGCCAATAGGAACAGAACAAGAGCCCACCGGTCATTGGGCATGTAAACTTACCACGCGGTCAAAACCAGCAGCGAGAGCAGCGAGCATCTAACGGTCGAAACAAAGTCAAAGACCAGTTTGACCACGATCGAACGGCCAACGAAGCTTCAAATCGGGGGAGCCTTCTGGAGGTGAGTTGGCTAGCCTCTTTATTGTTCTATATATATATATATGGTCATATGATTTCTTATGCTAAAGTAACAATCTATTCACAATGTCAAGTATGAATCATAAACTTCATTGAAAACTAACAAACTATGATCTTGGTCATTGAAGCAATTGCAATTTATCATAACATCGGAAAGAGTCAATATAAGAGCTTTTCAACAAGTCCACATACTCGACTATCATTTAGTCTTTCATAATTGCTAACACTCACGCAATACTTACGGGTATGGAGTTTTAATCGGACACAGAGAAAGATAGGGTCTTATAGTGTTGCCTCCCATCCTTTGACCTCAAGGGTAATGTCAACAGTAATAGTTTATGATGACTTACATCCAATTGGATATATATATCAGGATCTTTCCAACGCAGTGTGCTTTCCAAAGGATAAAATGTAAAAAGGAAATGTGAAGACCACCTTGACTCTTGCATAAGACATAAAGCAAAATAAAAGATAGGCCCTTCTATGACGCCTGGATAATCAAGCTACAGTAAACCTCTGCTAATTGTGCCACGTCACCTCGGTTACTGTTGATAAACTCGAGTTAGTTCGAAACCGATTCAAATTCAAAATTCAAATCAGGCAAACAATAAAAGTTTTCAAACATTAAAAGTAAAATGTCCAAAATGTGTCGAATAAATCATGGATAATAATAGTGGAGAAACCACAATTTTATAAAAGGTTTAAGTGCACTAAAATATTTAAAACACCAGCAAAACATTTAACTAACTACCCTTTTCAATTTGATAAAATATTAAACTATTTGTTTTATTGCCAAAAACTTATGGGCAAAGGCATACTTATTAAAACTAAATTAGGAACCAAGTGGTGTAGTTTATAAAACCAAATTCAAAAGGAAACTAAAGTAAAAAGCAAGAAATGTAAATATAAAATAAAACAAAGATAAAATAAAAGGAAAGAACCCCGCTTCCCCACTAGGCCTCGATCAGGCCGGTCCAATCACACCCCCCACCAGCCGGCCCAACTGGCAAGGCCAACCGCCACCCCACCCCGCCTCCCTTATCCATCCACCTCACGGAACCTAGCGCACACCCCCACTCACCCCGCACGATCCCCCCACTCTCTCCCACATCTCTCTTATCCTTCCCCCGATCCAGATCAGGATCGGGGTGCTCACGTCCGCCACACCTTCGTCGCCCGTGGCCCTCGCCGGACGCCACCGCATCTCGAGCCCGTCATCGACCGGCCGTCCCAGACGCCCGCCTCCTCCCCTCCTCTGCCCGATTCCACAGATCGGGAGGGGCCACCTAACGACGCCGCCCGTGCTCGGCTTCTCCTCGGGCCGCCAGACGCCGCCACCGACTCCGGCCACCACGAGCCTCCTCGAGCTCGCCGCCATGTCCCACGGCTCCACCTGTGAGCTCCGCCTCTCCTCTCTCTCCCTTGTTCTCTGTCACGGCGTTTGCCACTCACACAGATGACCAGAGCTCCCGCCTGCTTCCCTCACTCACTGGCCTCGACCATGGCAGACTTCCCAGCGTGCCCGACCTCCCGCCATCGCAACTGTCGCCATCCTCGGCGCAAGACACGCCATTGCACAGACGCAGCTCTCTCGCAGCACCGACGCCTTGGCCATTCCGCTTGTTTGCTCTGTCTTGCCATGCGCCATCGCCCGCTTTGCCTCGCGCGCCAGCTGCGTCACCTTTCCCGCTTCGGTCTTTGCTCACCGAGCTCCCGCCTCTTGCCTGACCTTCTCCTCGCGCCTGCGTCGCCACCCGACGCCATGCCAACAAAGGCGTCGTGGCTGTCGTCCCGCCACCGCCTCCGCTCCGGTGTTGGCGCCCGCCACCGTTGGCCTAGGCAAGCGCCCAAGCGAGCTGGCGCCCGCGCGCCCGAGACCCGTGCCCATTTACCCGCTATGGCCTTTGGCCCAATGACAAGGTGGCCCCGTGCCCAGAACGATTCTAAAAAAAAGAGAAAAATAAGATTAATATAAATAAATTTAATTAATTAATTAACTAATTAATTAACTTAAGTAATCCTGTTTAATTAACATAATTAATTAACTAACCTAACTAACCTGTTAATTAAACTAATTAAATTGGTTAATTAGTTAGCAGTGTATGACCAGTGGGACCCACCGTCAGATTGACCTAGTCAACACCTCTGTTGACTGCTGACGTCAGCATGCACTGTTCTGGATAATGTTGCATTTAAATAATTAAATAAATCCTAAAAATGATTTAAATCTTTTAAAATTAATAGAAAATAAACCGTAGCTTTGATGGAAAAACTTTGTACATGAAAGTTGCTCAAAACGACGAGACGAATCCGGATACACGCTGCTTAAATCGCCACACATCCCTAACCTATCGAACTCGCAACTTCCCCTCGTTCACCGTCTCAAAATGCGAACACCGGATTACTTTCCTGATGTTTCCCTTTCACGGAACCACCTCTTTGCCGCGTTAGGGCACACCTAACACCGCCAGATTACCATGTTACACTTTGTGATGCTTTGATTGCTCTGTTATTTATTGTGTTCCCCTCCATTACTTCTTTCGGTAGACCCCGACACTGCCGCGACCCCAGTTCAACTACTTGAGTTGATGACCCTCCTTGCCGAGCAACCGAGCAAGCCCCCTTGATCACCGATCACGCCTATTCTTCTCTATATCGCTTGCATTAGAGTAGTGTAGCATATTCTTGCTTTCGCTAATCCTATCTTCTTTATAGCTTTGTCCTTGCTACTCTTGTTGTTACCTTTACTTGCTATCCTCTCGCTTAGTATAGGATGCTAGTGTTCCATCGGGCCCTACACTCTTGTCCGTATGCCATGATGTACTACTAGGCCGTGATCACTTAGGGAGGTGATCACGGGCATATACTATATACTTTACATTGTTACATTACCCGTGATACTGCTCGGAGATGGGGGTTGAAGGGCGGTGGTTCCACCTGTAGTGGTGGGCCCGGGTTCCCGACGGCCCCGATTGTTACTTTGAGGCGGAGGCAGGGCGAGTTGAGGCCACCTAGGAGATAGGTGGGCTGGCCTGTTGGCGTTCGCGGATAGTTAACACGCTTAACGAGATCTTGGTATTTGATCTGAGTTGGGTCGTTGACCTTATACGCACTAACCGCCACGGGGACAAGATATGGGCAACCGGCGTGTGGTATCGGCGGCACTTCGTGGCGTCGGCGATCGAGCGGCCTTGCCGGATTGGAACGTAAGCACGCTCTTTTACTAAGGGGCTAGTTACGCTTTGGCCGCCCTACAAGCGTCTTGAGTGTGCTAAGGGCGATGGGCCTGCACTTCGCGGCGCTTAGGTTTAGACCGGCGTGTTGACCTCTGTTGTGCCTAGGTGGGGCTGCGGCGTGTTGATCTTCCACGGCGGGCATGACCCGAAAAAGTGTGTCCGGCCAAATGGGATCGAGCGTGTCGGGTAATGTGGTGCACCCCTGCAGGGAAGTTTATCTATTCGAATAGCCGTGTCCACGGTAACAGGCGACCCGGAGTTGTACCTTGACCTTATGACAACTAGAACAGGATACTTAATAAAACACACCCTTCCAAGTGCCAGATAAACCCGGTGATCGCTCTCTAACAGGGCGACGAGGAGGGGATCGCCGGGTAGGATATTGCTATGCGATGCTACTTGGAGGACTTCAGTCTACTCTCTTCTACATGCTGCAAGACGGAGGCTGCCAGAAGGGTAGTCTTCGACAGGATTAGCTATCCCCGTCTTATTCTGGCATTCTGCAGTTCAGTCCACCGATATGGCCCTTTACACATATACCCATGCATATGTAGTGTAGCTCCTTGCTTGCGAGTACTTTGGATGAGTACTCACGGTTGCCTTGTTCCCCCTTTTCCCCTTTTCTTTACCCGATTGCTGCGACCAGACGATGGAGTCCAGGAGCCAGACGCCACCGTTGACGACGACTCCTACTACACTAGAGCTGCCTACTACTACGTGCAGCCCGCTGACGACGACCAGGAGTAGTTTAGGAGGATCCCAGGCAGGAGGCCTGCGCCTCTTTCGATCTGTATCCCGGTTTGTGCTAGCCTTCTTAAGGAAAACTTGTTTAACTTATGTCTGTACTCAGATATTGTTGCTTCCGCTGACTCGTCTATGATCGAGCACTTGTATTCGAGCCCTCGAGGCCCTTGGCTTGTATTATGATGCTTGTATGACTTATTTATGTTTCTAGAGTTGTGTTGTGATATCTTCCCGTGAGTCCCTGATCTTGATCGTACACATTTGCGTGCATGCTTAGTGTACGATTGAATCGGGGGCGTCACAAGTTGGTATCAGAGCCGACTGCCTGTAGGAATCCCCCTTCCAAACTCCTTGGCCGAAGTCGAGTATAGACATTACTAAACTTTTACTAACATGGATGTGTGCCTTACGGGCCCACATCGCCATTGGGTGGTATTAGGATCTTTTACTCCTCGTATATACTCTGGGACTCTGATCTCTCTTCTATTCGGGATAAATGAATTTTGCTAAATCTAACATTAGGATCTCGTTATCACTTTCACCCGGAGAGCACCTTATTATCGATGATCGTCTGCTGCACCAGAAGACCCTGAAGATACTCTCTGCTATTAACCCGGGAACTTGTGTTCATCGCGTTTGCAATTCCCCTTCCACCTTGAACCCTTATAGATAACTACATGCCGTTGTCATTCTTACATTCATCCCCAGTTGGTCTTGTTATTCAAGATACCCCAAAATACTCGTCGTTGTTTCGATAATCCTTTGTGCTTACTGCCTTGCAGTTCTTGCCACATGAATATCCCTACGGATAATTTCTCGCACTTACCGAGTATCCACTCATCCCTAGATGATTCATGTATTTCACAAAATTCTTTGAAATACCATTCGGTCTTCCGAAAATCCTGAGCAACCTATTGCTCCTGAAATTCTTGTTGCTTGCATTATGGTTAATCCAATAAGTATAATAAACTTACTGGCAACCTTTGTCAATATCATGTTGAGTCCATTGATTCAATATGTTGCGAATGCTCGCAATCCTCAGTCATATCCTAGAATTCATCCTTCCGGCTCAGACGTCATTTCAAACGTGAGCTGGTTCTCGCCAATCAAATTGTCGTCGATTGTGCCCCTAAGTATATTGAACTTATCCATCCTTGATCAGAGCGTCTGCTTTTGATCCTTCGCTTTGTAAATCATAATTCCTTTGCAATTGAGCTCTAAGTTACTCAGTTGTTTCTATAATCCAATGGCTTTGCATTGATTCTTCCTCTGGTTGTGAGCTGATACTCACATCAGATCCTTTATGGACCATCAGAACCTTGTTGGATTTTATCCGACAACGTCCTTCATATTCAATCACTTTGGAAGTTCTTTCCCTGATACATAATGCCTTTGGTAAATCTTATTCCTTGATTTGACCAACCATGCTCTGCTTTCGAGCTGGTGATATTTACTATTGAAGCTTGTGGAATATGTTTCCACGATCCCCCGATGGGTTGAACCAACGCCTTCCCTAATCTATGTGAACCGGAAAGATTTCACGGGTCATACTTATCTGGTATTGCACCAGGTAAAACTTCCAACAACTAATGTCATTTTCAAAATACGAGGAGGTGAATGGAAGGTTATGCATTGAGGAAGTGGGAGTCGACCTTGAACCTTTGTGTTCATGCCCATGGACACGATGTAGATCCTATCATGGAAGCTTCTTGTAATAATAACTATTTTCCTTGATATAATATCCTTTGGTTTCGTTGAATTGATCCTTTGCAATCATGGTTCCGACCATATGTTCTTCTTTGATCCCATTTCTCGGGCAAGTTTAACCACTTGTCTTCTGTGGATCAATACCCCAGTCCAACCTTTACTTTGATCTACCGTCGAATATTACCCCCTGGTATCTCGAGATTATCGCGAAACCGCATAACTTCTTATGAGTTCTTCGTCAAGTACTACATTCTCATCGATTCCAATTTTTCCTGGGTCTTGAGTGGTTAGTCACTCGAGTACCCCGATAACTGAATCGAGTCCGCACTGTGATTCGACAACTCTTAGTAATCTTCATTGCTTACGAGTTTGTACTTGATCATGTCATTCCCAACTGATTGACCATCATCATCATCAGGCTGACTACTTGACCATTCTACCTATGTCCTTCATCCCCGGGACGCAATCCCGATAGTGCTCTAAGCTTACATCGAACTTTTCGCATCATATTGTTTGTCTTGAGAGACAACTCCGAATTCTGAGATGGCATCTTATCTATGGTTATAGTAACCTTTTACTTCATCATTCCGGTGACTTGATGTCATCACCGATCAGTTACATCTTCTTGAAACCTCTCGACAAATGTGTCAGGATCAGCATCAACATTCTGAGGTGTTCCAAGATATCTATCGAATTCTTGATGAGAAATACCATCCTTGCCCCCGATGATTTGTGTTATCATCGGCCACTTTATTGCCTTCTCTCCAACACAAACTTGTTCGTGTTTTGTGTTATTCCTTGAGTTCCTTGCTATCCAGCATTTGTTCTTCCTTACCTTGGAATATTACCATCTTTTATGTCAGGATTGTCATGAGAATTTCACCACCTCTGGACAATTCTTGATACAAGTGATACTTATCACGATCACCATTCTAATACTGATCATGCTACCTAAGCCCATATTTCAGGTGCACCTTTCAACCAATGTTTAAATTGTGTATGTTTCCCTCGAGCATACATCATTATGTCATTTGATCTGAAAAATGTTATCTCCTTGTTCACATGATTGTGGAAATCCATCCTTTTGGAATTCTCGATGAATGGTCGTTGAGTCCATCAGCCACCTCCTCATCCTCTTCTTGGCTTAATGATGAACCCTTGTTCGGAACTCGCTTCCATAGTTCATTTCCCGAGAATCTTACAATGTCATTCCGTCAATTTGTGTCGCACCTTCTCTTCTCAGGCATCCTAAGTCTGAGGTATCCTGACAATAATCAGATCTGAATCTCGGTCAGATATGATGGTTGGAACATATTTCAAAGAGTTATAACATTGGTCTTTATATGACCCGATAAGGTGATGTCATGCCTGGCACACCTGGCAGGAGGGCCTATTGTTATAGCTTGCCTTTGGCAAGGTTATCCATTCTTCCATGAGGGAATTGTAAGACTTATTCTATGAGTTGTTCCTGATGGATCCTTTGTGTATCCATAGCCTGATCTTTACCTGATGACCATGTCAATGCTATCTCGAGGCATGACGGTGCTACTCCGATCATCAACAAGAACATTTGAAGCCCAATGCTAAATGTTTCATGCTCAATTATTCAAACACCGTTGTATGGGTAATGTCATGAAATTTCTCTCCCCTACCTAAAAGGTTTTCTACATTATATCCTGTCATGTATATCATGCTCTGCTTGTCCTTGGGAAGGGTATACCCCTAGTATATGTGTCAAACACATTTTCCTTTCCATTGTTCTGTTTGATCTGATGATCACATTTTCATTTCCATTGTTTGGTGTAACCTTTCTTGTAATCTATATGATCTAAGCAGTAATATTCTTCTGCTTATGTAAACAGCTTGGTGTACAATTCTGTCAGCAAGACCCTGTTACTATTGTTGATGACATCCCGGTAGCCACCGATGGACGAGAACTTTGCCTATTGGTCCGCCTCGTTCAACGAGCAGGAAAATGGTTCTCTTCGTCCCTCGCCCTTGGTACCGACGTTGTTGCCGACATAACTGACAGGCTACCATCTGACATGCCTTGCTATCATGACCATGCAAGATGTCACCGCTCCTCCTACTTTTAACCCACGTGGTGGGCCCATAACCCACAGTTCCACAGGCTCGAAACCTGACTCACCTGTACACCACCTGTTCCCAAGGATGTTCATCGCGCCTGACTTCGTATGTAATTCACGGACCACCTGTCTAGTGATCTATTCTGGCATGAGACGCAATACCTATTCTCGTTGCCCTGAAACCCTTTCACCTTCTGATTAGGCATCGACGATTGTCTATCCGTTTGAAACTTCTATCTTGCACCTTCTTACTTTGCTCTCAATAATTTCTTAAGTCTCAATTCGAGAGTTACTTTCCGCCACCTTCCTCGATGTTATCGACCTGATAGTCGACCTTGCAGAGGTCTGTTCTCTCGGAATGCCCACCCTTTATTCTTTTGTAACTACGATGGAGTTCCTTAAGAAAGGACGCCGACCTCATCATGATGACCTGAAGCAGAGAAATGAAGACATCAATGTATTGGACCGTCCTGTTCGAGAAGAGCAAGCCAGGATGAGAAGACCCGCTAGATTCGTAATCGAACCTCCCCCCTTTCACTATCTCTTAAATCTTGGGACAAGATTTCTTGTAGTGGAGGAGAATTGTGACGCCCGGATAATCAAGCTACAGTAAACCTCTGCTAATGGTGCCACGTCACCTCGGTTACTGTTGATAAACTCGAGTTAGTTCGAAACCGATTCAAATTCAAAATTCAAATCAGGCAAACAATAAAAGTTTTCAAACATTAAAACTAAAATGTCCAAAATGTGTCGAATAAATCATGGATAATAGGAGTGGAGAAACCACAATTTTATAAAAGGTTTAAGTGCACTAAAATATTTAAAACACCAGCAAAACATTTAACTAACTACCCTTTTCAATTTGATAAAATATTAAACTATTTGTTTTATTGCCAGAAACTTATGGGGCAATGGCATACTTATTAAAACTAAATTAGGAACCAGTGGTGTAGTTTATAAAACCAAATTCAAAAGGAAACTAAAGTAAAAACAGTAAAACAGAAATATAAAATAAAACAAAGATAAAATAAAAGGGAAAGAACCCCCGCTTCCCCCCACTAGGCCTCGATCCAGCCGGCCCAGTCGGCCACCCCACCAGGCCGGCCCAACCTGGCAAGGGCCAACCAGCCAGCCCACCCCCGCTCCCTTATCCATCCACCTACCGGAACCTAGCGCACACCCCCCACTCACCCCGCACGATCCCCCCCACTCTCTCCCACGTCTCTCTCCTCCCTCCCCCGATCCAGATCGGGATCGGGGTGCTGACGCCCGCCCCACCTTCGTCGCCCGTGGTCCTAGCCGGACGCCACCGCCGCCTCGAGCCCCATCAGCGGCCGCCGTCCCAGACGCCGCGCTCCTCCGCCCTCCTCTGCCCGATTCCACTGCATCGGGAGGGGGCCGCCCCAACGACGCCGCCCCGTGCTCGGCTTCCTCCTCGGGCCGCCGCACGCCGCCACCGACTCCGGCCACCACGAGCCTCCCTCGAGCCTGCTGCCATGCCCTACGGCTCCACTGTGAGCTCTGACCTCCCTCCCTCTCTCCCCTTGTTCTCTGTCGCTGGCGCTATCACTCGCGCGCGCATGACCGTAGCCCCGCCCCGTCGCCCATGCTCACCTGGCCTCGACCTGGCGCGTACCCACGCGCTGACCTCCTCCCGCCATCGCAACCACCGCCCTCCCCAGCACAAGACACGCGCCACCTGCCGCGCAGCTCTCGTAGCGATGCAGCACTGACCCTTTCCGCTTGCTTTGCTCTCTGCCCATCGCCATCGCCTCGCTTGCCTCAAGGCTTGTGCACATCGGCCTTGCCGCTCGGCGCTGCTCACCAGAGCTCCCGCCTCTTGCCCATAACCTTCTCCTCGCGCCAGCGTCGCCACCCGACGCCATGCAACAAAGCGCCGTGGCGTCGTCCCCCATCGTCCTCCGCTCTGGTGCTGGGCGCCACACCGTTAACTCGGCAGCGCCAAGCCGGCATACGCCACGCGCCCGAGACCCGTGCCCATTTACCCGCTATGGCCTTTCGCCCAATGAAAAGGTGGCCCCGTGCCCAGAACGATTCTAAAAAAAGAGAAAAATAAAAATAATATAAATAAATTTAATTAATTTATTAACTAATTAATTAACTTAAATAATCATGTTTAATTAACATAATTAATTAACTAACCTAACTAACCTGTTAATTAAACTAATTAAATTGGTTAATTAGTTAGCAGTGTATGACCAGTGGGACCCACCGTCAGATTGACCCAGTCAACACCTCTGTTGACTGCTGATGTCATGCTGACATCAGCATGCACTGTTCTGGATAATGTTGCATTTAAATAATTAAATAAATCCTAAAAATGATTTAAATCTTTTAAAATTAATAGAAAATAAATCGTAGCTTTGATGGAAAAACTTTGTACATGAAAATTGCTCAGAACGACGAGACGAATCCGGATACGCAACCCGTTCGTCCGCCACACATCCCTAACCTATCGAACTCGCAACTTTCCCCTTCGTTCAATTGTTGAAAATCGAAACACCGGATTACTTTCGGATGTTTCCCCTTCACGGTACCACCTCTCGCCGCGTTAGGGCACACCTAGCACCGCGTATTACCATGATACGCTTTGTGATGCTTTGATTACTCTATTTTTATTGTGTTCCCCTCCACACTTCTTTCCTAGAGACCCAGAGATCGCCGCGACCCTAGTTCGACTACGGAGTTGATGACCCCTCCTTGCCCGAGCAACCAGCAAGCCCCCCTTGATCACCAGATATCGCCTATTCTTCTCTATCTGCTTGCATTAGAGTAGTGTAGCATGTTATTGCTTTCGATTAATCCTATATCGCCGCATAGCCTTGTCCTTGCTACTCTTGTTGTTACCTTTACCTCGCTATCCTCTCGCTTAGTATAGGATGCTAGTGTTCCATCGGTGGCCCTACACTCTTGTCCGTCCCGCCATGTCAGACTACTAGGCCGTGATCACTTGGGAGGTGATCACGGGCATATACTATATACTTTACATCGTTACATTACCCGTGATACTGTTCGGAGATGGGGGTGAAGGCGGTGGTTCCACCAGTGTAGTGGTGGGCCCGGGTTCCCGACGACCCCGATCGTTACTTTGAGGCGGAGCGGCAGGCGGTTGAGGCCACCTAGGAGAGAGGTGGGCACGCCTGTTCGGCGTTCGCGGATACTTAACATGCTTAACGAGATCTTGGTATTTGATCTGAGTTGGGTCGTTGACCTTATACGCACTAACCGCCACGTGGGACAAGATATGGGCAACCGGCGTCGTGGTATCGGTAAAACTTCGTGACGTCGGCGGCGAAGCGCGCACGCCGAATTGGAACGTAAGCCCGCTTGTTGTATTAAGGGGGCTAGTTCTACTTTCGGCCGCCCTCGCAACGTGCAGGTGTGCTAAGGGCGATGGGCCCATACCCCTGTGTGCTTAGGTTTAGACCGACGTCTTGACCTCTCTGTTGTGCCTAGGTGGGGCTGCGACGTGTTGATCTTCATGGCGGGCATGACCCGAAAAAGTGTGTCCGCCAAATGGGATCGGCGTGTCGGGTAATGTGGTGCACCCTGCAGGAAGTTTATCTATTCAATAGCCGTGTCCACGGTAATAAAGCGACGGAGTTGTACCTTGACCTTATGACAACTAGAACCGGATACTTAATAAAACACACCCTTCCAAGTGCGGATATAACCCGTGATCACTCTCTAGCAGCTGACGAGGAGGATCGCGGGTAGGATATTGATATGCGATGCTACTTGGAGGACTTGATCTACTCTCTTCTACATGTTTGCAAGACGGAGGCTGCTGTAAGGGTAGTCTTGACGTGATTAGCTATCCCCTCATATTCGGCATTCTGCAGCTTCGGTCCATCGATATGGCCCTTTACACATATACCCATGCATATGTAGTGTAGCTCCTTGCTTGCGAGTACTTTGGATGAGTACTCACGGTTGCCTTGTTCCCCTTTCCCTTTTCTTTACCCGATTGTCTGCGACGGACGATGGAGTCCGGGCAGACGCCACCGCTGACGGCGACTCCTACTACACTAGAGGTGCCTACTACTACATGCAGCCACTGACGACCGTGAGTAGTTTAGGAGGATCCTCAGCAGAGGCATCGCCTCTTCGATCTGATCCCGGTTTGTGCTAGCCTGCTTAAGTAAAACTTGTTTAACTTATGTCTGTACTCAGATATTGTTGCTTCCGCTGACTCGTCTATGATCGAGCACTTGTATTCGAGCCCTCGAGGCCCTTGGCTTGTATTATGATGCTTGTATGACTTATTTATGTTTCTAGAGTTGTGTTGTGATATCTTCCCGTGAGTCCCCGATCTTGATCATACACGTTTGCGTGCATGATTAGTGTATGATTGAATCGGGGGCGTCATACCTTCACAGAGGGAAGCAGAGGTTGTCATGTGCTTTTATGGTTGGATGCACAAAATCTTAATGCGGAAGAACGTCACTTTATATTGCCACTTGTGATATGGACCTTTATTATGCAGTCCGTCGCTTTTATTGCTTCCATATCACAAGATCGTATAAAGCTTATTTTCTCCACACTAATAAATCATACATATTTAGAGATCAATTTTTATTGCAGCAACAATGATAACTTACTTGAAGGATCTTACTCAATCCATAGGTAGGTATGGTGGACACTCATGGCAAAACTAGGTTTAAGGATATTCGGAAGCTCAAGTAGTATCTCTACTTGGTGCAAGAAATTTGGCTAGCATGAGGAGGAAAGGCAAGCCCAACATGTTGGATGATCCATGGAAATATACTTCATTCGGATATAAGAAAACATAACCCATTACGTTGTCTTCCTTGTCCAACATCAACTTTTTAGCATGTCATATTTTAATGAGTGCTCACAATCATAAATGATGTCCAGGATAGTATATTTATACGTGAGAACCTCTCTTTCTTTATTACTTCCTATTAATTGCAACGATGACCAAAACTATGTTTGTCAACTCTCAACAACTTTTATTCATCATACTCTTTTATATGTGAAGTCATTACTCTCCATAAGATCAATATGATCTCTTTAATTATTTTTATTCTTTCTTTTATTCCCTCAAGATCATAGCAAGATAACCGAGCCCTCTACTCAAAACTAATCTTTATTATATATAGCTCATGGACTCGATTACATAGAAGGATCATAAAGCAAAACTCAAAACTAAACCATACTAATACTTTATTCTACTAGATCAAGATATTACAAAAAGGATCTAACTAAGAAAAACGGTAAAGATAGGAGTGTGATGGTGATACGATACCGAGGCACCTCCCCAAAGCTTGGCAGTTGCCAAGGGGAGTGCCCATACCCATGTATTTATGACTCTTTCTTCGGAGGTGGTGATGATGGAGTTGTTGATGATGTAGTGTCGCACATCGAGCGTAGGAGATCCTCCAATTTGCGGATAATGCCCTTGTGTGCGGTGATATGCCCCTTCAACAAAATATTTTCACGTGTGAGATACTTGTTTTGTATGTGAGCTAAGTCAATCATCTTGAAAGCTTCAATCTCAGTTGGGGTAAGAAGATTGTAATGAGGTTGAAGGATGTCTTCTTCTTCTGCTGCCAGAGCTAGATCCTCCGTGGCCTCCTTGATCCTATCATCCTTGTTGATCTCCCCGGGTTCTTCTCTCCTCAGCTCTATCTTCATTAGCCAAGCATCTTTGCCCTCATTGTTGGAGGAGGGGGACGACATGATGCCTGGCCTTGACAACTCTGGCAGAAAACAGCTCGAAACAAAAACAAAGGATATTTGCATGGTATGGTGGTCAAAACCTTCGGGGAATTATATAATGATTTTTAACCAACCAAAAGAAGTATCGTGCAAGAAAATAGAGTTCGGAGAGCACACGAGGTGCCCATGAGGCAAGGGGGCGCGCCCAGGGGGTAGGGCGCGCCCTCCACCCTCGTGGATGCCTCGTGTCCTCTTCGGACTAATTCTTATTTTCCTATTTTCTTAAATATTCCAAAACGGAGAAAAAATGCTATTAGAACTGTTTTGGAGTCGGTTTACTTACCGTACCACATACCTATTCCTTTTAGGAGTCTGAAACGTTCTGGAAAGTGTCCCTTATGTATTCCTCCGGGGTTACGGTTTCAATAACATTAGTTTCGACATTTATTGGGTTACCTGAGATATAATGTTTGATGCTTTGACCGTTCACCACCTTCGGATTTGTGCCTTCGAAGTTGTTGATTTTTATGGTACCGGAACGATTGACCTCCTCGATAACGCAAGGACCTTCCCATTTAGAGAGGAGTTTTCCTGCAAAAAAATCTTAAACGAGAGTTGTATAGCAGAACATAATCACCTACATTAAACTCACGCTTTTGCATCCTTTTGTCATGCCATCTTTTAACTTTTTCTTTAAACAGTTTGGCATTCTCATAGGCCTGGGTTCTCCACTCATCAAGTGAGCTAATGTCAAATAGTCTCTTCTCACCAGCCAGTTTGAAGTCATAATTGAGCTCTTTAATTGCCCAATATGCCTTATGTTCTAGTTCGAGAGGTAACTGACATGCTTTTCCATAAACCATTTTATACAGAGACATACCCATAGGATTTTTATATGCAGTTCTATAGGCCCACAATGCACCATCAAGTTTCTTGGACCAATTCTTTCTAGATCTATTAACAGTCTTCTGCAAAATTAATTTAATCTCTCTATTACTCAGTTCTGCTTGACCACTAGATTGTGGGTGGTATGGAGATGCAATTCTATGATTAACGTCATACTTAGCAAGCATTTTACGAAAAGCACCATGAATAAAATGTGAACCACCATCAGTCATTAAGTATCTAGGGACTCCAAACCTCAGAAAAATAACTTCTTTAAGCATCTTAATAGAGGTGTTATGATCAGCACTACTAGTTGGAATAGCTTCTACCCACTTAGTAATGTAATCAAGAGCAATAAAATATGTGTATACCCATTAGAGGAAGGAAACAGTCCCATATAATCAAAGCCCCAAACATCAAATGGTTCAATAACAAGTGAATAGTTCATAGGCATTTCTTGACGTCTACTAATATTACCAATTCTTTGACATTCATCACAAGACAAGACAAACTTACGGGCGTCCTTGAAGAGAGTAGGCCAATAAAAGCCGGATTGCAATACCTTATGTGCAGTTCTATCTCCAGCGGGGTGTCCTCCATAAGCCTCGGAGTGACACTTGCGTAGGATCTGTTCCTGTTCATGCTCAGGTACACAATGTCTAATAACACCATCTACTCCTTCTTTGTAAAGGTGTGGTTCATCCCAGAAGTAATGTCTTAAATCATAGAAAAAACTTTTTCTTTTGCTGGTATGTGAAACTAGGTTGTATAAATTCTGCAACAATGTAATTAGCATAATCAACATACCATGGAGCAGTACGAGAAGCATTTATGACAACTAATTGTTCATCAGGAAAGCTATCATCAATAGGTAGTGGGTCATCAAGAACATTCTCTAACCTAGATAAGTTGTCTACAATGGGGTTCTCAGCTCCCTTTCTATCTATAATATGCAAATCAAATTCTTGTAGTAGGAGAACCCATATAATAAGTCTAGGTTTAGCATCTTTCTTTTCCAGAAGATATTTAATAGTAGGATGATCAGTGTGAACAGTTACTTTAGAATCAACAATGTAAGGTCTGAACTTATCACAAGCAAATACAACAGCTAAAAATTCTTTTTTCAGTAGTAGCATAATTTCTCTGGGCACTGTCTAGAGTTTTACTAGCATATTGGATAACATTTAATTTCTTATCAAATCTTTGTCCTAGAACAGCGCCTACAGCATAATCACTAGCATCACATATAATTTCAAAAGGTAAATTCCAATCAGGAGGCTGAACAATAGGTGCAGAAATCAAGGTTTTCTTAAGTATTTCAAATGCTTCTACACAATCATCATTAAAGACAAATGGAACATCTTTTTGTAAGAGATTAGTCAAAGGCCTAGAGAAGTCTTCAATGAACCTCCTATAAAAACCGGCATGACCAAGGAAACTTCTTATACCTTGAATGTCCTTAGGACACGACATCTTTTCAATAGCATCAACTTTAGCTTTATCAACTTCAATACCTCTTTCAGAAATTTTATGCCCCAAGACAATACCTTCATTAACCATAAAGTGGCACTTCTGCCAATTAAAGATGAGATTAGTTTCTTCACATCTCTGCAAAACTCGATCAAGGTTGCTCAAGCAATCACCAAAATAAGTTCCATATACGGATAAATCATCCATGAAAACCTCAACAATCTTTTCACAAAAGTCAGAGAATATAGCACTCATAAATCTTTGAAAGGTAGCAGGTGCATTGCATAAACCAAAAGGCATACGTCTATAAGCAAAGGTACCGAAAGGGCAAGTAAAGGTGGTCTTTTCTTGATCCTCTTTTGACACAGGTACTTGAGAGAACTAGAATAACCGTCTAGAAAGCAAAAATGTGTATGTTTGGATAATCTTTCTAACATTTGATCAAAATGGTAAATGGCAATGATCCTTTTTGGTAGCTTTATTTAGTTTGCGGAAATCAACTACTGGAATCAGCTTCTTTGTCGTCTGCCATGGCAGACGGCAAAGGCATGGATCACGGACGGCAAAATTCCTTGCCGTCCGCTAGCAGATGGCAAACAGTCCGTCTGAACACGTGCCAGCGAAGGCCTTCTTTGTTGTCCGCTTCCTGGAAACGAACGACAAAGGATTGTGTCGTCCGCCATCCGAGGACAACAGACGTCATAGACAACGGACGGCAGTGCGGTGGTGTGACAACCGTTAGGGGGTTAACGGCGCTCTTTGCCGTCTGCCAGCGGACGGCAAAGAGTCAAATCACTTTGACGTCCGCTAACAGACGGCAAAGAGTTCAGCTAGGCAGCACTGGGCAACTTCCACGTGGCCAGCTATGCCGTCTGCCAGTGGACGACAAAGTGATTTGAATCTTTGCCATCTGCTGGCAGACGGCAAAGTGACCAAATAGGCAGCCAATGTTCCCATGTTTTACAAGTAGCTGCCACGTGTCCTCTTTGCCGTCCGCTAGCAGACGGCAAAGAGCTTCGCCGTCCGCTAGTAGACGGCAAAGAGGCTACATATCCCCTGTTTTTATTTGAATCCATTTAATTTCACAGGAATTCACACACAGATATACATATTTTTTCACATGCACAGCAGACATATGATGTATCCAACACATAGCTCCATCCATGACAACATACATACATAATAAGAAACAGAGTTCCATCCATACATATTACAGTAACATCACAATGTTCATCCAACACATTGTTCCATGCATCCATATAACAAGTTCCACATTTTTCATCAATACAAACGAAAAAAAAGAAAAGGGAAACAAGCACTCCATCCATGCAAGCTTCCGTATAGTGAATTAAATCTACAAAATGGGAAACAAGAAAGTTAGAAGAAGAAGACTAGAATCAGAAGAAGAAGAAGAAAATGAAGAAGAAGCATGGGAATATCGTCAAGCTAGTTTTCATCACGTTCATATGATTCACATTCGGTACTTTGATAATTTGATATGTGGGTGGACCGGTGCTTGGGTGTTGTTCTTACTTGAACAAGCATCCCACTTATGATTAACCTCTATTGCAAGCATCCGCAACTACAACAAAAGTATTAAGGTAAACCAAACCATAGCATGAAACATATGGATCCAAATCAGCCCTTACGAAGCAACGCATAAACTAGGGTTTAAGCTTCATCACTCTAGCAACCCATCATCTACTTATTACTTCCCAATGCCTTCCTCTAGGCCCAAATAATGGTGAAGTGTTATGTAGTCGACATTCACATAACACCACTAGAGGCTAGACAACATACATCTCATCAAAATATCGAACGAATACCAAATTCACATGACTACTAATAGCAAGACTTCTCCCATGTCCTCAGGAACAAACGTAACTACTCACAAAGCATATTCATGTTCATAATCAGAGGGGTATTAATATGCATATAGGATCTGAACATATGATCTTTCACTAAGTAAACCAACTAGCATCAACTACAAGGAGTAATCAACACAACTAGCAACCTACTAGTACCAATCCCGGACTTGGAGACAAGAAGTGGATACAAGAGATGAACTAGGGTTTTGAGAGGAGATGGTGCTGGTGAAGATGCTAATGGAGATTGCCCTCTCCCAATGAGAGGAGCATTGGTGATGACGATGGCGATGATTTCCCCCTCCCGGAGGGAAGTGTCTCCGGCAGAACAGCTCTGCCGGAGCCCTAGATTGGTTCTGCCAAGGTTCCGCCTCGTGGCGGCGGAGTTTCATCCCGAAGGTTGCTTATGATTTTTCCTTGACGAAAGACCTCATATAGCGAAGATGGCCATCGGAGAGCCAGCAGGGGCCCACGAGGCGGGGCACGCCTGGGGTAGGGCGCCCCACCCTCGTGGCAGTGGGTCCCCTCCGTGTACTTCTTCTGCTCAATATTTTTATTATTTCAAAAATGACTTTCGTGGAGTTTCAGGACTTTTGGAGTTGTGCGAATAGGTCTCTAATATTTGCTCCTTTTCCACCCTGAAATTCCAAAGAAGCAGCATTCTCCCTCCTTATGTAAACCTTGTAAAATAAGAGGAATAGACATAAGTATTGTGACATAACGTGTAATAACAGCCCATATTGCAATAAATATCGATATAAAAGCATGATGCAAAATGGACGTATCAACTCCCCCAAGCTTAGACCTCGCTTGTCCTCAAGTGGAAGCCGATAACGATAAATATGTCCACATGTTTAGAGGTAGAGGTGTCGATAAAATAAAATACGGACATGAGGGCATCATGATTATTCCCATAACAGCAACATATATAGATATTGTCATATGATTTCTTATGCTCAAGTAATAATCTAATCACAATGCAAAAGTACAAATCAGAAACTTTATTAAGAACTAACAAACTATAATCTTAGCCATTGAAGCAATTGCAATTTATCATAACATCAGAAAGAGTCTGTGTCAGAGCTTTATAGCAAGTCCACATACTCAACTATCATTTAGTCTTTCATAATCGCTAACACTCACGCAATACTTGTGGTTACGGAGTTTTAATCGGACACAGAGAAAGATAGGGGCTTATAGTTTCGCCTCCCAACCTTTTATGTCAAAGGTAATGTCAACAATAATAACTCATGCTCCCCTACATCCAATTAGATATATCTATCAGGATCTTTCCAACACACTGTGCTTGCCAAAGGATAAAACGTAAAAAGGAAAGGTGAAGATCACCATGACTCTTGCATAAGGTAGAAGATGATAGTAACAGATAGGCCCTTCACAGAGGGAAGCAGAGGTTGCCATGCGCTTTCAGGGTTGGATGCACAAAATCTTAATGCGAAAGAACGTCACTTTATATTGCCACTTGTGATATGAACCTTTATTATGCAGTCCGTCGCTTTTATTTCTTCCACATCACAAGGTCGTATAAAGCTTATTTCCCCCACACCAATCAATCATACATATTTAGAGAGCAATTTTTATTGCTTGCACCGATGAAAACTTACTTGAATGATCTTACTCAATCCATAGGTAGATATGGTGGACTCTCATGGCAAAACTGGTTTAAGGGTTTTTGGAAGCACAAGTAGTATCTCTACTTGGTGCTAAGAATTTGGCTAGCATGAGGGGGAAAGGCAAGCTCAACATGTTGGATGATCCATGATAATATACTTTATCTTAGATATAAGAAAACATAACCCATTACGTTGTCTTCCTTGTCCAACATCAACTCTTTAGCATGTCATATTTTAATGAGTGCTCCCAATCATAAAAGATGTCAACGATAATATATTTATATGTGAACCCCTCTTTCCTTATTACTTCCTATTAATTGCAACGATGACCAAAGCTATGTTTGCCAACTCCCAACAACTTTAATTCATCATACTCTTCGTATGTGAAGTCATTACTCTCAATAAGATCAATATGAACTCTTTGTTTCTTTTTATTCTTTTCTCTTTTCTTTTATTCACTCAAGATCATGGCAAAATAATCAAGCCCTTGACTCAACACTAATCTTATTATATAGCTCACGGACTCGATTACATAGAGAGATCATAAAGCAAAAACTCAAAACTAGATCATGCCAAAACATTATTCTACTAGATCAAGATACTACTAAATAGGATCAAACTAAGAAAAACGGTAAAGATAGGAGTGTGATGGTGATACGATACCGGGGCACCTCCCCCAAGCTTGGCAGTTGCCAAGGGGAGTGCCCATACCCATGTGATTATGTATCCTTCTTTGTTGATGAAGAAGGTGGAGGTGTTGTTGATAATGCGGGCTTCTTCCTTAATTTGCGCTTGAGGACAGAATTTTGATCCCTCAAGTCGTCAATCTCCTGCTCCAGGATCAATATCTTTTTGCATAGTTCCTGCTTGTTTTCTTGCAAGAGACGAAAAGGGATAAACTCGATCTTAGGTTTCTTACTCTATCAGGGAGGCTTGACTTCTTGAACTCCACATGCATGTCCCCAGGTTGAGGTAATGGGGCTTCATCTTCATCTGAGATCGTCTCCTCCTTCCTCTTGGGTTCATAGTCTTCTTCTTCCTCCATAGTCCAACCACAGCGCTCCACATCTCCATAGACCCTAGGATATGCAAGGTAATCGTCCACGTAGCTTTCTCCTTCCGAATCCTGGGACGACATGTTGCTCTAATCTGCAGCAGGACAGCTCGAAACAAGAACAGAGGATAATTGCGTGATACGGGAGTCAATACCTTTGGGAGGTTATATAATGAATTTTTACCGACCAAAATACGTATCGTGCAAGAAAACGGAGTCCGGAAGACACACGAGGTGCCCATGAGGTAGGGGGCGCGCCCAGGGGGGTAGGGCGCGCCCTCCACCCTCGTGGGGCTCTCGTGTCCTTCCCGGACTGCTACTTATTTTTCTATTTTTCTAAATATTCCAAAACGGAGAAATATTGCCTTAAAAACTGTTTTGGAGTCGGTTTACTTACCGTACCACATACTTATTCCTTTTTGGAGTCTGAAACGCTCCGGAAAGTGTCCCTTATGTATTCCTCCGGGGTTACGGTTTCAATAACATTAGTTTCAACATTTATAGGATTACCTGAGATATAGTGTTTGATTCTTCGACCGTTTACCACCTTTGAATTTATGCCTTCGAAGTTGTTGATTTTTATGGCACCGGAACAATAGACCTCCTTGATAACGTAAGGGCCTTCCCATTTAGAGAGAAGTTTTCCTGCAAAAAATCTTAAACGAGAGTTGTATAGCAATACATAATCACCTACATTAAACTCACGCTTTTGTATCCTTTTGTCATGCCATCTTTTAACTTTTTTCTTTAAACAACTTGGCATTTTCATAAGCTTGGGTTCTCCATTCATCAAGTGAGCTAATATCAAATAACCTCTTCTCGCGGGCAAGTTTGAAATCATAGTTGAGCTCTTTAATAGCCCAATATGCCTTATGTTCTAGCTCGAGAGGTAAGTGACATGCTTTTCAATAGACCATTTTATACGGAGACATACCCATAGGATTTTTATATGCAGTTCTATAGGCCCATAATGCATCATCAAGTTTCTTGGACCAATTCTTTCTAGACCTATTGACAGTCTTTTGCAAAATTAATTTGAGCTCTCTATTACTCAATTCTACTTGACCACTAGATTGTGGGTGATAAGGAGAAGCAATTATATGATTAACATCATACTTAGCAAGCATTTTATGGAAAGCACCATGAATAAAATGTGAACCACCAGCAGTCATTAAATATCTAGGGACTCCAAACCTCGAAAAAATAACTTCTTTAAGCATTTTAATAGAGGTGTTATGATCAGCACTACTAGTTGGAATAGCTTCTACCCACTTAGTAACATAATCAACAACAACTAAAATATGTGTATATCCATTAGAGGCAGGAAAAGGTCCCATATAATCGAAGCCCCAAACATCAAATGGTTCAATAACAAGTGAATAATTCATATGCATTTCTTGACGTCTACTGATATTACCAATTCTTTGACATTCATCAGAAGATAAGACAAACTTACGGGCATCCTTGAAGAGAGTATGCCAATAGAAACTGGATTGCAATACCTTATGTGCAGTTCTATCTCCAGCGTGGTGTCCTCCATAAGCTTCGGAGTGACACTTGCATAGGATCTGTTCTTGTTCATGCTCAGGTACACAGCGTCTAATAACACCATCTACTCCTTCTTTATAAAGATGTGGGTCATCCCAAAAGTAATGTCTCAAATCATAGAAGAACTTTTTCTTTTGCTGGTATGTGAAACTAGGTGGTATAAATTTAGCAACGATGTAATTAGAATAATCAGCATACCAAGGAGTACTACAAGAAGTACTTATAACATTTAATTGTTCATCAGGAAAGCTATCATCAATATGTAGTGGGTCATCAAGAACATTTTATAACCTAGACAAGTTGTCTGCAACGGTGTTCTCAGCTCCCTTTCTATCAACAATATGCAAATCAAATTCTTGTAGCAAGAGAACCCATCTAATAAGTCTAGGTTTAGCATCTTTCTTTTCCATAAGATATTTAATAGCAGCATGATCCGTGTGAATAGTTACTTTAGAATCAACAATATATGGTCTGAACTTATCACAAGCAAATACAACTGCTAAGAATTCCTTTTCAGTAGTAGCATAGTTCCTTTGATCATTGTCTAGAGTTTTACTTGCATAATGAATAACATTTAATTTCTTATCAACTCTTTGCCCTAGAACATCACCTACAGCATAATCACTAGCATCACACATAATTTCGAAGGGTAAATTCCAATTAGGTGGCTGAACAATAGGTGCAGAGATCAATGCTTTCTTAAGTATTTCAAATGCTTCTACACAATCATCATCAAAGACGAATGGTATATCTTTTTGTAATAAATTAGTCAGAGGCCGAGAAATTTTGGAGAAGTCCTTAATGAACCTCCTATAAAATCCGGCGTGACCAAGGAAACTTCTTATACCTTTGATGTCCTTGGGACATGGCATCTTTTCAATAGCATCAACCTTAGCTTTATCAACTTCAATACCTCTTTCAGAATCTTTATGCCCCAAGACAATGCCTTCATTAACCATAAAGTGGCACTTTTCCCAATTCAAGACAAGATTAGTTTCTTCACATCTCTGCAAAACTCGATCAAGATTGCTCAAGCAATCATCAAAAGAGGATCCATAGACGGAGAAGTCGTCCATGAAAACCTCACAAATCTTTTCACAAAAGTTAGAGAATATAGCCATCATGCATCTTTGAAAGGTAGCAGGTGCATTACATAAACCAAAAGGCATACTTCTATAAGCAAAAGTACCAAAAGGGCATGTAAAAGTAGTCTTTGATTGATCATTGTCTGACACGGGTATTTGAGAAACCAGAATAACCATCTAGAAATCAAAAATGTGTATGTTTGGATAATCTTTCTAGAATTTGATCAATAAAAGGTAAGGGGTAATGATCCTTTTTAGTAGCCTTATTTAATTTATGGAAATCAATTACCATCCTATAACCTGTAATAATTCTTTGCGGGATCAATTCATCTTTATCATTAGGAACAACAGTAATACCTCCCTTCTTTGGGACACAATGGACATGACTTACCCAATCGACTATCAAGAACGGATAAATTATACCTGCCTCAAGGAGCTTTAGTATTTCCTTTCTTACCACTTGTTTCATTTTAGGATTCAGCCGTCGTTGATGATCAATAACTGGTTTGGCATCTTTCTCCAAATTTATTTTATGTTGACATAGAGTGGGGCTAATGCCCTTAAGATCATCAAGAGTATATCCAATAGCAGCACGGTGCTTCTTCAGAGTTTTCAATAATCTCTCCTCTTCATGCTCTGAAAGGTTAGCACTAATAATAACAGGATATATCTTCTTTTCATCAAGATAAGCATATTTAAGAGTATCAGGCAATGGTTTAAGCTCAAACACGGGATCACCCTTGGGTGGAGGAGGATCCCCTAGGATTTCAATAGGCAAATTGTGCTTCAGAATAGGTTCTTTTTTAAAGAATACTTCATCTATTTCCCTTCCTTCATTCATAAACATATCATTTTCATGGTCTAGCAAATATTGTTCTAAAGGATCACGAGGAGGTACGGCAATAGAAGTAAGATCACTAATTTCATCCTTACTAAGAAATTCTTATTCACGGTGTTGTTTACTAAATTTACAGAAATTAAACTCATGAGACATATCACCCAAACCAATAGTAACAACATTCTTTTCGCAGTCTATTCTAGCGTTGACAGTATTCAAGAAGAGTCTACCAGAAATAATGGGACAAAAGCTATCTTGTGGGGAACCAAGAACAAGAAAATCAGCAGGATATTTAGTTTTCCCACACAAGACTTCAACATCTCTAACAATTCCCATTGGTGCAATAATATCTCTATTGGCAAGTTTAATTGTGACATCAATATCTTTGTATAAGTCATAAGGTATTGCACTAATACTAGCACCCATATCACATAAGCCATGATAACAATGATCTCCTATTTTAACAGAAATAACAGGCACACCTACCACAAGCCTATGTTTATCTTTAGCACTAGCAATTCTGGCAGTTTCACTGCAGAAATAAATAACATGCCCATCAATATTATCAGACAAGAGATCTTTAACAATAGCAATATTAGGTTCAACTTTAACTTGCTCAGGAGGTGTATAAGTTCTAATATTGCTTTTACAAACCACAATTGAAGCTTTAGCATGATCCTTTATTCTAATAGGGAAAGGTGGTTTCTCAACATAAGATGTAGGAACAACAGGATCATTATAAGTAATAGTCTTTTCTTCAACTTTAGTAGGTGCAGCTACTTTTACTTCTATGGGAGGATGATATTTAAACCACTTCTCCTTGGGGAGATCAACATAAGTAGCAAAAGATTCACAGAAAGAAGCTACTATCTCAGAGTCATGTCCATATTTAGTGCTAAATTAACGGCAAACATCAGTATCCATAAAAGATTTAACACAATCAAACTTAGGTGTCATACGTGACTCCTTACCTTCGTCCAGATCCCAATCTTCAGAGTTGCGTTTAATTCTATCCAATAAATTCCATTTGAATTCAATAGTCTTCATCATAAAAGAGCCAACACAAGAAGTATCGAGCATGGATTGATTATTATGAGAAAGCCGAGCATAATTTTTTTGAAGAATTATTTATCTTGAGAGCTCATGATTGGGGCATGAATATAACATTGATTTAAGCCTCCCCCAAGCTTGAGCGATGCTTTCTCCTTCGCGAGGCCAAAAATTATATATATAATTGTGATCACGATGAACAAGATGCATAGGATAATACTTCTGACGAAATTCCAATTTCAATCGTTTATAGTTCCATGACCTCGTATCATCACATAGCCTATACCATGTCGATGCATCTCCTTCAAAGATAAAGGAAGACCTTCTTCTTAACAACATCATCGGGTATACCGCAAGCTTAAATAATCCACAAACTTCATCCACATAGATTAGGTGCTCATCAGGATGCTTTGTTCCATCTCCTATAAAAGGATTATCTAGCAGTTTTTCTATCCTATCTGAAGGAACTTCAAAGGGAACATTTTCATTTTCAGTAGGTTCAGTAGGTTGAGGAGCAATTCTTTGCTCTACTGGTCGGGGAGAAGATACCCCGAACAAGCCCCTCAGAGGATTACTTTCCATAGTAACAAGTGACAGTAAATTTTAGCACACTATATAAATTTTTCCTTACCAAATTCCACCTACCAAAGGCGCTTCAGTCCCCGGCAATGGCGCCAGAAAAGAGTCTTGATGACCCACAAGTATAGGGGATCTATCGTAGTCCTTTTGATAAGTAAGATTGTCGAACCCAACGAGGAGTAGAAGGAAATGATAAGCGGTTTTCAGCAAGGTATTCTCTACAAGTACTGAAATAAGTGGTAACAGATAGTTTTGTGACAAGATAATTTGTAACGAGCAACAAGTAACAAAATTAAATAAAGTGCAGCAAGGTGGCCCAATCCTTTTTGTAGCAAAGGACAAGCCTGGACAAACTCTTATATAAAGAAAAGAGTTCCCGAGGACACATGGGAATATCGCCAAGCTAATTTTCATCACGTTCATATGATTCGCGTTCGGTACTTTGATAATTTGATATGTGGGTGGACCGGTGCTTGGGTGCTGTTCTTACTTGAACAAGCATCCCACTTATGATTAACCTCTATTGCAAGCATCCGCAACTACAACAAAGATATTAAGGTAAACCTAACCATAGCATGAAACATATGGATCCAAATTAGCCCCTTACGAAGCAACGCATAAACTAGGGTTTAAGCTTCTGTCACTCTAGCAAACCATCATCTACTTATTACTTCCCAATGCCTTCCTCTAGGCCCAAATAATGGTGAAGTGTTATGTAGTCGACATTCACATAACACCACTAGAGGCTAGACACCATACATCTCATCAAAATATCGAACGAATACCAAATTCACATGACTACTAATAGCAAGACTTCTCCCATGTCCTTAGGAACAAACGTAACTACTCACAAAGCATATTCATGTTCATAATCAGAGGGGTATTAATACGCATATAGGATCTGAACATATGATCTTTCACCAAGTAAACCAACTAGCATCAACTACAAGGAGTAATCAACACTACTAGCAACCTACTAGTACCAATCCCGGACTTGGAGACAAGAATTGGATACAAGAGATGAACTAGGGTTTTGAGAGGAGATGGTGCTAGTGAAGATGTTGATGGAGATATCCCTCTCCCGATGAGAGGAGCGTTGGTGATGACGATGGTGATGATTTCCTCCTCCGAGGGAAGTGTCCCCAGAATAGCCTCTGCGGAGCCCTAGATTGGTTCCGCTGAGGTTCCGCCTCGTGGCGGCGGAGTTTCGTCCGAAAGGTTGCTTATGATTTTCCCTTTACGAAAGACCTCATATAGCAGAAGATGGCCATCGGAGAGCCAACAGGGGCCCACGAGGTGGGGCGCCTGGGGTAGAGGCGCCCCACCCTCGTGGCTGTGTGGTCCCCTCCGTGTACTTCTTCCGCTCAATATTTTTATTATTTCCAAAATGACTTTCGTGGAGTTTCGGGACTTTTGGAGTCGTGTAGAATAGGTCTCTAATATTTGCTCCTTTTCCAGCCCAGAATTCCATCTGCCGGCATTCTCCCTCCTTATGTAAACCTTGTAAAATAAGAGGGAATAGACATAAGTATTGTGACATAACGTGTAATAAACAGCCCATATTGCAATAAATATCGATATAAAAGCATGATGCAAAATGGACGTATCATGTGGCACACCTTCCATTTGGTCGCGCTTATCCTTTGCCCTCTGGTGTTCGACCCGCCATTCGGGAGAGCACCACGCATCCACCAACGCCTCCCAACAGTCCATCTTATCCACACACCATCTCGGGGGCACCTAAGTTAGTCAAGAGAAATTTCAGCGCTACACCTACGAATCAAATCAAGAAAACTTAGTTCAAGGCCTTAAGAATAGGTAATTACCTGCATGTACTTCTCCTTACTAAGAAACTTGCCGCGACGCTTCACCTTGGCCTTCCTAATACCCTTCGAGGTGTAGTAGTCTCAAACAGCCTGCACCTGAGCCTCGTGCCATAAGTTTTGAAGTAGGCGCTTGCACTCGGTTTTCACAACCATAGATGCGGCCTCCCGCTCTCCCTCTGAAACCCTGTAGAAGGTCTGCAATCAAACAAGACAACACTGATTAGTACAATCACTAGGTAATCACTAGGTAGTGTTAACTTTTAATTCTGTAAAGGAGAAATTACCCAAACTGACGGAACACCATGTCGGCCACCGTCTCGCACAAGACATCACCGACCATCTCCCCCGACGGGGCCGGGGCAACCGAGTACAGCTCCCAGCTCAGTGCTAGCTGTGGAACCTGACCCTCACCGAGCAACGTGACCCACCTGTGGAAGTGCTGCCAAAATCACACCAAGGACCTGGTTGGGCTCGGACACCACGGGTGTACCCAGCCCTGCAGATGATGACAAGGCTAACGCATTAGATATTAATTTGAAGGAACATGAAGGCAAAAGGTTAAAAAATATTAAATGCACTTACTTCAACCCTTTGGGCGCAATCAACCACCTCTGGTCGGTGGTCGCCGGCACGGGCGGGAGCTTTGTACAGCCACGCCTGTAGACCTTCTTGCCCTTCTCAACCAGCTCGTCGTCGCTGTAGCTATCATCAGAAAAGGTGTCCTCGCTACCATCACTATGGCCACTAGCCTCCGGAGTCTCGTGGGAAGAAGCCTCCGGGATCGGAGTCTTCTGGGACGAAGACCCCGTGACTGGAGTCTTCTGGGACGAAGACTCTGGGACCGGACTCACGTGGGGCGAAGGATCGGCGACCCGAGTCAGGTGGGGTGAAGGATCAATGACCCGAGTCTGCTGGGGCGAAGGATCGACGACCGGAGGCTCATGGACCGGAGTCCGAGACGGGTCCACGTCAGACGGAGCAGTCTTGTGCTCGGGTGAATCAGCTGAGGGTGGCGGCGAGGAAGGCGTAGCAGCCTTCCTACCTCTCCCACTGCCACGTCCACCTCTACCAGCCTTCTTTGTCCTCCCCCGACCTCTCCCAGCCGAAGAAGAAGCGCCCGCAGCTTGTCGCATCTACTGTCTAGCAGCGCTCTCCGGGGGCTGGGCTGGAATAATGGAACCGCCTCCCAAGAGCACTTTCAGGAGGATCGGGCGCTCTGACCTGCCCACCATCCTGCTCTACACCGCAATGACAAAAAGTAAACGAAATTAGTACAACATAAAAAATTTGGATACCTGACATGAACATAATAATATGTATATAATTTAAGTGTATCATAATCATGAACATAATAAAAATACACCTGATCAACACAAATATATATGGGGTCGGGGTGTGGTGTCAGGGTGTCGGGGTGTCGTGCCGGGGTGTCGTGTCGGGGTCGGGGTGTCAGGGTCGGGGTCGGGGTGTGGTGTCAGGAAGTCGGGGGTAAGGGTGGGTGTGGTGTCAGGGTGTCGGTTGTCGGGGTGTCAGGTGTCGGGGTGTCGGTGGTCGGGGTCGGGGTGTGGTGTCAGTGTGTCGGGGTGTTGGGGTCGGGGTGTCGTGTCGGGGTCGGGGTGTCAGGTTGTTGGGGTCGGGGTCGGGGTGTGGGTCGGGGTGTGGTGTCAGGGTGTCGGTTGGTCGGGGGTCGGGCTCGGGGTCAGGGTGTGGTGTCAGAATGTCGGGGGTCGAGGTGTCATGCGGGGGTGTCGGTGTCGGGGGTCGGGGTCTCTTGTTTCTTCTTCTTCTTCTTCTTCTTCTTCTTCTTCTTCTTCTTCTTCTTCTTCTTCTTCTTCTTCTTCTTCTTCTTCTTCTTCTTCTTCTTCTTCTCCTTTTTCCTCTTCTTCTTCTTTTCTTCTTTCATCTTCTCCCTCCTCCTGTTCCTCCCACATCCTTCTACTACTTCTTCTAAACTAAAACTGAAACTAATCTAAAATAAACTAAAGTAAAACAAACTAAAACTAAAACTAATCTAAAATTAAAACTAATCTAAAATAAACTAAACTAAAACTAAAACTAAACTAAAACAATATCTAAAACAAAACTAATCTAAAAGAAACAAAAAGAAACTAATTGAACAAAAAGGGGAGGAGCTCACTGGTGGAGGGGGAGGCTTGACGGCTCAAGCAAACATCGGAGGAGGCGGCGACCAGTGGAGGGGAGGCCGGATCGCACAAGGGACGGGAGGGGACAGCCATGGCAAGGCCGGGCCGACGGGAAGAGGGCGGCGGGCCATGTGGAGGTCGGGAGGGTGCGGGCGGCGGCCCGCTATGCAGGACAGGGGTCGGCGGCGGCACGGGCCGTGTGGGTGGGGATGGCGACGGAGGGATGGGGTGGGGGGGCGGCGTGGAAGGGGCGGCGGGGTGGTGGAGCCGGTGGCCACAGGGGAGGGGTGCGGGGCGGCCGGCTATGGCAGGGGGTCGGCGGCGGCTGTGCGGGTGTGGGTGGGGAGGGAATGAGAGAGTGGAGAGAAGAGACAGAGGAAGGGGGCGGGACGGCCGTTAACGTACCCGCCTCTTTGTTGTCAGCCAATGGTTGGCAAAGAGGTGGGGCCGGTGGGCTTGAGTTGGTTAAACAATAACTGGACCCGCCCTCCTCTTTGCCATCTGCTAGTGGACGTAAAAGATTCTTTGCTGTCAGCCAGCGGACGGCAGAGAACTGGCTGATGGCAAAGACCTTGTTTGCCATCAGCCACATCTTTGCCGTCCATGTTCCTGTGGCTGACAGCAAAGACCTTCTTTGCCATCAGCAAGCGGACGGCAAAGAGTTGGCAGACGGCAAAGAAGCTAATTCCAGTAGTGCTTCTATAACCTGTAACAATTCTTTGTGGGATCAATTCATCTTTATCATTAGGAACAACAGTAATACCTCCCTTCTTAGGGACACAATGGATAGGACTTACCCACTGACTATCAGCAACAGGATAGATTATACCTGCCTCCATAAGTTTTAGTATTTCTTTTCTTACCACTTCTTTCATTTTAGGATTTAACCGTCGTTGGTGATCAACGACCGGTTTAGCGTCTTTCTCCAATTTTATTTTGTGTTGGCATAGCATGGGACTAATGCCCTTAAGATCATCAAGAGTATATCCAATAGCAGCACGGTGCTTCTTCAGAGTTTTCAATAATTTCTTTTCTTCTTGCTCTGAAAGGTTAGCACTAATAATAACAGGATAAATCTTCTTTTCATCAAGATAAACATATTTAAGAGTATCAGGTAATGGTTTAAGCTCAAACATTGGATCACCCTTGGGTGGAGGAGGATCCCCTAGAATTTCAACAGGCAAGTTGTGTTTCAAAATAGGTCCCTGTTTGAAGAATACTTCATCTATTTCCCTTCTTTCATTCATAAACATATCATTTTCATGGTCTAGCAAATATTGTTCTAAAGGATCATTAGGAGGCATGGCAATATAAGCAAGACCAATAATTTCATCTTTACTAGGAAATTCTTTATCATGGAGTTTTCTACGAAATTTAGCAAAATTAAAATCATGAGACATATCCCGTAAACCAATAGTAACAACATCCTTTTTGCAATCTATCTTAGCATTAACTGTATTCTAGAAGGGTCTGCCAAATATAATGGGACAAAATTCATCTTGTGGGGAACCAAGAACAAGAAAATCAGTAGGATATTTAACTTTCCCACATAAAACTTCAACATCTCTAACAATTCCAACTGGTGAAATAGTATTTCTATTGGCAAGCTTAACTGTAACATCAATACCTTCTAACTCAGCAGGTGCAATATCATGCATAATTCCTTCGTATAAAGAATGAGGTATTGCACTCGTACTAGCACCCATATCACATAAGCCATGATAACAATGATATCCTATTTTAACAGAAACAACAGGCATGCCTACAACAGGTCTATGTTTACCTTTAGTATCGGGTCTAGCAATTCTAGCAGCTTCATCACAGAAGTAAATAACATGCCCATCAATATTATCGACCAAGAGATCTTTAACCATAGCAATACTAGGTTCAACTTTAATTTGCTTAGAGGATGTAGGTGTTCTAGCTAGCATTACTCTTACGAACCACAGTTGAAGCTTTAGCATGATCCTTTATTCTAATAGGGAAAGGTGGTTTCTCAATATAAGCGGTAGGAACAATAGGATCAACATTATAAGTGATAGTCTTTTCTTCAGCTTTAATAGGTTCAACTACTTTTACTTCAAGGGGAGGATGATATTTAAACCACTTCTCCTTAGGGAGATCAACATAAGTCCATATTTAGTGCCAAATTCACGGAAAACATCGGTATCCATAAAAGATTTAACACAATCAAACTTAGGTGTTATACCTGACTCCTTACCTTCGTCGAGTTCCCAATCTTCAGAGTTGCGTTTAATTCTTTCCAATAAATCCCATTTGAATTCAATAGTCTTCATCGTAAAAGAACTAGTACAAGAAGTATCGAGCATAGAGCGATTATTGAGAGAAAGCCGAGCATAAAAATTCTGAATAATAATTTCTCTTGAGAGCTCATGATTGGGGCATGAATATAACATTGACTTAAGCCTCCCCCAAGCTTGAGCGATGCTTTCTCCTTCGCGAGGCCAAAATTTATATATATAATTACGATCATGATGAACCTGATGCATAGGATAAAACTTCTGATGAAATTCCAATTTCAATCGGTTGTAGTTCCATGATCCAATATCATCGCATAGCCTAAACCATGCCAATGCCTTTCCCTTCAAAGGTAAAGGGAAGACCTTCTTCTTGATAACATCCTTGGGCATACCTGCAAGCTTAAATAATCCACAAACTTCATCCACCTACCAAAGGCGCTTCACTCCCCGGCAATGGCACCAGAAAAGATTCTTGATGACCCACAATTATGGGGGATCTATCATAGTCATTTCGATAAGTAAGAGTGTCGAACCCAATGAGGAGCAGAAGGAAAGGACAAGCGGTTTTCAGTAAGGTATTCTCTGCAAGCACTGAAATTATCGATAACAGATAGTTTTGTGAGAAGGTAATTTGTAACAGGTAACAAGTAACAAAAGTAAACAAGGTGCAGCAAGGTGGCCCAATCCTTTTTGTATCAAAGGACAAGCCTGGACAAACTCTTATATAATGGAAAACGCTCCCGAGGACAGATGGGAATTATCGTCAAGCTAGTTTTCATCACGCTCATATGATTTGCGTTCGTTACTTTGATAATTTGATATGTGGGTAGACCGGTGCTTGGGTACTATCCTTCCTTGGACAAGCATCCCACTTATGATTAACCCCTATCACAAGCATCTGCAACTACGAAAGAAGAATTAAGGTAAACCTAACCATAGCATGAAACTTGTGGATCCAAATCAGCCCCTTACGAAGCAACGCATAAACTAGGGTTTAAGCTTCAGTCACTCTAGCAACCCATCATCTACTTATACCTCCCAATGCCTTCCTCTAGGCCCAAATAATGGTGAAGTGTCATGTAGTCGACGTTGAGGGAGTCCTAGATTAGGGGGTGTCCGGATAGCCGGACTATACCTTCAGCCGGACTCCCGGACTATGAAGATACAAGATTGAAGACTCTGTCCCGTGTCCGGAAGGGACTTTCCTTGGCGTGGAAGGCAAGCTTGGCGATGCGGATATTTAGATCTCCTACCATTGTAACCGACTTTGTGTAACCCTAACCCTCTCCGGTGTCTATATAAACAGGAGGGTTTTAGTCCGTAGGACAACACAACATACAACAATCATACCATAGGCTAGCTTCTAGGGTTTAGCCTCCTTGATCTCGTGGTAGATCTACTCTTGTACTATCCATATCATCAATATTAATCAAGCAGGACGTAGGGTTTTACCTCCATCAAGAGGGCCTGAACCTGGGTAAAACTTCGTGTCCCTTGTCTCCTGTTACCATCTGCCTAGACGCATAGTTTGTGACCCCCTACCCAAGATCCGCCGGTTTTGACACCGACATTGGTGCTTTCATTGAGAGTTCCTCTGTGTCGTCACCTTTAGGCCCGATGGCTCCTTCGATCATCAACAACGATCCAGTCCAGGGTGAGACTTTTCTCCCCGGACAGATCTTCATCTTCGGCGGCTTCGCATCATGGGCCAATTCGCTGGCCACCGGAGTAGATCGAAGCTACGCCCGCCATCGTGTCAGATTTGAAGTTTAAACTACACGGCCGACATCCGCGGGACTTGATCTTCAACGGATTCGAGCCACGTACCGAGCGTGCCGACTGTCTCGATGGGCATGATCTGCTCGCCACCAACAAAGGTTCCGGAGGCCGCACACGCATCGGTTCTGACCCTTAATTCGGAGGCTACTGCGCCGATCGAGGATGGGTGGTTGGACGCCGCCTCGGGGGCTGCGATCCCAAAGGCGATCGAGCCCAACACCAGCCCCGCACTCCGCAAGGCCCGTGACTCCGAGGGGCCGGATTCCTCTCCGGACTCCGAGCCCTTCGCCCGCCTGACGATCGAATCCGATTGGGCGCCGATCATGGATTTCACCGCCACGGACATCTTTCAGCACTCGCCCTTCGGCGACATTCTGAAGTCGCTAAAGTCTATCTCTTTATCAGGAGAGCCCTGGCCGGACTACGGTCAGCAAGGTTGGGATACGGACGATGAAGAAATTCAAAGCCCACCCACCACCCACTTTGTAGCCGCTGTCGATGACTTAACCGACATGCTCGACTTCGACTCCGAAGACATCGACGGTATGGACGACGATGCAGGAGACGACCAAGAACCAGCACCTATAGGGCACTGGAAGGCCACTTCGTCGTACGACATATATATGGTGGAAACTCCAAAAGTTGGAGATGGCGATGGAACAGCGGGGGATGACACCTCCAAGAAACAGCCCAAGCGCCAGCGTCAGCGACGCCACTCTAAATCCCGCCAAAGTAAAAACGGTGATTCCGGCACGGGAGATAATAATACTCGGATAGCGCCAAGAACACCCCTCCAAAGAAGATTCAAGACAGAGAATGGAGAAGCCAGCCCTCATGAGAGAGTGGCGTATATAGAGGTTGAGGATGATAATTACATGCCTCCTCAAGACGAGGCAAGCCTCGACGACGATTTAATTCGTGCGTGCAGAGGATCCCGCCGAACAAGAGCATTTTAAACGCAGGCTTATGGCCACGGCAAGCAGCCTCAAGAAAAATCAGCAACAGCTTAGAGCTGATCAAGACTTGCTAGCCGACAGATGGACTGAAGTCCTGGCGGCCGAAGAATATGAACTCGTACGCCCCTCCAAGAGTTACCCAAAGCGCAGGCTGCTACCCCGATTAGAGGAGGAAGCACCTAAACCTACATCACCAGCGCATGACATGGCCGACCGGCCACATCGTGGCCGTGACAGAGAGGCCTCTCGGCCCTCCACTCAAGCGGTGCCCCGGCGCCGCTCAAAACATACTAAGGCACGGGAAAATGCGCCAGACCTGCGAGAGATACTGGAGGACAAGGCAAGGCAAACAAGATCGATCTACGGATCGCGCGGGCGCCCCATGGCACGTGACGGGGATCGTCACACCGGATATAATAAATCCGGCCGGGCCGAACACAATAGACAAAGCTCGTTCGAGCTACGTCGTGATATAGCCCAATACAGAGGCGCCGCACACCCACTATGCTTCACAGATGAAGTAATGGATCATAAAATCCCTGAGGGTTTCAAACCCGTGAACATTGAATCATATGATGGCACAACAGATCCTGCGGTATGGATCGAGGATTATCTTCTTCATATCCACATGGCCCGCGGCGATGATCTACACGCCATCAAATACCTCCCGCTCAAACTTAAGGGACCGGCCCGACATTGGCTTAACAGCTTGCCAGCAGATTCAATCGGTTCTTGGGAGGACCTGGAAGCCGCATTCCTCGAAAATTTCCAGGGTACCTATGTGCGACCACCGGACGCCGATGACCTAAGCCACATAATTCAGCAGCCAGAGGAATCGGCCAGGCAATTCTGGACACGGTTCCTAACAAAGAAAAACCAAATAGTCGACTGTCCGGACGCAGAGGCCCTAGCAGCCTTCAAGCATAATATCCGCGACGAGTGGCTTGCCGGGCACCTCGGACAGGAAAAGCCGAAATCTATGGCAGCCGTCACGACACTCATGACCCGCTTTTGCGCGGGAGAAGACAGCTGGCTAGCTCACAGCAACAACTTAACCAAGAACCTTGGTAATTCGGATACCAAGGACAAAAGTGGCAGGTCGCGTCGGAACAAGCAAAAGTGCCGCGTTAACAGCGACATCAACGAGGATACGGCAGTCAATGCCGGATTCAGAGGCTACAAATCCGGTCAGCGGAAAAAGCCATTCAAAAGAAATACTACGCTCTTGAAATACCATGGGCACAGGGGGAGGGGCACCATCACGGCACGCCCAAATCACGGCCTAAACCGTACTAGGGGCTGCCGAATTCTTTCTTTATCTTCTCTTACTTTCAGGACTCCATACTTCGGACGACCTGTTCGGCAATTCAAACGCCGCACAAACGATGCAAGAACCAGGGATGCAGACAAGCTATGCCGCATTATGGAACTCCCAGGTGGTCTCTATCATGAGCAGTATACCTATTTTGCATACAATTTCGCGGCCTGCCCCTGGACCGGACATGTTAAATAGTCCAACCTTTTGCTTATCGCGCTATTTGTATCGTTCTGCTTCGATCGCAGCATTTTTAATAAACAATGCATAGCTTTTATCTATTTTTGCATTACCTTTTTTTTATAAATATATGTTCATTAATGACATGTTGCACTATGGGTCAGGGGGCTTCAGTACCCCTCAATATGGCGTGAGAAGTCCGAACACTTTAACAAGTGCGGCACCCCGAACTTATAGCATTATATGCATCGGCTCCGAATCATGTCTTGGGTCAATAGTTGGGTTTGCCTGCTCCTATGTTTTGGTGCCTTACGCCCGCTATATCAGCTAAGGTAGCACTAGGAGAACTATGCGAGTGTGCCCCAGCTTGAGCTGGGCTGAGCACCTCAAGAGAGAAAGCTAAAACTGACTGTCATGATGAAGCGAGAGACCGTCATTGTTCGAGAGGTTTTTCAGTCCCTAAAGACTTATGCCGCTTAGAGCGAGGAACCGCTTTGTCCGCCAAGGCGTGATAGCGCCCGAACTCGGTCTTCCGAATACTAGGGGCTTCACGAAATTTAAAATTATAGAGTTCTATGGCTAAGTGAGAGTGTTCAAGCATTATAGTCCGATTGCCTTGTTCACAGTCCGAGCGCCCCTCAAGGACTCAAACATGGGGAAAAGAGCTCTCGTGTTTATCCGAACACCCCAAAGACTAGTGGCATGGGGGCGTGTTTATTTATCGCCATCTCTCAATTTTTGATAAACGGCCGCACGTAAAGTAATATTTTAAATTCAACAAGCATTGCTTAGCGATATGAACAAGTTTTCAAAGACAGACAATACGAGCGAAGTTTACTCAAACATTACATCCTCGGTATATTCATCCGCCATAAGGCGGCACCCTTCGTAACGCCCTTATAATAGTTCTCGGGCTTGCGATGCTCTTTCCCGGCGGTGGCCCGCCCTTCACAAGCTTCTCACCGTCCAGCTTGACCCGGTGCACCTTAGCGGGCAAGGTTCTTCGGCACCTTCGATGCAAACGGAGCGCTTGATAACCTCGAGCCTTGGACAAGCCTCCACCACCGCCGCACCAATCCGGCAGTAGCTCCTGTGTAGGGCCTCTCCAGCCACACCAACTATGAGGCCCTTCATGGCCTGTTCGGCCTCCTTGTGGAGCTCGACCACCGCCTTCAGATGGTCGCCAGAGGCATTAGGTGACCGCCTCAGCATACTGAGACCAGAACATCTTCTCCGTCGAGCTGCCCTCCTTGGCTCGGTAGAACGCGGCGGCATCGGATACGCTACCGGGAACATCTGTGAACGCTCCTGGAGAGCTCCGGATTCAGGTAAGTAACAAGTAGCTTACTTTTGTATGTTTGCTTTGCATAAAGAATGCCTTACCCGCCGCTATCTTTTTCACCACATCCAACTCCTGGAGGGCCTTCTGGGATTCGGCCTTGGCAGTCTCGATGGCCACCGCGAGCTCGGACGCTCGCGTCTTCGAGTCAAGCTCCAAACTCTCATGTTTTTTCATGACAGCCAGAAGCTCTTGCCGCGCCTCGCCGACCTGCGCCTCAAATTTCTCCCGCTCGGTGCGCTCCATGGCTGCTTTCTTCTCGGCCTTGGACAACACCTGCTTGAGGGTAGCCACCTCAGTTGTGGCACCTACAATAAGCAGCATCATCCTGTCATTTTTTGCAATTGCATCTTTTTATATATACATTTTTCTACAAGGTATCTCTTACCTTCTTTCTCTTCGAGCTGCCACTTGGCAAGGCCGAGCTCTTGCTCGGACTGCTCGAGGCCCTGCTTCAGGGCGCCCACCTCCGCAGTCAGTGCGGCGGTCGCAAGCAGCGAAGCATGCATACGCATATTGACTCATTTTTTGTTAGACTCCTGCGAAATTTATTAGATCCTCTATTCGGCTTTTCTTTCCAAACGCCAAACAGAGCATCAGGGGCTACTGTCTATGCGGTAATATTTTTACATATTTTTTACTTACCTCGAAGCCTGCTAGAAGGCTAGCACAAGCTTCAGTCAGTCCGCTTTTGGCGGACTGAACCTTCTGGATCACCGTACTCATGATAGTACGGTGCTCGTCGATGGAGGAGCCCTTAAGCACCTCCAGTAGATTGTCCGGCGCCTCCTGTTGGACGCAGGCCGCCGGCTTAGTAGGCTTGCTCCTCTTAGAAGGAGGTCGCCTGCCGCAGTCCGGAACCGTTGAGGATTCCGGCGCGGTGTCCAGCGCAAAGCCGGACTTGGAGCCCTGGGGGGTCTTGTCCCCTTTACTCCCGGAGTCCGGGAGGTCGCCTCGCGGCTCCTCCAGGACCACCTCCTCTTGGCCCGGAACTTGTTGCGATGCCACTTCGGCGTCGTCATGGCCTTGGGGAAGCAAGGGCGGAACTGAATTCACGTCCGATGAATCCAGGGAGCCGCTCGACGACTCGTCGAGCCCTGCCTTGGGCGGGCTGCATAATTATATTCGACATAAGGAAGGGTTGTGCAACAAAGGAATATTATGAGTTACTCTGGTATCCGAATACTTACGGTTCCGCTGGGCGCTTGGCCCTGTGCGGCCACTCCTCTTCGCCGTCGTTGGCGTCGGTGGAGTAGTCCGGAGGAAGGGTCTTCCCCTTCTTCGACCCTTCGGCCTCCCCTGTTGGGGCGGCCTTCCTCTTCTTTCCTCCCCCCGCTGGAGGGGGAGAGGTTTCTTCTTCCTCCTCCTCGTCTTCACGGGAGGAGTGTGTCTCGGAGTCATCGGATGATGAATCCGACACCACTAGACGCCGGGCACTCTTTCGAGCCCCGTGGCCTTCTTCAGGGCATTTTTCTCCGGCACCACATAAGGTGCCGGAGCCAGCAGCTTCGCCAAGCGAGCATCGGCTAGGTCTTCGGGCAAAGGAGCCGGACAATCGATCTGTCCGGACTTCACCTGCCAATCCTGTCAAAGGTAAGGGAGTTTAGATCCCGCATAGAGTCAAACTATGGAAAAACAACATCCTGTAAAAGGTAAAAATAGCTTACCTCGTCAGCGTGACGCTGCGTGCTGAATCCGCGGTCCTCGGAAGCGGACGCGGGAGCCTCGGCGCCTTTGAATAGCACCCTCCAGACATCTTCGTACGTCGTGTCGAAGAGCCTGCTTAGGGTTGGGTGCTGCGCCTTGTCGAATTCCCATAGATTGAAGTCCCGTTGTTGACACGGGTGGATCCGGCGGACGAGCATAACCTGGACTACATTGACAAGCCTAAGCTGCTTGTTCACCAGGATTTGGATGCATTTTTGCAGTCCGGTAACTTCCTCTTTGTAGCCCCACGACAGGCCCGTCTCTTTCCAGGACGTGAGCCGCGTAGGGGGTCCGGACCGGAACTCAGGGCCTGCGATCCATTCCGGATCGCGCGGCTCGGTGATGTAAAACCACCCTGATAGCCACCCCTTCAGGGTCTCCACAAAGGAGCCCTCGAGCCACATGACGTTGGCCATCTTGCCCGCCATGGCGCCTCCGCATTCCGCCTGGTTGCCACGCACCACCTTCGGCTTGATGTTGAAGGTCTTGAGCCATAGGCCGAAATGGGGGCGGATGCAGAGGAAAGCCTCGCACACGACGATAAACGCCGATATGTTAAGGACGAAGTTCGGGGCCAGATCGTGGAAATCCAGGCCATAGTAGAACATGAGCCCCCGGACGAACGGGTGGAGAGGAAAACCCAGTCCGCGGAGGAAGTGGGGAAGGAATACAACCCTCTCATGGGGCCTTGGGGTGGGGAGGAGCTGCCCTTTTCGGGAAGCCGGTGCGCGATGTCGTTAGACAAGTATCCGGCCTTCCTCAGTTTTTTGATGTGGCCCTCCGTGACAGAGGAGACCATCCACTTGCCACCCGCTCCGGACATGGCTGGAGAAGGTTGAGGTGGGAAGTGCGGGCTTGGGCGCTGGAGCTCAAGTGCGCGGAAGATGGATAGGCAAAGGAGGAAGAAGGCGTAGGTAAAAAAGGTGGATCCTTATCCCTTATATGGGCGGATGCGACTATGCGTCCCCACCAGCCTGGTAAAACTCGCTTATCCCCCAAGCGCCATGATAAATGGCGCGGTTGGGTTACCCACGTCCGTATTGATGAGAATCCCGTAAATAAAGGGGCCCGATCTCTGCTTTGACAAGACGTGCCAAGGAAACCGCCTCGCAAAAAGCGCTGAGGTGGGGAAGTAAAAACGATTCGAATAAAGGCTTGGCCGTGGTGTGATGTCACACTACGGAATATGTCAGCAGATTAGATTTGTGCAAAAATTATTCTCTCTATGGCAATATGTGGAAACTTATTTTGCAGAGCCGGACACTATTCTTAGTGTTTACAATCTTCTATGAAGTACTTGGAGGAGGAACCCGCCTTGCAATGCCGAAGACAATCTGCGCGCCGGACTCGTCGTCATTGAAGCCTGGTTCAGGGGCTATTGAGGGAGTCCTGGATTAGGGGGTGTCCGGATAGCCGGACTATACCTTCAGCCGGACTCCCGGACTATGAAGATACAAGATTGAAGACTCCGTCCCGTGTCCGGAAGGGACTTTCCTTGGCGTGGAAGGCAAGCTTGGCGATGCGGATATTTAGATCTCCTACCATTGTAACCAACTTTGTGTAACCCTAACCCTCTCCGGTGTCTATATAAACTGGAGGGTTTTAATCCGTAGGACAACACAACATACAACAATCATACCATAGGCTAGCTTCTAGGGTTTAGCCTCCTTGATCTCGTGGTAGATCTACTCTTGTACTACCCATATGATCAATATTAATCAAGCAGGACGTAGGGTTTTACCGCCATCAAGAGGGCCCGAACCTGGGTAAAACTTCGTGTCCCTTGTCTCCTGTTACCATCCGCCTAGACGCACGGTTCGGGACCCCCTACCCGAGATCCGCCGGCTTTGACACCGACAGACGTTCACATAACACCACTAGAGGAAAGACAACATATATCTCATCAGAATATCGAACGAATACCAAATTCACATGACTACTTATAGCAAGACTTCTCCCATGTCCTCAGGAACAAACGTAACTACTCACAAATCATATTCATGTTCATAATCAGAGGGGTATTAATATGCATAAAGGATCTGAACATATGATCTTCCACCAAATAAACCAACTAGCATCAACTACAAGGAGTAATCAACACTAGTAGCAACCCACGGGTACCAATCTGAGGTTTTGAGACAAAGATTGGATACAAGAGATGAACTAGGGTTTGAGATGAGATGGTGCTGGTGAAGATGTTGATGGAGATTGACCCCCTCTCGATGAGAGGATCGATGGTGATGATTTCCCCCTCCCGGAGGGATGTTTCCCCGGCAGAACAGCTCCATCGGAGCCCTAGATTGGTTTCGCGAGTTCCCTCCGAGACGGCGGGCGTCATTCCAAAGCTTCCTCCTTATTTTTTCTAGGGCGAAAGACTTCATATAGCCAAAGATGTGCACCGGAGGCCTGTCAGGGGGGCCCACGAGGCAGGGGGCGCCCCCAGGGGGGTAGGGTGCGCCCCCACCCTCGTGGATGGTGGGTGGCCCCCCTTTGGTGCTTTCTTCACCCAATATTTTTTATATATTCCAAACCTGACTTTCTGGAGTTTCAGGACTTTTGGAGTTGTGCAGAATAGGTCTCTAATATTTGCTCCTTTTCCAGCCCAGAATTCCATCTGCCGACATTCTCCCTCTTCGTGTAAACCTTGTAAAATAAGAGAGAATAAGCATAAGTATTGTGACATAATGTGTAATAACAGCCCAAATGCAATAAATATTGATATAAAAGCATGATGCAAAATGGACGTATCAGGGAGGCGATGCGTCCTCCGACGCGCGTGTTGGTGAGATTGGGAACGCTGACGCGTCCACCTCGACGCGTCGCGGCAAGGAGTGGAACACCGACGCGTCCTCCTCGACTAGTGGCGGCGAGGAACGGAACAGCGACGCGTGACCGCCCGCGCGGTGCAGCAAGGGGCGCCTAGGGCTTGGGAGGGGCGATGCCATGGTGGTCGACGTGAGAGGGAGGGGGAGATAGCGATGAACGTGAACGTTCTTCCGAATGCCGTGGGAGGCGCAACATTTATAGCGAGCAATGGCACACCTATGTAAGATATGGACTGGGCTTCACTGACTTAACTGAGGTCCAGTTGCATCACTGACATGTGGGCCAGATGCCTGTTGGGCCCACATATTAGTGACCCAATGCACCTGCAGTTAAGTAACTGAAGCAGCTATGTGGGCATATTTGTTGGAGTAAATTACGGGTGAGGGAAGGGGTGGAAATATTGCTGGTCACAATGGATTGTACGAGCGCGGGGGGAGGAGTATCACAATGCATGTTTTTTCCGCACGGGGTGGAGTTGTGGGACTGCCGGAGGGAGAAGGAGTCAAGCAGGCGTTTAGATTTCAAGGTGCACTAAACTATTGCATGCGATGATTAAGGCTGACCATAGTGGTGGTAATGTGGTACTCCCTCCTTTCCGGTTTATAGGCTTAATTTGAAAATCTCTTCAACCAAGGTAGATGATGAATGGTGGAGTTAATTCCATAGTTTGCAAAAGCACTTAATTAATACTCTCGTTTTTCTCAAAAATTTGTGTAAACCGATGCATTAATTACATCACATGCATGCATGACCACTCCTATAAAAATCTCAGTTGGTGGTGATGGTGTATCTGCCTTTGGACAACGTGAACCGTTCGATCTACTTGGAACCAACGGCTGAGATGTGTGTGCATAGAGACATGGCCTTGCCACCAGAGGTAGTAGATATTTACCCACCTCTGCCACTGTATAAAATACAGAACTACTAATTCCAACCTCATTTCCTTTCTGGTTCATCTCCTTGCATTCTTGCCGGCGGCGGCGAAGGTTCCTGAAGATGGAGTCCAGACTCTAGAAACCACTACAAAAACTATTCCATCGCCTCTATCTTGGTAAGAGCAGGTGAAAATTTTGAATCGAGCCCTTTAAACTAGAAGGGAGGTAGTAGTACTCTAATAGCTAACCTTGTTGTGATGACTAGATAGGACATGGCACGCACCTGGACGGAGGAACTAGTCTGCATTGTGCATATAAGTTTTGTCTGAAGTCAATGTACCTCTAGTTTGACCAAACTTATAGAAAAATATATCAACATTCACAATGCCAAATCAATATTTTTATACACACCATCAAACATAGTTTCATAATATATATATTTGGTATTGTAGATATTGATATTTTTAGTATAAATTGGTCAAAAACTTTGCAAACTTTCACTTGAAACAAATCTTACGCGGAGTAAAAAGGACCAAAGGGAGTATCATGCATGCGGAGTAGGCAAAAAAAATTGCTCATTTATAGCCGGTCCAAGTCTCAAAGGGCGCGACCGCGCAATGGAGGCGAAGGTCGTGGCAGGTGCGACGGTTGACGGAATTAAGTGAAGTTACATCCACACGCCAGCATGGCGTGCGAACACGCAAAAGATATACCGTCAGGCCTATGATATGGGTCTAGTAGACATGACATCTAGTGGGTCCCGCATAGTACTCGAGAAGTCTTTGGGGGCATGCAACTGTTTATCCACTGGGCAAGCCAATAACCCCACGCCGTTCGCACACCCTACTCGTCCATGTCTTCTACCTTACAACAGTTCTCTCCCAGTCGTCCCGTCCTTCCACATTACGCCAGTTCAACTTCTCCTAACCTGCCTCCAAAATCCATGGCCTCCCAAATCTCCATGATCGTCGCTGAGTACTAGGTTAGAGCCATCACAGGCGATGAGTTCATCGTCATCTACACCCCTAGATTTGCGACGGTGAAAGCATGCCTTGCTCGCTTCCGACGCATGTTCAACAGTTCAAAGGATGAGTGGGTCGCTGGGCTAGATGTTGAGTACACCACAGTCCTGGAAAGCGAGAAGATTCTAAAGGAGGCAGAGCAGAAGAAGCCCGCCGTGGTCCAAGTTTGCGTACATAACGTGTGCTTGGTCTACCACATATGCCATGCCGACGTTGAGTGCGAGGATTTTAAGAACTTCCTCAAGGACGAAAGAGTGAAATTTGTTACTGTAGACTTTAGTAACGACAGGATTGTCCTGGGTCGGATAGGCCTCATTGTAGGCCAGCCCTTCGATCTCCAGAAGGCAAGCCTGGTTCCCTCCTCTCAGCCTTCAATGCTGACCCTGGCAGCAGCCATGATTGATCCTTCGTACGCTCAACGGAAGAAACCTCACCACGAGTATATCATCATGCATGGGAGTCGAAGATAATAGATGAAGATCACATCCTATACGCAGCAATGGATGCCTACCTTTCTTTAAATATCTACAAGGGTTGGATGAAGAAGTAGAGCCCAAAGGTCCTGTTCAAGCAAAGAAGCGCCAACGAAGAGGAAGAGGAAGAGGGACGAGGATAAAGTCGAGGACGTGGACTCGGACTCCGAGTAAGGTGGCGAGGCCGCCGCTCATGCTTTGGTTCTACTGCAGGTCAAGCGCACTAGTTTCTTAGTTTTATTTCAGAGTGTGTTGTCTTTGAGCCCCAGCAGAACTATGTTTATGTTCTTTCTCGTTATTTGAACTCTTTAGTATGTACAGAGTACTAGTATGTCTTACTACTGTTCTTCTTGTAGTTGGTACTCTCGTCAGATCTTCGTGTTCCTACTGCATTTAATATGTTCGCACTAGTAGTATAATTTGGGTCAGTCAATTTGTGAAAGAAGATCGACGGAGCGAAGGAAGAAGACGGCAAAGAAGCTACCCCAGTATCTATATTATGGTGGAAGGGTGCCCATGATCTATCTTATGAGTGTTGGGTGTGGAATGCAGTTCGCAGGAAAAAATGGATCGTGCCAGGGGTTAAACGGATGGCAGGGGTGGGGGGAAGCATGGCGGTGGCAGGCGGTTCAGGGGAGGGCCGGGCGGCGGCGGAAGGTGGTTAGGCGTGTGGCGGGCTGGCGGCTCGATGCCTGAGAGAGAAGATGAACAATGCATCAATTTCGGAGGTTGAAGAAGCCCTTCTCGCCATCCATGTTGCATCCAACGACTCACAAGAGTCGACTGACCCAAATTGCTCCTTCAGATTGCAGGATCCACGTGGAATTCAAGGTCCCGAAGGTAGATTCCGCATCCGCACCCAGTTTGCGGGCTCGGCGCGGGCGCGACCAACTTCTGCCGCAACAACCACCTTGCGCGCCTCCTCCGCGCGGGCGGAGACGACAATGACACGCTAGCTCCTCCTCGCCGGCGTGCTGGAGCACGCGCTCGTCTTCCTCTTCGTACGATGCGTGCATAGACACGGATCCACCAGTTGCTCACGTGCTTGGCAGCGTGGCGGCATCGCGAGGAGGGACTGCAGACGACGTGAGTAGGCGAGCCTTCGGCTTCATGGCACAGGGATGGCGGCGACACAACAGTGATGGGCGAGAAATGGTTGGCTGGAGCAGGCAGGCACCGGCATGCGCAACGGTGGAGGCAGCTTATTGATGAGTGCGCGTATGGGAGCTTAGTTTAGTTTTATATAGGGTTGGTCAAACTTAAAATAAAACCGTACTAGTACACGTAAACATTAGACTGAGGCAGCGCTTATATTTGTTACCACAACCACGATGTGGAATCCTGTGCAAGCGCGTGAACCACGGCCGCGCGGTCGATCGAACGGTGCGTCACCGTGTCGCGCTCGAAGGACATCCACCGAACCTTTTTTTGTGTGTGAAAACAATCCCCGAATATTACTCAAATTTTTTCCTGGAAAAGTTCTTCATGCTACAATATTTCCATATATTTGAATTTAACTTCAGTTTGTGTTTATTTGGATTTGAACAGGTGCGCCCTAGTTTTTTTAATACTGATTTTGTGTGTGTGACTGAGAGAGAACGTGTGTATGTGTCCATATGTGTGTTGTGGCGGAAGGGCAATGTGGAGACGGTGTGCGTGTGATAGAGACATAGAGAGGTATGAATGTGCAAATGATCATGCATAAGTGAGACATAGAGAGATGCCAATACGTTGTGTATACTTGAGAGAATGGGTCTATTTGTACTTGTGTGTGTGCAAGAGAGAGAGAGAGAGGATCATCCGTAACACAACAACCATCTCTCTCTATTCATCCATCCCTCGCACGATCGCATGCAACACATGCATCAACGCACACATTTTGACACCCTCACCCGGCCCCTGCCCACCTCAAGGCCCGCACATCGCTCTCTATCTTGCACGCACAATCTCTTCATGAAAACCCTATTTAGCATGTAGCTTTCTGTCACATACACAGACATTTCTCTCCATAGGTCTAATTTCTCTCAATATCTGACACAGACACACACACCGCACACACACACTCCCCCTCCCCCGAGCACACAATTCATCCCCATCCAAGGTTATATGGCGACCACACTCGCTTGTGCTTCAAAGAGGGCATCAAGGAGATCGAAGACGGCGACCACACTGCACTAGAGAACGCGGGCCCATTTGGAAGCAGGATGATGTGACGACGGCTGACTGACTCCTCCCCCCTCTCTCTCCCGCACAAAATTACCAATCCCTCTCTCCCCTGCACAAAATTATCAATCCGTCAACCCACGAGATCCTTCCCCTCTCGTCCGTGTTTTACCAGCTCTCTCATCAAACCTGTTGTCTCTTCTCCTTCCACGTGTACAGAATCCGCATGCACACGCGTCTCACGTATATTACATGTCTCCATCTTTCTCAAAGACCTAACTTCTTCCTATCTCTTTCTCTCTCTCTCTCTCATTAGGTTTGTCTCCTACTCTCTCGCCCACATACATACAATCTTTCCCGCCCTATCTGCTCCATCTTTGCAAGCTCTCAATACACGTTTCATTCACACGTGGGGATGTGTTCAAAATGTTGCTTTTATAATGGACGATGTAGATTTATGGTTGGTTTTTGTCGGTGGGAACGACACCTATGGGATCACAAGAATCCCTACTACGGTTGCGGGGCGCGGGGTCGTGAGAAGAGCGGATCAAACATATAGCACATGGTTCGTTTATCCAGGTTCGGGCCGCGAGGATGCGTAAAACCCTACTCCTGCTTTGGTGGATTGTATATCTGTGTTCTTGAGCTAGCTGTGGGGCGTGAGCAGCTCCAAAAGCCAATCTCGCCCTAGTCGCCTCGGGCCTCCTTTTTATAGGAAAGGGGTTGCCACAATGGCACAGGTGAGGTGGAATGGGTACAAATGATGCGAGGTTATCCTCGCATTACATGACAAGGCGATTTAATGTGTCTTGCTTAGGTGTCCTTGCTTTATCGGGACGGGAGAGCCCTGTCTCGTCTGTCGCCGCTCCCTCAGGTCGACACGCCGCTCGGCCAGCGGTGCCAAGGGTGCCATGTAGGCAAAGTGCAAACCGAGGTGGCGCAGCAGGGTCTCCACGAAGATCCGTGATGTCGCCATGCAGGTGCCTTCCCAATGGTTGGGTCGGCAATGCATGCTAACGGCGGTGGAGGTTTGATTGGCGTGGCCTCGATGGTGGCCCTACGGGTGTTCTTGGCAAGGGCCTTGCCGTGGCGCTGTTGTCATCCCCGGCAAGGCTCTTGCCGGGGGCCTTGTGGTCCTCCTTGGCTGGGATCCCGCCAAGGATCATCATCTTCTAAATTGTGTACCTGATCTTGAATGTCTTCACAAAGATCTGCATGCCACCACGGGATGTCTCTCTAATCCTTGCCCCATGAGGGCAAAGTGGACTCAAGGGTGACTCGCCCGTAGGTGTGGGCGAGCTGCCACGGCAAGGGTCTTGCCGGGTTTGCTAAAACCGCCCCGGCAAGGATCTTGCCGGGAGTCCGCTTGCCTCCTTTGCTCTTTGTGGTCTTGGTCTTGGCGTCAGATCGCTTCTCTCGAGCCGGTCTTACTTGGCTCACCTCCTTGCCTTGCTCGGTGTGGTGGTGCCTGTGGCTCGATCGCCTGCAGTGCAGTTATAGGGGTACAAAAGTGTACCCCTCTTTTTGTACAATCGACAGAGCCCTCGGCCTGGGCCACACGTAAAGCGCAATCACGCTGCTGGGCTAGGCCCAAAACGGTGCTTGGGCAAGCGGGGCAGTTTTCACCGCGGTAAGTCTCTTTGCGCGATGCGCTTCCCACACTTCCCGCACATGGCGCGGCGTGGGGAGGCGTGTGTGACGTGGGCGGCATGCGTGGGGCTGAGCTCTGACGCATGCGTCACGTCGTAGTAAAGGGGGCGGTTCGCGCCTTCCCCATAAACGGAGGGAGGCGTGGAGGCGCGGCCCATTTACTAAACGGGGCCGAGGCGTGGTCTTCTGCCACCCGTAGCTTGCCTAGCCGCCCCTTTTGCCCTTTTCGCCTCCTTGACCTGCCACCTGAGGAGAGGGACAAGAAAGGGGTTACGGGCACCTTATCTATTTTAGTTTGTAAGCCTTCGGCCTTAGCTGAATTTAAAACTTGTAATCCCATCATTCATGTTTTTCATTCCCTATGGACTGCACTGAGTGGAATGTTTTAATGAAAAAGGGATGCTTGCTCGGTCATTTGTTTGCGGGTAGAACCCACGACAAGGAGTAAATCCTTGATATCTCTAAGATAAACATTTCCTTGCCCTGCAATGTGCCTTGCCGCCTCCCCACTTCGCCGACCTTTCTCACGCCTTTGGCGGAGGCAGGGATGAGGCGGTTCAGCTCCTTGTTTCATCCTTTCGCTGCCGGACTACGACCAAACCTGGCCCCAGGAACGAGCCCTAGGGCCTAGAGTTAGGGGAGCACGGTAGCTTTAGGGAAAAACGAGGTTTCACACACCTCAGTCCATAAGGGAATGCATGATAAGGGATGAAGAACTTATCTGAAGTCAGTAGCCCCAAGAACTCTGGGTTTGCCGTGGGTGAATCTTTGTTTTGCAGCCCCAGCAATACTAGCTTGTCGGGTCTAGATGTTGGTCTGTCCTTCTTCTCTTTTTCATCCTCAAGTGATCTGGCAAGGATATCCGTGAGTCCTGCAAACCAAAGAAGACGAAAGAACGGCAAAGAGACGCACACTCGACCTCTAAGATAGGGGTTAGTCGCCGCTAAGCACTATCAACCCTAACCAAGGATCGAGACTCGACCTAGCATGCATGCTATAACTTAGGGCGCCAAAGGCCATTTATTTATGCTCGTGGTCTGCGCTACCGCTTTGTACAAAGGGTTACATGCATCATCGGCAATGCTTGTACAAAAGGTGGCTTGTCGGGGCCCGGCAAGTCACACCACGGTAAAACTTATGAAGATGCTCAATGTTCCGTGAGTTACTCACCGAACAACATCTTCGGTCTCCGTATGATCTGCGCCGGCCCGGTGACTCAGACACCCGATAAGGGCCTTCCCACTTTGGCGCCAACTTGTTGGAATTCTTGGCCGATTGAACGCGCCAAGGATAAGGTCGCTTTCCTCAAGGCTTCGCATGAAACTTATGGTTATGGTAGCGGCGCAAAGGCTTGTCGGTAGTGTGTCGCTCTCACACCGCTCAAGACGATCTTCCTCAAGGAGCATTATGTCATCTTGCCGCAGCTTGCTCTTGCTCAAGCTCATCATAAGCGAGCACTTTCGGTGACCCGATATGAGTTCGGGGAGAACTGCTTCGCCCGTATACTAGGGCAAAGGGTGTCTGGCTGGTGGCTCGATTTGGCGTCATCCTGATCGACCAAAGAACCGTCGGCAACTCATCAATCCAGCGCCTTCCACTCTTGTGCAGCTTGTCAAAGGTCTTGGTACTTAAGCCTCAAGAAGATTTCAGTGTTTGCCCTCTCGGCTTGACCATTGCTTCGTGGGTGAGCAACGGAAGCTTAAATGACTTTTCTGCCGAGGTCTTGGATATATTGCATGAAGGTGCGGTTAGAACTGTGTGTCGTTGTCGGTGATGACCTGTTGGGTACACCAAAACGACACACTAGTCCCTTGAAGAACTTGACGCTCGACCGAAGTTGTGACCTTCCTCATTTGCCTCCACCTCCGCCACTTTGGGAACTTGTCGATTGCAACGCATAAGTATCAAAGCCCCGACAGCATGGGGAAAGGGCCCAGTATGTCGAGCCCGCAGACCGAGAAGGGACAGGAGAGATGAATGGTTTGAAGGGCTTGAGCTGGCTGATGAAGCTTCTTTGAATGGAACTGACACACTTCACACCGGTGACTAGTGTCGCCGATCTCGAGGGCGGTGGGCCATAAGGAGCCTTGCCGAAATTCCTTTGCGGCAAGGGCCCTTGACCCATGTGGATCCACATATGCCTCCGTATCTCCGCCAACAGCTCTAGTCCTTCCTCTCGAGGGATACACTTCAATTTCACACCGCTCGCCTCTTTCTCGCATGTGACGCCATCGATTTAACCGGTATATGGTAGAGCGACCGCCACTTTTTCCGCTTCTTCCCGCCTCGTAAGTTCCCCCGCCCGAGGAATCGGACGGTATGATGTGCCCACGCTGGAGCCTGGGCTCGACGGCGAGGACTAAAGGCATTTCTCCGCTATAGGAGTGGTTGTCTCGCGGCAAGAGCTTGACGCCCGCCGAGCTAGCCGCCCTGCGGGTTTCAAGGTCCCTGCAACATCCTTGCCGGCGCGCTCGGGAGCTCGGGCGAAAAGTACTTGCCGGGCTCGATTTCTCCTCTTGTTCTCGCCTCGCTGATGGATCAACGGATGGCTGAGTTAGTGAAGCACAAAGGTACCGGTTCCACGTGTAGCTTGAGGACAGCGCTTTTGACAGTAATCGGCGATATCGCTTCCCGCCGGGAACGATTCACTCAGATAGTGTCGAAACGCCTTCCAGCCTTTCTCACTTCATCGACGAGGCCTTCATCAATGGGCTCGTAATCCTTGTTGACTTGCTTGACGACAAGCTCGCGAGTCGCCTCGACGATGAGTTTCTTGATTCCGAGGTCCGCCATGATCCTAAGACCAGCAAGCAGCCCTTCATACTGGGTCAGATTGTTTGTTGACACCTCCCCGGGAAGTGCATCCGGATCACGATTTGAGGTGCTCTCCGGCGCGACAAGCAAGACGCCAGCCCCGCGCCTTTGTAAGGAGAAAGTTCCATCAAAGTACATGATCCAATTGCAACTTGCCTCCTTGCCGGGAGAGCGCTTCTTGGGCTTCTTCACAGCGCTATGTCCATTCTACAATGAACCCCGCCAGACTCGGCTCAATCATCAAGTACTTTCAAACTTGAGGCCAAAGTCGACAGCCCAAAGGCTCCATTCCACAATTCTTCCTGCTGCATCCGGATTGTGCAATATCCGCGTAGAGGGATGCGAGTGACGACAGTGATCTCGTGCTCGGAAGTAGTGACGCAACTTCCTCGAGGTTATAAGAACGCCAAGAGCAGTTTCCGCATGCCGAGTACCTTGATCTAGCTCCTCGCAGGGGGAACTAACAAAGTAGACCGGTGCTGATCATTTTCTTCTTCGGGCGGCACTTCAACCGCAGTGTCGCTCTCTCGATTGGTGGTGTCGGCTCTGCTGCTGCCATTACCTCCGTTGTCAATCCTTCTCTTCAAGCGCCACTTAGTGCGGCCGACCACCGATTCGTTGCCGCCAGTATAGCAAAGAACGGCCTCGTGGGCTCTAGGCGCAACTAGTATTGGCGCCGAGGAGAGGTACTTCTTCAAATCTTGCAATGTGCTCGGGCTTCGGGCGCCCACTCCATCGGGCCCGCTTTTTCGTGATCTTGAAAAGGAAGGGCGCGCCGCGATTTGAAATGAACCTGCCCATGGCGGTGATTTTAACCAGCAAGTCGACGACATCCTTGATTTGCTTGGGTGCTTCAATCTGCTCTATAGCTTTGATCTTGTCCGGATTGGCCTCTATCCCACGCCAGGATACAAAGAACCCGAAGCTTGCCGGACGGACGCCAAAGACGCACTTCTCGTGGTTCAGCTTGAGATTGATTCTTGCGATGTTTGCAAATGTTTTTTGCAAATCTGGTATGAGGGTTGCCCCGTCCTTGGTTTTGACCACTATGTCATCCATATAAGCTTCCATATTTCTATGGAGCCGGGTTCAAAACCAATCAACCACCTTGCAAACGCCGAACCAAAGACTCTTCAACCCGAAAGGCATCCGCATGAAACAATACGCACTACATGGGGTGATGAATGTTGTTTTCTTCGCCTTCTCTGTCATGAAGATCTGGTGGTAGCCGAGTAGGCATCGAGGAATGACAACAGATCACACCCACCGTGGAGTCAATAATCTGGTTGATGCGCCGCAACGGAAGGGGTCTTTAGGACAAGGCTTATTGATATCTCGGTAATCAATACACAGCCCACTTCCCATTTGCCTTTGCGACCACGATCGGATTGGCCAACCACGCTTGATGGAGCACCTCTTACCAAACCCGCCGCTTCAGCTTCCGGATCTCTTCGTGATGAACTCTTGTCGCTCCAAAGCTTACTTTCACGACCTTCGCTGACGGGCCGCTGCATGGGGATAGACAAAGAAGGTGGTGCTCAATCACCTCCGGGAACGCCGGGATGTCCGGCTTGCCATGCAAACACATCGACATTCGCCCGCAGGAAGGTGACGAAGCGTTTTCCTATTTGTCGTCAAGGGTGGAGCTTATGGTGAAAGCCCTCCCGTGTCGCCCTCATTGATGTAAACCTTCTTGGTTCCCCGCGTATGGCCTCGGGCTTTGTTTCACGGTGGAGCTTCTCGCACGCCCTCGACGGGAGCGCTTACACCAAGAGGTGCGCTGCTTGAGTGGGTGTCCGAGGTCTCACCGTCTTCTTCTTCTTCTTCCTCCCGAGGTCCCAGCGGCAGGAGCAAGTGCCCTAGTGGCGGCAAAGCCGCAGAATCGCTTGTCGGTATAGTTGGTCGCAAATCAGCGATCTTTCTTATCTGGAGGGGATGGTGATGATCGCCACATGTCCCGCATCTTCGTGGTGTTGTAGGCGAGTTTGACGCCGCCATGAACTTGGCTAGGCCATGCCAAGGATCCTGCTAGGGCAAGGATCTTGGCAACATCAAACACGCATCCTCTCCGTCCCAGTAGTTCAGATCACTTCCAAAAGTCACGGCAGCATGACCTTTCCCTTGGGTTGGCTTTCAAGGTTGACCTTTGAACGTGCCTGCCTCTTCGAGGTCTCCATCAGGAATCTGCAGCCGATCACGGTAGGGGAGATCAAGTTTAGACCGCCCTCATTGCCGGTGTCAAACCGCGGATCTCGTAGGGGGTCCCAACTGCATCTAGGCGGATGGTAACAGGAGACAAGGGACACAATGTTTTACCCAGTGTTCGGGCCCTCTTGATGGAGGTAAAACCCACGCCCCGCTTGATTAATATTGATGATATGGGTAATACAAGAGTAGATCTACCACGAGATCAAGGAGGCTAAACCCTAGAAGCTAGCCTATGGTATGATTGTTTTATGTTGTCCTACGGACTAAAACCCTCCGGTTTATATAGACACGGAGAGGGTTAGGGTTATACAAAATCGGTTACAATGGTAGGAGATCTAAATTTTCAGATCGCCAAGCTTGCCTTCCACGCCAAGGAAAGTCCCATCCGGACACGGACTAAGTCTCCAATCTTGTATCTTCATAGTCCAGAGTCCGCCAAAGGTATAGTCCGCTATCCCGACACCCCTAATCCAGACTCCTCAAGAGTTCTCGAACCAGGCTTCAATGACGCATTTCGAGTCCAAGGCAGCATTGTCTTCGCATTGCAAGGCGGTTCTCCTCCAAGTACTTCATAGAAGATTTGAACACCGTGATAGTGTCCGCTCGCAAAATAAGTTTCACATATTGCCAGAGAGAATAATATTTCCACCAATCTAATCTGCTGACGTATCCCGTAGCGTGACATCACACTACAGCAAAGCCTTTATTCGAATCGTTTTTACTTCCCCACCTTAGCGCATTTTGCGAGGCGGTTTGCTTGGCACGTCTTGTCAAAGCAGAGATTGTGTCCCCTCATTTACGGGATTCTCATCAATGCGGAAGTGGGTAACCCAACCGCGCCATTTATCATGGCGCTTGGGAGATAAGCGTGTTTTATCAGGCTGGTGGGGACGCATAGCCGCATCCGCCCATATAAGGGGATAAGGATCCACCTTTTTCACCTACGCCTTCTTCCTCCTTTGCTTATCCATTCTCCGCGCACTCGAGCTCCAACACCCTAGTCCGCAGTTCCCACCTCGACCTACTCCAGCCATGTCCGGAGCGGAGGCAAGTGGATGGTCTCCTCCGTCCCGAAGGGACACATCAAAAAACTTAGGAAGGCCGGATACTTGTCTAACGACATCGCGCACTGGCTTCCCGAAGAGGGGCAGATCCTTCCCACCACAAGGCCCCCAGAGAGGGTAGTGTTCCTTCCCCACTTCCTCCGCGGACTGGGTTTTCCTCTCCACCCATTCGTCCGGGGGCTCATGTTCTACTATGGCCTGGATTTCCACGATCCGCCCCAACTTCGCCCTCAACATATCGGGCGCTTATCGTCAGGTGCGAGGCTTTCTCTCGATCCGCCCCCATTTTGGCCTATGGCTCAAGACCTTCAACGCTGCCAAAGGTGGTGCGCGTAACCAAAGTGGAGTGCGGAGGTGCCATGGCGGGCAAGATAGCCAACGCCCTATGGCTCGAGGGCTCCTTTGTGGAGACCTCAAGGCGTGGGTAATTGGGGTGGTTTTACATCATCGAGTCGCTACCGAGTGGGTCGCAGCCCCGAGTTCCGATCCGGACCCCCTACGCGGCTCACGTCCTGGAATGAGACAGGCCTGTCATGGGGGCAACAAAGGAGAGGTGACTCGATTGCAAACATGCATCCAAACTCTGGTGAACAAGCAGCTCAAGCTTGTCAATGTAGTCCAGGTCATGCTCGTCCGCCGGATCCTCCCGTGTCAACAACGGGATTTCAACCTGTGGGAGTTTGACCCGGCGCAGCACCAAACTCTGAGCAGGCTCTTTGACACGACGTACGAAGATGCCTGGAAGGTGCTTTTTAAGGGCGACGAGGCTCCTACATCCGCTTCCGAGGACCGCGGATTCAGCACGCAGCGTCACGCTAGTGCGGTAAGCTATTTTTACCTTTTACAGGATGTTAGTTTTTCATAGTTTGACACTATGCGGGATCTAAACTCCCTTACCTTTGACAGGATTGGCAGGTGAAGTCCGGATAGATCGATTGTCCGGCCTCCTTGCCCAAGACCTGGGCCGATGCTCGCTTGGCGAAAGTTGCTGGGTCCGCACCTTATGTGGTGCCAGAGAAAAAGGCCCTGAAGAAGGCCACGGGGGCTCGAAAGAGTGCCCGGCGTCTAGTGGTGTCGGATTCATCATCCGATGAATCCGAGACGCACTCCTCCTGTGAAGACGAGAAGGAGAAAGAAGAAACCTCTCCCTCCAAATGGGGAGGAAAGAAGAGGAAGGCCGCCCAACAGGGAGGCCAAGGGTCCAAGAAGGGGAAGACCTTCCTCCGACTACTCCACCGACGCCAACGACTACGAAGAGGAGGGTCAGACAGGGCCAAGCGCCCGGCGAAATCGTAAGTATTCGAATACCAGAGTGATTCATAGTACTCCTTTATGGCACAGCCTTTCCTTATGTTGAATACAATTATGCAGCCCACCCAAAGCCGGGCTCGACGAGTCGTCGAGCGGCTCCCTGGATTCATCGGATGTGAATTCACTTCCGACGGCTACCTCCCCCCGCCCTACGGACGATTCCGAAGTGTTGTCCCAACAGGAAACAAGCCAGGAGGAGGTGGTCCTGGAGGCGCCACAAGGCGACTTCCTGACTCCAGAGTAAGGGGTAAGACCCCAGGGGCTCCAAGTCCGCTTTGAGCCGACACCGCCCCGGAATCTTCAACGGTTCCGTACTGCGGTAGGCGAACTCCTTCCAAGAGGAGCAAGCCTACTAAGCAGGCGGCCCCTGTCCAACCGGAGGCGCCGGACAATCTGCTGGAGGTGCTGAACGGCGCCTCCATCAACGAGGAGCACCGCACTATTATGAGTGCGGTGATCCAGAAGGTTCAGTCCGCCAAGAGCGGACTGACTGAAGCTTGTGCCAGCCTTCTAACAGGCTTCTAGGTAAGTAAAGAATATGTAAAAATATTACATGATAGACAGAGCCCCGATGCTCGTTTACGCTCGAAAGAAAAGCCGAATAGAGGATCTAATAAAATTCGCAGGAGTCTAACAAATAATGAGTCAATATGCGTATGTAGGCTTTCATTGCTGCGACGCCAGACCGACCATGAGGTGGGCACATCAAGGTGGCCTCGAGCGGTCCGAGAAAGAGCTCGGCCTTGCCAAGCGGCAGCTCGAGGAGAAAGAAGGTAAGAGATACCTTATAGAAAAAAATATAAAAGATGCAATTGCAAAAAATGACAGGATTAACGCGGCTTATTGTAGGGGCCACAACTGAGGTGGCAACCCTCAAGCAAGCGCTGGCCGAGGACGAGAAGAGAGCGGTAGCGGAGCGCACAGAGCGGGAGAAAATGTGAGGCGCAAGTTGGCGAGGTACGGCAAGAGATCCAGGCTCTCATGGAAAAACATGAGAGTTTGGAGCTTGACTCAAGGATGCGAGCGTCCGAGCTTGCGGCGGCTATTGAAAGTGCCAAGTCTGCCAAGGCCGAATCCCAGAAGGCCCTCCAGGAGTTGGATGCGGTAAAAAAGATAGCGGCGGGTAAGGCATTCTTAATGCAAAGCAAACATATAAAAGTGAGCTACTTGTTACTTACCCGAATCCGGAGCTCTCCAGGAGCATTCGCAAATCTTCCCCAGAAGCGCGGTCCGATGTCACAGATTCTACCGAGCCGAGGAGGGCAGCTCGACGGAGAAGGTGTTCGGTCTCAAGATGCCGAGGCCGGACACCTTGCAGGTTTCGAAAGCGACCAAATGAAGCAGCTGGTCGAGCTCCACAAGGCGGCCGAACATGCCATGAAGGGCCTCATAGTTCGGCTGTGTCCTGGAGAGGCTCTGCCTGGGAGCTACTTCGGGCTGGTGCGGCGGCTGGTGGAGGCTTGTCCAATGCTCGAGGTCATCAAGTGCTTCGTCTGCATTGAAGGTGCCCGTAGGGCCCTTGCCCGTGCTAAGGTGCACTGGGGCAAGCTGGATGCGGAGAAGCTTGTGAAGGCCGGGCCACCCCCGTGGAAAGAGCATCGCAAGCCCGAGAATTATTATAAGGATGTTCTGAAGGGTGCCCGCCTTGTGGCGGATGAATGTACTAGGGATGTAATTTTTGAGTAAACTCGCTCGTTTTGTCCTGTGCACTGAAAACTAGTTCATATGCGCTAAGCAATGCTTTTTGAATTTAAAATATTACCTTCTGTGCGGCCGTTTAACAAAAATTGAGAGATGGAGAGTCGTCGGCTTCTGCCCCCATGCCACTAGTGCTGGGGTGTTTGGGATAAATCTGAGCGCTCTTTTTCCCATGTTTGGGTCCTTCAAGGGAGGCGCTCAGCACAACGAACAAGGCAATCAGACTATAATGCTTGAACACTCTCACTTAGCCATAGAATTCTATAATTTTAAATTTCAAGAAGCCCCTAGTATTCGGAAGACCGAAAGTTCGGGCGCTTATCCACGCCTTTGCCGGACAAAGCGACTCCTCGCCTAAGCGGCATAAGTCTTTAGGGACTCAAAAACCTCTCAACAGCAGTGACCACCTCTCGCTTCATCATGACGGTCAGTTTAGCTTTCACGGAGGTGCTCCGCCAGCTCAACTGGGGCACAATCGCAGTAGTTCTCCTAGTGCTACCTTAGCCGATACAACGGAACGTAAGGCACCAAAACATAGGAGCCGGGCAAACCTAACTATTAACCCAAGACATGATTCGGAGCCGATGCATATAATGCTATAAGTTCGGGATGTCGCACTTGTTAAAGTGTTCGGACTTCTCACACCATATTGAGGGGTACTAAAGCCTCGGCGACGGCTGCATCAAGGTGTACGGGTGCAACATGTCGTTAATGAACATATATTTGTAAAAAAGAGTAATGCAAAAATAGATAAAAGCTATGCATTGTTTATTAAAAAGGCTGCGATCGAAGCAGAACGATATAAATAGAGCGATAAGCAAAAGGTTGGACTATTTAACATGTCCGGTCCAGGGGCAGGCCGCGGAATTGTATGCAAAACAGGTATACTGCTCGTGATAGAGACCACCTGGGAGTTCCATAATGCGTCATGGCTTGTCTGCTTCCCTAGCTCTTGTATCGTTTGTGTGGCAATTGTACTGCCGGACAGGCCTTCCGAAGAATGGAGTCATGAAAGCAAGAGAAAGTTAAAAAAAAGAATTCGGCAGGCCCTAGTACGGTTTAAGCCGTGTTTTGGGGGTGCCGTGATGGTTCCCCTCCCCCTGTGCCCATGGTATTTCAAGAGCGTAGTTATGTACGTGGAGCACTGGTTTCTCTATTTCGCGAGGGCTAGGGTTGGGGCCGCATTGCTACGCCTGCTCGGAACGCGCCAGGCGGTCTTGTTGTAGGTTACCCGGCGCTGCTTGATGTTGTCCGGACGCTTAACGCTCGGACCGAGAACCGCCTTGAGAGGCTGCTTTGTACTTCCATTGCGAGGGCCGCCAGTGCTCCTCCGTCGGAGGGAGCGCTCGTGTTTCCATTGACCGTAATTACCTCGAGGGCCTGGCATCTTGAGCTTAAGGTATCGTGAAGCGGCACCGCATTGAACTTTGCAAATGCGGTTCGCCCAAGCAGGCGTGATAGCCGCCCGAACGGGACTATGTCGAAGATTAACTCTCGCTCGAAATTGTCCGGAGATCCAAGACCACTTCAAGTGTAACTGAGCCTGCATAGCTTGGCCTCTACACCTGTATGACACCTTTAAAGGTTGTTTTGGTGGGCTTAACTCGAGGGATCTATGCCCATTTTCCGTGACTGTATCCCGGTAAAGCGTGTTCAGTACAGCTGCCGCCATCCATAAGGACTCTTGTGAGATGAAATCCACAATAATTGGGTCTAGAACCAATGCGGCGAACCTGCCATGACGGATGCTAGTGGGGTGGTCCCTTCGATCAAAAGTGATCGGGCAGGAGGACCATGGGTTGAACTTTGGGGCGATCGGCTCCATCGCAGATACGCCCCAGAACGCATGCTTCCGCTCCTCTTGGGGATGTGGGTTATGATATCATGTTCACCGTCCGCACTTGTGGGGAAAACCTTCGTCCATCAAGTTGTTCGGCGGCTGGCCCTCCTCGCTGCCGCCACGCAGCCCTTGTCTCTATTTTCGCATTTAACTTGCTCGCTCGCTTGAACACCCAACAATCCCTGTTGGTGTGATTGGCTGGTTTTTCGGGTGCCATGTATCCGCACAAGCGGTCGAGTATTCGTCCAAACCGGGCGGGCCCGAGTATTTCTTTTGAATGGCTTTTTCCACGACCGATTTGTAGCCTCTGAATCCGCATTAACGTCAGATCCTCTTTGTCGTCGCTGTTAACGCGCGCTTTTGTTTGTTCCGACGCGACACGCCACTTTTGTCCTTGGTGTCCAATTACCAAGGTTCTTGGTCGTTATTGCTACGGGCTAGACAGCCTGTCTTCTCCCGCAAAAGCGGGTCATGAGTGTCGTGAGGGCTTCCATAGATTTCGGCTTTTCTTGTCCAAGGTGCTGGGCAAGCCACTTTCGTCATGGATATTATGCTTGAAGGCTGCTAGGGCCTCTGCGTCCGACACGATCGACTATTTGGTTTTTCTTTGTTAGAACCGTGTCCGAATTGCTCGCCAATTCTCCGCTCTTGAATGATGTGGCTTAGGTCATCGACGGTGGTGGTCGCATTATAGGTACCTCGAAATTGTCGAGGAATGCGGCTTCCAGGTCCTCCCAAGAACCGAATGATTCTGCCGGCAAGCTGTTAAGCCAATGCCGAGCTGGTCCCTTAAGTTTGAGTGGGAGGTATTTGATGGCGTGTAGATCGTCGCCGCGGGCCATGTGGATATGAAGGAGGTAATCCTCGATCCATACCGCATGATCTGTTGTGCCATCATATGATTCGATGTTCACGGGTTTGAAACCCTCAAGGATTTTATGATCCATTACTTCATCTGTGAAGCATAGTGGGTGTGCGGCGCCTCTGTATTTGGCTATGTCACGACGCAGCTCAAACGAGCTTTGTCTATTGTGTTCGGCCCGGCCGGATTTATTATATCCGGAGTGACGATCACCTTCATGTACCGTGGGGCGCCCGCGCGATCCGTAGATCGATCTTGTTTGCCTCGCCTTGTCGTCCAATATGTCTCACAGGTTTGGCGCGTTTTCCCGTGCCTTAGTATATTTTGAGCGGCGCCGGGGCGCGTCTTGAGTGGAGGGCCGAGAGGCCTCTCTGTCACGGCCATGAGGTGGCCGATCGGCCGTATCATGCGCTGGTGATGTAGGTTTAGGTGCTTCCTTCTCTAATTGGGGTAGCAACCTGCGCTTTGGGTAGCTCTTGGAGGGGCGTTCGAGTTCATACTCTTCGGCCGCAAGGACTTCAGTCCATCTGTCGGCTAGCAAATCTTGATCAGCTCTAAGCTGTTGATGCTTCTTCTTGAGGTTGCTTGCCGTGGCCATAAGCCTGCGTTTGAAACGCTCTTGTTCGACGGGATCCTCTGGCACGATGAATTCGTCGTCGTCGAGGCTTGCCTCATCTTCGGAGGGAGGCATATAATTATCGTCCTCGACCTCTCTGTCTGCCGCTTCCTCATGAGGGCTGGCTGCTCCATCCTCCTGTGTTGAATCTTGCTGGAGGGGGTGTTCTTCGGCACTATCCGGAGTATTATTATCTCCCCGTGCTTTAATCACCATTTTTGCTTTAGGCGGATTTAGAGCGGCGCCACCGACGCCGGCGCTTAGGCTGTTTCTTGAGGGGTCATCCCCATTGCTCCATCGCCATCTCCTACTTTTGGGGTATCCACCATGTATATGTCATACGACGAGGTGGCCTTCCAAAGGCCCTATAGGTGTCGGTTCTGATCGCCTCCTGCATCGGCGCCCATACCATCGATGTCTTCGGAGTCGAAGTCGAGCATGTCGGTTAAATCATCGACAGTGGCTATAAAGTGGGTGGTGGGTGGGCTTTGAATTTCTTCATCGTCCATATCCCAACCTTGCTGACCGTAGTCCGGCCAGGGCTCTCCTGACAAAGAGAGATACTTTAGTGACTTCAGAATATCGCCAAAGGGTGAGTGCTGAAAGATGTCCGCGGCGGTGAACCCCATGATCGGCGCCCAATCGGATTCGATCGGCAGGGGTGCGGAGGGCTCGGAGTCCGGAGAGGAATCCGGCCCCTCGGTGTCACGGGCCTTGCGGAGTGCGGGGCTGGTGTTCGGCTCGATCGCCTTTGGGATCGCAGCCCCCGAGGCGGCGTCCAACCACTCATCCTCGATCGGCGCAGTAGGCTCCGAATTAAGGGTCGAAACCGATGCGTGCGGCCCCTGTGGCAATCGTTCGCGGTAGAGCTAGATCATGCCCATCGTGATAAAGCGGCGCGCTTCGGCCGTGGCTCGAATCCGTCAAGATCAAGTCCCCGCGACGCCACCGTAGTTTAGACTTCCAAATCTGACCTGATGGCCAGGGCATAGCTTCGATCCACTCCGATGGCTGGCGATATTCGCGCAGCGAAGCCGCTTAAAGATTTAAGATCTGTCCGAGGAGAAAAGTCTCACCCTGGACTGCATTGTTATTGATGATCGAAAGAGCCATCGAGCCTAAAAGCGACGACACAGAGGAACTCTCAATGAAAGCACCAATGTCGGTGTCAAAACCGGCGGAATGTGCGTCTAGGCGGATGGTAACAGGAGACAAGGGACACAATGTTTTACCCAGGTTCGGGCCCTCTTGATGGAGGTAAAACCCTACGTCCTGCTTGATTAATATTGATTATATGGGTAGTACAAGAGTAGATCTACCACGAGATCAAGGAGGCTAAACCCTAGAAGCTAGCCTATGGTATGATTGTTGTACGTTGTCCTACGGACTAAAACCCTCCGGTTTATATAGACACCGGAGAGGGTTAGGGTTATACAAAGTCGGTTACAATGGTAGGAGATCTAAATATCCGCATCGCCAAGCTTGCCTTCCACGCCAAGGAAAGTCCCATCCGGACACGGGACGAAGTCTTCAATCTTGTATCTTCATAGTCGAGGAGTCCGGCCAAAGGTATAGTCCGGCTATCCGGACACCCCCTAATCCAGGACTCCCTCACCCGCCATCGACTAGCATCTTTGTCACCTTGAGGTTGTGTATTGTTGGTGAAACCAAAAATGGCAAGCACCCGACCGCAGTAGTGCGATCAGGGTGATCCTTAGTGTCAAAAATGATAGGTGTGTTGACCACTTCAGCGCCTTTGGGCATCAAACGACGGCTCGCTGCCAGAATCTCGCCCTAATCGCTTAAGTCGGCGGTGAGAAGTATGCAGCGAGGCGCCCGCCGACGCACATGGCCTCTGTAGCTTCAAACTCTTGGTCGTCGGATTCGTCGTCCTCTTCGTGATCGCCGCCTTCCGGCTTTCACACGGGCCCGGCGGGCTCTCTCCTGTTGTTTATCCTTGCCGCGACGGCCCTTTGGCCGTCACGCTTCTTGCCGGATCCTCAAGACCGCCTTGGCCCTTCTCCTTGTCCCGCTCTCATATTCAGCCCTCTCGCTTCTCGGCCGAGGAGCTCAACCTCGTCGGCAGTCTTGGAGAGCATGGCCTTTGGTGCGATGGATCTTGCAAGATCGCTTGTCGGAGTTTCGGCTTCTCGGCAGCCGCTAAGGCCCGCAGCGACACATCCGCAATTTCCTTGCCGGGTCATCTGCTTTGGTTTTCTTGGTGGAGCCGTGTCATCAGATCCCTCGACGGCAAGCACGGCTTTACCTTTGCGCTTCTGTTGCGGCGCCGCCCTTCTTCGCCCGGGCGGCAGATCCTCATCCGAGGAGTCGGTTTCCACGCCGCATCTTCGCGGGTACTTCCTTCCTCTTCAGCTCGGGCATCTCGCCGCCAAGAACATAGAGTTCGCTACATCTTTCACCTTGTTCATTGCCGCCTCTTGGCGCAGATTGCGGTTACGCACGCTCGATGGAACGCTACGATGATGGCGGCAGGTGAACATCGTGATATTGTACTTGTAACCGGCTGAACCTCTCAGATATACTTGCGGAGACTCTCGCCTCCCCATTCGGGAATGACGTGCAGGTCGCTTGCTTGGCCATGGGCTTGGTGGCCTCCAAGAAGGCGCCCACGAACTCATGGCACAACCACCAGGAGGAAATATAGTCTACCGGCAAGTGCATCAACCATGACATGGCGTTGGGTTTAAGAGCCAACGGAAAGTAATTCGCAAGCACCTTATCGTCGCGGGCTCCGGCAGCTTGCATCGCAATGGTGTAGATGCTGAGGAACTCGGACGGGTGGGTCTTGCCGCTGTACTTTTCACCCATGTCAGGTTTGAAGGTGCGGTGAGTGGGCCAGTGGAACTGCCGCAGCTCACGGGTAAAAGCTGGACAGCCTACCTCATAAGGTAGGCCTCCAGGGCTCTCCGGTGCCGGGTGGTTCACGTAAGGCCCGCCGCCGCTTCGATCGGTGGCGCGCTTCCGCGCTGGCGCCGATAGTGGTTCGAAGGTCTTCATGTTCTCGCTCCCGGCGACTTGGCGCTAGTCACAAGGTGCGCAGGTCGGACGACGCTATGGAGATTTTGTCGCACGTAACGTCGCGCGACGGGATGGCGCCCGCGACCGGGCGAGGAGGCGAGTGCACCGCCGTGGTCGCGCGCCGCCGCTTTCCCGCCATCGGTGCGGGACTCCGTCGGGCGTCCGACCGGGGCTCCTCCGACTCGGTTCGTTTTGTTGGCCACCGCAACAAGGCTTCGATAGTGGCTTCCATTCGCCGAAGTTTCGTAGTGGGAGGAAAATCGAGGAGCAATCGCGGCGCGCCGTGGCTTCGCTGGCGCTGGTGGCAGCGAAACCTGCACGGATCACGACAAGCTCGACTTCGACCATGTCGGCGAGCTCTATCACGACCTCGCGATCGCATGCCATCTTCACCAGCGCCGGGCGAAGCGGCAGGTCTTCTACATCCCGGAGTGGCGCTGGGGCTCTTCTGCAGCGACGCCGGGTCTTCGGCGTGATTACGCTGTTCGTCAAGCCGCTTGAGAGAAGAGCGCCCGTCGGCGCCGCATGGGAGCCTTGAAGCCCTCGCGCCGCCTCGGGCGGTGGCGTGATCTTGAAGGCCCGCGCCACCCGCGGAGGGCCTGGCTCCGCTTTTGATTTGGCGGCGTGCCCGTTATCAGCGCACGTAACATCGCCACCTCCCAAACTCCGGCTGCTGGGACGGTGTTGGTGTTCACGAACGGCGCCCCGGGTCCTTTCTGCGATCTGTCCGCTGCTCGCCCACGTCGGGACGGGATGTCCGGCTTCCGACGGGCCAACCGCCACCGTTGTCTTCTTCTTGGGCGCCATGACGATGAAGAAGTGTCGAACTAACTGCTAAAGCCGATTCTCACAACTGCGCCCCCTACCTGGAGCGCCAAAGATTTCGGTGGGAACGACACCTATGGGATCACAAGAATCCCTACTACGGTTGCGGGGCGCGGGGTCGTGAGAAGAGCGGATCAAATAGATAGCGCATGGTTCGTTTATCCAGGTTCGGGCCGCGAGGATGCGTAAAACCCTACTCCTGCTTTGGTGGATTGTATATCTGTGTTCTTGAGCTAGCTGTGGGGCGCGACGAGCTCCAAAAAGCCGAATCCTCCTCCTGGTCACCTCGGGCCTCCTTTTATAGGAAAGGGGTTGCCACAATGGCAAACAGGAGGTGGAAAGGGTACAGTGATGCGAGGTTGTCCCTCGCATTACATGACAAGGCGCATTTAATGCGTCTTGCTTAGGTTTCCTTGCTTTATTGGGGACGGGGGAGAGCCTTGTCTCGTCCGTCGCCGCTCCCTCTCGTGTCGACACGGGCCGTGGCCAGCGGTGCCCGCGGTGCCATGTAGGCAGGCAGGCAGCTGAGGTGGCGCAGTGGCGGGTCTCCATGAAGATCCGCATGCCGCCACGCAGTGCCTCGCCCAGCTGGTTGGGTCGGCAATGCATGCAACGGCGGTGGAGGTTTGATTGGCGTGGCCGATGGTGGCCCTACGGGTGTTCTTGGCAAGGGCCTTGCCGTGGCGCTGTTGGCCATCCCCGAAGAAGGCTCTTGCCGGGCCTTCAGGTCCTCCTTGGCTGGGATCCCGCCAAGGATCATCATCTTCTAAAGTGTGTATCTGAGCTTGAATGTCTTCACAAAGATCTGCATGCCACCACGGGGATGTCTCCTGAATCCTTGCCCCATGAGGGCAGTGGACTCAAGGGTGACTCGCTCCGTAGGTGTGCGGCGAGCTGCCACGGCAAGGGTCTTGCCGGGTTTGCTAAAACCGCCTCCCGACAAGGATCTTGCCGGGGGAGTCCGCTTCGTCTCCTTTGCTCTTTGTGGTCTTGGTCTTGGCGTAATTCTGCTTCTCTCGAGCTTTGGTCTTACCTTGGCTCACCTCCCTTGCCTTGCTCAGTGTGGTGGTGCCCGTGGCTCAGACTGCCCGTGCACCGTTCTATGGGTACAAAAAGTGTACCCCTCTTTTTGTACACCGATAGTTTTGTTGCATCCTACAAAGTAATAATTTTGAAATGCATTTAGATTCTCATTTGACTGGAATTATGTGAGTTTGAGCATATTGTGAAGTACTATAGACCTCTTATACATCTTGGAATTCAACAATGATTGTAACTATTGAATTGTATAGACCATTACATTCGAAGTCAGTAGCCTAATATATTTATTTCACAATTACAACAAATGATTAATTCACTACAAACTAAGAAAACAAGTCTCCCTCTGTTTTTATTTAAGTCCGCGTATTAGCATTGTCAAAGTCAAGTTTTGTAAACTCTCAGAAAGTTTATAACAAAAAATATTAACATATAAAATAACAAATGAATACCAATAGATTCATTATTGTATGTACTTTCACATCATACTTATTTTTTATGGTAAATGTTTATATTTTTCCTATAAACTTGGTCAAACTTTAGGAAGTTTGACTTCGGTCAAACCTACTATGCATTGTTAATAAAAACGCAGGGAGTACTAGTAGCTACTAGTACTACTCGCTAGTTGCTTAGCCCAATCACCCAACACGCCACATAGGGAGTTCAGTGTCACAAAATTTTGAGGTCGGCGGCAAAAAATCCCGCGACCCTGATTCGAGTAGTGCAAAGTTACCATCATAGCCTTCAGAACAGGCCTACGGATGACACTCGGTAGGGGGCTGTTTTGGTAACTTCAGCTTCACCCTACCCAGCCAACCCCACCCCGGCACCCAGAGTAGTACACCTGAATACTCCCCATTTTCTATCCCCACCACAAAATAGACTTCTCCATGCCACCGCAGACTTCATGCTCCTCCCCTTCTACATCGGCGCACTCGTCCACCGCAACGCATCTGCCTCATCGACGACCTCGTATGCCGCACTAGAGCCGGTCCACCATTGTCGTCGTACACGGAGCCTCTTCCCCGGCACCGTCTTCCACGGTCTTGGATTTGCTTCCAGGAAGCCGATGCCAAGCGCAGAAGCACCACCATCGTGAACAATGAACTGACTCCCGTTGCCGACCATTATGCGCAGAGGCTGCCGCGACCATCGTACGCCTCCTCGATTGGCAATGTGTGTATTGAATCTCTTAGCAGTACATGTGCAGTTCCAATTTTGTTCATACCTACCCTTCAAATTTCCTGGTTGCTATTGTTCCCGTAAAATTAATTGGTTATAGCCTCTATTGTCCAACAGAATATTAGCCTATAATTGTGCGTCGCTCCTGTATCGCGCTGTGCTTGGGTAGGTTCTTCATCTGCAACCACTAGTGTGGCAAATGATGGAAAGTTTTCTAGAACTAGCAAGATGCTCATGCGTTGCACGGAACATCAAGATGCATTTGTATGAGTAGTTTATCTTGTGGGAGAAAAGGATGAACGAGGGAAGGCCCTATTTGCAAATCTGGAGAGGGGTGTGGGTATCTTTCTACAAAATTGCCATAGTTTCCTTCCTATCCGTCGGATATAAATCGGACAGCCTATATTGCGGGATGGCAGGCACACCATCATCACCAACTCTGTTTTTTAAAAGAGTAGAGAAGTAGAGATAAATATAAAATATAAAATAAATATAACGGTAGAGAAGAGAGTAGAGATAGCAGGGACATCGAGCAAGGATCGCTTGCGCGCGGGAAAGAGCCGGGTGTGCGCTAGTTTTGGCACGTGGCGTCCGACGCGCTTTGTAAAATCCAACGCCCTCCCACCACTCTATGCCTTGCCACCGCTCTCTCTCTGTTCTGTGCCTCGCCACCGCTTTCTCCCGGCTCTGTGCCTCGCCACCGCTCTCTCCCCGCTCTGCGCCTTGCCACCGCTATCTCCCCGCTCTTTCTCGCCTTGCTGCCGCCGCGCCATCATGCCGCCGCGTCTCCGGGAAACTTGGGGATACCATGGCGTCCGCGCGCGCTCCTCTGGCGGCTTCTCTGCCGAGATTCGGTTCCGCGGGATGCGCCTCAGCTTCGGCAATTTCGACACCACCCACGAGGCCGCCCGCGCGTACAACGCGGCAGCGTGGCGCCTCCGGAGGCCTCATAGAACATTGAACTTCCCCAATGTGCCGACGTGGGAGCGGGCGCAGGAGCTCGCACCTTTGCCATGGCTTATCACCGACGAGGATCGTCACGACAACCGGAGGCGGGTGCCGATACAGACAAGGAAGCCATAGCGCTGTGGCGCCAACGCTTCCCGCAGGACATCATCAACGAGCGTGAGTTCTACGCGCAAAGGAGGATGGAGAGGGAGAAGAGCATGGCGGAGCGAGCCACCTATCGAGAGGACAAGAGTACGCAAAAAGCGGCCGCTCAATTCAACATGAGGCTAGGAGCAGCGTCGCCCTAGGAATCTGACGATGATCGATATCTTCACGCGTACATTGAGACGTCGGAGGGGGACATCACTGAGGAGGAGTCGGACGACGAGGAGTAGTTGAACTATCTATTTTTTATCTATCTATGCTATATCTATGTTGAGAACTATCTATGTCTCTGTTGGGGAACGTAGCAGAATTTTAAAATTTTCTACGCATCACCAAGATCAATCTATGGAGTCATCTAGCAACAAGGGAGAGGGGAGTGCATCTACATACCCTTGTAGATCGCTAAGCGGAAGCATTGAAGTGAACGGGGTTGATGGAGTCGTACTCGTCGTGATCCAAATCACCGATGATCCTAGTGCCGAACGGACGGCATCTCTGCGTTCAACACACGTATAGCCCAGGGACGTCTCCTCCTTCTTGATCCAGCAAGGGGAAAGGAAAAGTTGAGGGAAAACTCCGACAGCACGACGGCATGGTGGTGATGGAGCTCGTGGTTCTCCGGCAGGGCTTCGCCAAGAACTACGGAGGAGGACGAGGTGTTGGAGGAGGGAGAGGGTTGTGCCAGGGGAAGGGTGCGGCTGCCCTCTCTCTCCCTCACTATATATAGGGGGAAGGGAGGAGGGGGAGGCGCCCTAGGGTTCCCTAGGGGAGGGGCGGCGGCCACAGGGGAAACCCTAGATGGGTTTGGGCGCCCCCACCCACTAGGAAACTTGCCCCCCAAGCCAGGAGGGCGGCTGCCCTAGGGGTGGCGCCCCACCTCTCCCCGGTTATGTGAGATGGGGTGGAGGGCGCCATCCCTTAGTGGGCTGATGTGCCCTCTCCCTTGGCCCATAAGGCCCCCAACGCTGACGGGCCTCCAAACCCCTTTCGGACACGCTGGTCATCACCGTACCCGGAACAATTCGGACTCCAATACCCTTCGTCCAATATACCGATCTTCACCTCGACCATTCCGGAGCTCCTCGTCATGTCCGGATCTCATCCGGACTCAACAACCTTCGTAACCACATAATATTTCCCATAACAACTCTAGCGCCACCGAACCTTATATGTAGACCCTACGGGTTCGGGAACCATGCGTATATGACCGAGACAACTCTCCGGCCAATAACCAACAGCGGGATCTGGATACCCATGTTGGCTCCCACATGTTCCACGATGATCTCATCGGATGAACCACGATGTCGAGGATTCAATCAATCTTGTATACAATTCCCTTTGTCCAGCGGTATTGTACTTGCCCGAGATTCGATTGTCGGTATCCGATACCTTGTTCAATCTCGTTACCGGCAAGTCTCTTTACTTGTTCCGTAACACATAATCCCGTGATCAACTCCTTGGTCACATTGTGCACATTATGATGATGTCCTACCGAGTGGGCCCAGAGATACCTCTCCGTCACATGGAGTGACAAATCCAGTCTCGATTCGTACAACCCAATGACACTTTCGGAGATACCGTAGTGTACCTTTATAGCCACCCAATTCGTTGCCAGGACGCTTTGGTACACCAAAGCATTCCTACGGTATCCGGAGTTGCACAATCTCATGGTCTAAGGAAATGATACTTGACATTAGAAAAGCTTTAGCATACTAACTACACGATCTTTTGCTAGGCTTAGGATTGTCTTGTCCATCACATCATTCTCCCAATGATGTGATCCCGTTATCAACGACATCCAATGTCCATGGTCAGGAAACCGTAACCATCTATTGATCAACGAGCTAGTCAACTAGAGGCTTATTAGGGACATGGTGTTGTCTATGTATCCACACATGTATCTGAGTTTCCTACAATACAATTCTAGCATGGATAATAAATGATTATCATGAACAAGGAAATATAATAATAACTAATTTATTATTGCCTCTAGGGCATATTTCCAACAGTCTCTACTCTCTAGTCTCTAGTATCTATCTCTACTTCTCGATCTCAACACTCCCGGCCAGCAAAAACTGGCTATTCCGGTGCTATAAACACTTTTTAAAGCGCCGCACGTTGCGATTCTATTGGAGATGCTCTAACATGGCAGACGAGTGCTTTAATGTTGCCCACAAGATGCGTGAGTATTACTAGTATGTTTTTCTTGCCATGTTGAGATTCTAAAACCACGAGTGCGAACATGCAGAGTGATACGTCTCCAACGTATCTATAATTTTTGATTGTTCCATGTTGTTTTATTATCAATCTTAGATGTTTCATAATGATTTTATATCATTTTTTGGTACTAACCTATTGACATAGTGCCAAGTGCCAGTTGCTGTTTTCTCCATGTTTTTTACATCGTAGGAGATCAATATCAGATGAAGTCCAAATGCCACGAAACTCCACGAGGATTTTTTATGGGCCAGGAGGAAAGCAATGGGCCCTGGTTGCACCTGGGGGGTGCCCCGAGGGGGGCACAACCCACCAGGGCGCGCCCTGGTGGGTTGTACCCACCTCGAGTGCCCCCTGGACCGCCTCTTTGCTCTATAAATACCCCAAAAATACCAGAACCCTAGGGGAGTCAATGAAATATTCATCCAGCCGCCGCAGATGCCAGAACCACCAGATCCAATCTAGACACCATCTCGGATGGGGTTCACCACCTCCATTGGTGCCCCTCCGATGATGCGTGAGACCTTCGGGTCCGTTGTTAGTAGCTAGATGGCTTTCTCTCTCTCGATAAATTCTCAATACAATGGTCTCTTGGAGATCCCTATGATGTAAATCTTTTGCGGTGTGTTTGTTGGGATCTGATGAACTTCGAGTTTATGATCAGTTATATCTTTTTATATCCATGAAAGTTATTTGAGTTTCTTTGATCTCTTATAGCCTCGTATTTCTTCTCCGATATTTGGGTTTTGTTTAGCCAACTTGATCTATTTATCTTGCAATGGGAAGAGGTTCCCGGTAGTGGGTTCGATCTTACGGTGCTCGATCCCAGTGATAGAAAGGGAACCGACACGTATGTATCGTTGCTACTAAGGATAAAAAGACAAGATCTATATCTACCGCCATACAGATAAATAGATCTTGTCTACATCATGTCATCGTTCTTATTGCATTACTCCGTTTTTCCATGAACTTAATACACTAGATGCATGCTGGATAGCGGTCGATGTGTGGAGTAATAGTAGTAGATGGAGGCAGGAGTCGGTCTACTAATCTTGGACGTGCTGCCTATGTAATGATCATTGCCTGGATATCGTCATAATTATTTGAAGTTCTATCAATTGCCCAACAGTAATTTGTTTACCCACCGTTTGCTATCTTTCTCGAGAGAAGCCACTAGTGAAACCTACGGTCCCCGGGTCTTCTTTCTCATATATTTGCTTTGCGATCTGTTTTATTTGCACTTTTTATTCAGATCTATTAAACCAAAAACACAAAAATACTTTGTTGCACTTTATTTTATTTTTGATCTATTTACACTACAAAAAAAGACACTTCCGTGATGATATGTGTTTGTCACAGTAGGTCACGTTTTCTGTCATGCATGTACATCCATGACAAATTTATGATGTAATCAAGATAGTAATACTGTCGTCAGAGAAGTGTTCCATGACATTACCAAAATTATCATCACGGAAGTGTCCACTTCCATGACGATAAATCGCGCGTCATAGAAGTGCTTTCGTCAAGGGTGACCGACACGTGGCATCCACCGTAACAAGACCCGTTAAGCTATCGGGTCCGGTTTTGGATCTGATAACCCGTTAACAACCCGGACCAATGGGAAACTTCCACGTGTAAAATTATGATTGGCCGGAGGAAGCATGTGTCAGCTCGTCAGTGGGTCAGATAGGCTCCTATGATATGTCGACACGGGCGACGGCCCACCACTGGCCCATTTAGCTTACAAAGGCTGGCCTGTTTGACTTGGTCAAAAGATAGCGGGCTGGCCCGTGAAAAGCCTGTTAACGGTCTCTTTGCAAATAGCCCATTTTACGGCCCGGTAACTCACGGCCCGTCAGGGCCTGCAAGAAATCGGCCAAACAATGTCATGTGGGCCTTCGAATATAACACCAGCCCATCTCACTTTCGGCCCATGTATGGCCCATGACGTCTTTAGGCCCATATGAGGCCTTCGTATCTTTAGGCCGTTTAGAGGCCCACGGTGACTCTAGCCCGTAATGAACAGTAAATTCTTTGTACTCGTTAACGGCCCATAATTCACATGGGCCGTTTCCAGCCCGTGTTAGCTTTCGGCCTACTGACGGCCCATACGTTCTTGGGCTCCTTTTCGGTCCTTGATTACTTCCGACCCATTACTGGCCTGTTCCCCTAATGGGCCAAATTCGGCCCGTGGAAGAGTCGGCCTGTTTCTAGCCTGTTAACCCGTTGCGCTATTTCCAGCCCGTCCTATATTCTGTCCCATTAACGACCTGTTATGCCTGTGATAGAATTAAGCCTTTACTGTCCTCCGACCTGTTAACGGCCCGTTACCGTGCTGGGCGATACCAATTACGCCCGTTTAGGTCCCATGTAGACCCATTTATCCGACGGCCCGAGGCCCACCGATTCTACGGCTGTGTTGGAGGCCCATTTAAAGACGGCCTGTAGGAGGCCCATTTAAAGACGACCCGTAGGAGGCCCATGGATCCTACGGCCCGTAGCAGGGTCAAGGCTACCACGGTCCGTATATGGCCCATGGTTGTTGCGGCCAATAGCAAACCAGGGAAAAAGAAGACTATGAAATAAATAAGCCCAAAACTAACGCTAGGCTATTAAGGCGATTGCACAGATTACATCCACTGGGCATCAAAGATCGCCAACAGTGCAAATATAGGGAACACCCTACACTATACAAAAATGGCTTGCTGTTTTCTTCAGCCAGTGGCTGGATGTTAAGAACAAATTTTATATTGCAACATAACAAATTACAACTATAAAACAAAAGGAAGGTTGGCATATAAGTTAACAGTCTGGCAGATAAATGCACCATCAGAAGTTCAGAAGCTCGGTTCATTTGAACTCACTCTTAAGTTTTCATGCTGTATTGTCCGATGGAGCGCCATAACCTTCGCCTTCATTTCTCCTATAGGCTCCTGAACAACATAGCAAATTTCTGATAGTCTGGTTTCAAAACCATGCATATCTTGACGACATCGAACAATGTCTGTCCTTGTTTCACCCAGGGTCTCTGTTAAGGAACGGAATTGTGTCTGGAGCGCAGATATAACATTGTTTTGAGCTTGCATATCTTGATCATGAGGCAGTTTGGATGAGATTGCCTTAAATACCAACCTAGTATTACGCAGGAACGTGCTTTCGGCACTGTTAGTGGACAGGCACTGACCCACTGCAGCAAGAGCTGACATTGCGGTTATAGTTGCCTCGCCACCTTCAGAAGGTGGCGGTTGCACCATTTTTTCCATAGCTTCCTGAAAAGTTGAGTTTTTACATTAGTAGTACCAGAACAGAAGATATTAAGGAGGCAGAAAAACCAAACAAAATAGCTTTGGTCTATATACAGAACTTATTCTGGTGAATCCATGTAAAATATTAGTTGTATTTTACTGCAAAGTACATAATAAAACTAGGTTCCAAACATATGACCATGTACCATGGCTAATGTATTCTCTATTTCTTCACATTGTATAGACAGCTAAGGATAAAGAGACAAAGTTTATAATACGGTAAGCATAGTATGACATCATTCATATCACAAAACAAGCGAGAATGCATAATCGTGCAATTGTAACATTGTGTGGGCAAGTCCAGCACGAAACTAGATTGCAGGTCAAGATCAAAGGAACATCACTCCTCTCTTTTAAACCTTGTAAGGTGCAATGATACGGTAAGACAATTGTGTATAAAATTGAAAAGAGTAATAGACATTGGCTGCAAACCATGCAGTTCAAGGCACAAGTCAGAGTAAGTAGTAGTTAAAAGGCATGAGGATTAAGGACTTACAACAGAGGCTTTGACCGGTGTAGTCATGCCCTTCGTCTTCTTTGGTGTGATACCCTTGAAGATTTCCACGACATTTGGTTCGGTACTTTTGGTCCTTCCGGCTTTCCTCCGCATTTGGAACAAGTCAATATAGATATGATAATATGGTACAGCGAAAAGAGTGAAACAACAGCTAATTACAAGAGCCTCACATTGTGCAATATAGCTAAGAGATCCTACCGTCTCTTGGAATTTCACTTTCGTACGGTTGGCCTTGTTCTTTGAACAGTTCACCTCCAAGAAGATAGATTTGTGTGGCACATGCGTAAATAGGACTTCAACATGTGATCTGATCACATGTATATAATGTACCTGATACTTCGGATCAGACCAGTGTTTAACGAGGCCTCTCCAGTCTTCATATGAGATATTTTCCACTGGAGATGTTTGGGCAAGTTCATCGTTAGCCTTGCCTTCAAAGTGAGTTTTCCTCAAGTTATACCGACATCGTCGCAGAGCAAACTTGAAAACATGGGTGCAAGCTTGTCCGTTGCATCATCTTAGCTATCCAACTTGAACCTCATCTGTTGAAAATTATGGGAGTCTCATTATCAAGAACCTAGAAAGTATTGGACAGAGCAAGACGATATTACTAGTTTCCATACATAACCATACTTACAGATAAATGGTCAAGGAAGGTGTTGAACTGGTTTCGTCTTTGTCATTCCTGTCTTGAATCCATGTTGGGAGGATACATACATGACACCTAACAAAGAACCGCTGCCTCGATACTAACTTAGCTGACTCAGAGCATCACGTGGCCTTTTAAACCTGCCTCAAAATGGATCCCCATTCTTCCTCCTCTAGATTTAGTTAACCTATCGAGCATTATCCCCGATGTTTGTTTCTCTTGCGCCTAGGTGCTAGTCCAACAACGAAAATAGGAAGTGTTAGTGTACATCAAACTATGAGACTACATATAAAGAAGCATGCAATCAGAATTTGACTCCAAAGACTAGCTTCTTCATGTTGAAGCTCAGAAAGTTCATCTGATCTTGCCAACTCATCTTGTGTCAAGAGTGCTTCGGAAGTAGTGTCAGGTGGCAAGGGAGCTTGGGAACGTGCTGCTAGCTGAATTGACCAACGAGTAAATCGTGTAGCTGGCTGTTTGTATTATATTGCCCACATTGTAAATTTGTACATAGGGCCATAGGTAAGTAGCCTGTTTCTTTAGGTGAGTAGCTTTTCTCTTTTCTTACCAGGACCTTTTGTACATTGTTTGTTTGCTTGAGTTTTAATAAAGTACTGTGGGGCTGTTGCCTCACAGTTTCCAGTCAAAAAAACAACTAGGGCTGTCTCTACTTGTTTGGTGGCAGCTATTTGTTTCTGTTTGGCTTGTTCTGCAGCTCGTGTAGCACAGGATACCCTGTCGGTACAATTTTCTGCTGGACTTTGACCTTCTATTCCACCATCAGTACCAGCAGAATCTGCAAGATTGTTCCGCTTCCCTTTCCCTATCGTTCTGTGTTGCTTCCTCTTTCTCTGTGCCATGTTAAGTCAAGTTTACAAGAAAAACTAATAACAATTTAATTCTTCGTAACAAATGTACTTTGATGTAAGAACATGGTGTGATAGATGATATTGTAAGTTCTAGAAACAGAACACGTGTCTTAGTCACAAGTATAATGTGTAAAGTAAGGTATGAAATTTAACAAAATTAGAAGCAATACAAGCTAGACATCATACATAACATGCAACCACATATAACAGTGCCAAGTTAGAGGGAGCACCTGTGATGGTGCACTAGGGGAGACGTGCTCATCACCAACACAGCTACATTGAGTGTCTATGCATGTGTTGTCTTGGAAATCATCTTGGGGGGATGGAGGAGTAGAATCTGTAGAGGCCCTCCGTTTGGAAGGAGCACCTTCATCCGCTGCCTTGCTAACTTCCTTCCACTTTATTGATTTTGAATTGTCTAGTAAAACCGACAAGAAAAAGCAATAAAATTCACTCTTCAGGACTCATTCGTGCATGATACTGACAATCCCTACTTTGATGTAAGGCAAACACATGATTCCACGATGGAATAATACGAAAAATAGGACGACATGGCATATTCACAACTGTTTGTGTAAACTAAGCAGAAAACATTTCATCAAATAAGAAGCAATGCAAGCTAGACACCACATGAAAGATGTAACCAATATGACTCTGCCAAGTTAAAAGCGTCCCATCATAAATGGCATTTCAACAAATTAGAAGCAGCACATGCTATAAATCATATGAAAGATGCAACTAATATCACACTGCATATACTGAAGGTGTCTCGTCATATTGATTTATGCGGGATACAAAAAAACAATTGTTTTATGTGAGGACATGCTTAATAGACAGATGTACTATGTACTAAAAACAGGAAGGCATGTCACATTGACAGGTATAATGTATAAACTAAGTAGAATAGCACATGCAATTTAACCAGATTAGAAGAATTACAATCTATACACCATATGCAACATGCAACCACATATCACGCTGCCAAGTTAGAGCAAGCACCTGCGATGCTAGTGTAGGGGAAATGCGGTAATCAACTATAGAGCTACGTTCACTATCTTCATCTAGCCTTGCTGTTTCTTGAGAATCATGTGGGAGGCCGACACGCATTCTTTAAATGAGGATCTTTTATCACAGTGAGTCCACTGGCCGACCGCCTCATCATAAGTGATTGATGAGGGATACACAAGAACATTAGTTTGATGTAAGAACATGGTTAATAGACAGATGTACTAGTATGTACCAAAAATAGTAAGGCGTGTCATATTCAAAGGTATAGTGTGTAAGCTAAGCAGATGCAATTTAACCAAATTGGAAGCAATACAAGCTAGACATCCGGCTGGAGTGGTGAGCATGATCATCTAGGACCTGAGAGCCTGGTGGGAGGCGGGCTGCTTCGCCACCATCATGGCTTTTTAGTTGTTCCAGGTGATGCATGTCTGTGCTAGGCTTGTCACTGGCTCGGCCAGTGCCCTGACAAGCTATTTGTCTTCTAGTGCTCCCGGGATGGTGGTTCATGTAAAAAATATCTTTCCTTATCTTGATAAAGACCGACTTCAGTCTTTCGAATACAAGCTAGACACCATATGCAACATGCAACCACATATGACACCGTGAAGTTAAAGCAAGCACCTGGGATGGTGGTTCACGGCGAGCGAGATCATCAACTCGAGCTCGTTCCCGCCTCCATCTGCGACACTACACCCTTTAAAGCCTTGAAACATGTCCGCCTAGCTGCGTACCACGCTGGGCGACTTCTCTCTACTCTTTTACTTCACAAGGCAGGTCTCAAATACCCTTGCATAAAAACACAATAGTGAGAGTATGGGTGAAGTGTGTGCGTAACTAGTGCAATCGTAAGTAGCGTATAGCAGTGGCTGAAAAATAAATGACAGGAGACATATGATAGCTCTACAACATTGCATGGCAAACAAAATTAGATTCTACTCCGTATGATTTTGTAATATATGAGCACAGAAATGCAAGTATCTGCTCCCAAAGACACCACCACATGTGGTCCTATCAAGATAATAGTCGACTAAAAATAAATAGGTTCGTCGATTTTTTTATGAACCGTCTGATCTATAAGGAACAGGCAGATGGCCTTCGTCTACCTCCCCGCCATCACTGTGACGATCTTTCTCGAATCGCCACGACCACCGGCCTGCACCCTCCGCCGCCCCCCCTCCTCGACCTCACACCACCGCCATGCTTGGCAGCACCCCAGCCGTCCCTTTAATCCCGGCCGACCTCCAGATCGGGCGCCAAAGAGCTCTAGGCCCCACACGCCTAAGATAAACACTGAGCTACTTTTCTGCGTAATAGGCGTACTAGCGCCTGTTACACCGGGGAATGCTTCCGTTAATTGGGAATAAACTGACCAGGAATTGAAATCCAGGGGGGCGACGGACCTCTAGCTAAGGTGAAATAGTATATGAGGAGAAACCTTGTGCATCGTGCATAACTAGGAACATCTAGTATCAAGAAGAAGCGGTCAACTAGTGTCTTCTATGGGATGAATACCGTGCAAGCAGACACGTAAGATTTGCACGAATAAGGGAATAGGAGTACCATTTTCGGTTGCCAGTGTGGTCGCCTCCACATGTCGCGCCGATCTTCTTCTTTTTGCCGGGGAAATCGATGTTTTGGAGGAGGGTGCAGGCTTGGACGAACCCGTGGCCAAATTGCTGACTGTGTTGCCGTGGCCGTATGTCGGCGGAGGGGAAGCAGATCCGAGGCGGTGAAGGACGGCGTAGCAGGAATAGCTCTGGTGCGGTGGACGATGGCGAAGTCGGAGTGGCAGCGGTGAGGCGCAGGACGGCGTGGTTTAACTGGCTCGTGTACAGATGGCTTGGCCTCGGCTTCAACTACTAGCCGTGGAGGGCATTGCGGTTGAGGTTGCGGTGGACGACGACGTCGGGGTATCGGCTCCGGCGTGATGGAGGAGGGCGGCGGTTGATGGGTGGGATGGGGTGGCGGACGGAGGACGCCGGGTTTCATGTTGGTGGAGAGGTAGTTTCGCACCTCGAGTACTAATAGGGAATCGACGGGAGGCGGGGGGCTAAGGGAGAACCATGTTTTGGTCTGGGATGCGCTTGTTTTTGGCTTTTTTGAACAGATGGGACGCGCTTGTGTGAAATTTGGGGAAAGTACAAACTTTACCCCCTCTTAAATTTCGGACCTACTGCGGGTCGGGGTAGGATGGTAATCCCAGGTGTCCCAAATAGTGGGCGGGAGTGATTTTGGCCACGTGTATGTGTGATTAGGAGGCCGTTGTGTATGAATGTTTTTCGGAGGCGGTTGCATGGCGTCTAGATGAAGCTGCAAACCTACCCCGGTTTAGACCTTTGGACATCGGGCCAGTAGGTTTCACGGGTCGGAGTTAGAAAAGTATCTTCCTTCTACTACCAAACATTGGTCTCACGCGGTTTCGGGCGAGTAGATGATCTTTTGGTGCTTCATTCAAAATTTTGAAATAGAAGCATTCACGTTTAGAGCACTCTTGAACTTTGAGGATTGACCTAAATAGACAACGTTAAATTTGACCTCGTATGTTTGAAAACCTCATTAAATTATCCGCTTCTTTTTGAAATTTTGAAACTTGAAAATCCTATAACTACGACTATTTTGGAATGGAGGAGCTAAATTTGAATCTATTTTGTACACGACTATATATGCTATTATGTACAAAATTAGAGCAAAGATTGGTGCCCCCATAACTTAGGTATGATTTACAAATGCCATGATATCGAATTCAAATAATTGAATGGACTTCATGTTGAATTTGATTTTTTAAACCACCTTAAGTGGAATTTAAATGTATGCTAGTTCATAGCTAGCTATTTATAATGTTCATTGTGTAACTTTCGTATGTATAATGTGCTTTACACACACAACATGAACTATACTCACGTTTATATTCGATTGCTAAAGCGATGCATTGTCTAGAGTTCAAAATACTAACTATGTGGAGCAATTATGTCGAATAATAACATAGACATGCTCAAATTCGATAGAATCTAGATGTCTGATGGATCAATGACCGTTCCTTACGCGAATTGCAAATATCATGATCCCATCCTAATATTTGGATACAATTTATATCTTTAATCAATGTGTACATCAGTCTTTTACGTGTAGTTTCACTCTCCATCGGTGATCACTCACACACTCTCTCCCCAGGTGTCTTTCTCGCAGAAATGCTCTCGATATAACCCTCCCTCCCTCTCATAACCATTTACGACTGTTTTCACTAACCTTTATCACAAGCACTCTTCCTCTCACAAGCATACACACGCACAATCCCCATCGACCCTTTCTATATACATAGACCTGCCTATGTGTCTCCTGTACGCACATTATCTTTAGGCCTGTCTCTCACGCATTGTCTCACACCTCTCTTCCTAATTGACGAGTATGATTCTAGCAGAGCATTCTGTAGGATGCCCCTTAAAGTTAGGTTGGATGAATAGTAATATCAGAGATAAGGGGTTACCTTAGTCCGATAACCCAGGGTTACAAATCCTAGCCGGCTTTGTCAGTGGACATAGAGTCCTTCACAATTCTGCTATCGTTGTCTTGTACGACAAGTCATCCGTGGGTCTCCCTAAATGCGTCACGGGCCGAGCAATGTGGCGCAGGACGGAACCGAACGAAGGGCCTCACATCTGCCCCCAGGTCTCGTTATCTTCTCACACCCACACATACCAACACAGACACCACACCAAAAAAATCTCCTCGTGCCTCTATACCCTCCCCCTGTCACACCCTGATTTTCATGCCACAACACTTAAGCTAATAAATCATGATAAATTGTGGTTTGACAAAAACTTTTGAGTGTTTGGTTTTTTTGCTTGATTTGATTTTTGTCTGCTGTTAGCAAGTGCTCTAAAAATCAAATAAATCCTCCAACTCTTATACTCCTTATCCTTGATCCAAAACCTTGCCCAATGATCATGCCATGTGTATAGGACAGAATAGTATTTTCTTACAAAAATATTTTGGCCAAATGGTATTTTCAAAAAATAGTTTTCCAAAAACCCCTGAATTGAGATTTGCACTGCAAGTACTTAATTAAGGGCATTAAAAATCTTTCCAAAAATATATTTGACTCCTATTAGATATAGGACACCCAGAAACCACAAAAATATAATTTTAAAAGTTATTTTCCTATTTTATTTAAAATCTTTTTCCTAAGGCCAGAAATGGTCTTTAATAGGAAAAAATAATTTATTGTTTCAAAAATATTTTACAAAAATCAGGGAAACTCAGTGGACATATATTGTCCATATATATGAGTTTCAACACATGGTCATGTTAAAAATATTGGACAAAACCTCCCAAAACCATTTCTGCCCATTTTAAGGATTTGAAATATTTCTACAGGAAATATTTTCATAAAAATCCAAGGAAAATCCAGCAAGTCACAAATGCATATTGTGATCACCTTGCCAAGCCTCATCTCAATTAAGGCCATTTTGGTTCACCAAAATGCCCCAAAACCCTCTCTAACCAGAATCAAATTTGAACAACTTTGTACTACTAACTTTCTCTCCTTGACCCCAACTTTTGTGAGCATGTTCACATTACCAAATGAGGCTACCAAATCAAGTGGTGCATCAAGGGAAACTGATTTGCTCAACTAGATCTACACAAGTTCATTTCTGCTAATTTCTAGGGTGTACAAAAGTTGCATTGGCAACTTTGCCCAAATAAGCTCCAAATTGGTGGAAGGCCCTAATTATATGTGTCATTTCACCCTGTGGAGTCTCATGGCAAATGGAGATCATCTACTTTCCCAAACCAGCAACAAACACCTTCTGCATTTTAACTAAAAACCCTGTTTGGGCCTCTTCCACTAATCCAAAGGAGTTCTCCTCTTTACCACACCTCCTCCTAACCTCCCTCTACCTCTGGCATTTAGCACAAGTCAATGATTATTGATCAAGGGGATGGAACCACCAATTTTCTATTCTGGACAGCCCCATTTCCACTCTTCTCCTTCCTCTCTCTTCACCCACTGGCCACCCAAAGCATCCAAGGCCAAGATACCTTCCTTAGCACCCCCCCCCCAAATACTACTGGACATGCAAGGGCGCGCCCACAAGCATAGAAAATGGCCTCGACAGCCATATGGGTGCTGAGCTGCCTTCTGATCGCTCCGCTCAGAGCCGCCCCGCAAGCACCTCCGCCACCTCGGGCCTCTCCAGTAGCCCGACGATGCTCCTCGGCGTCCTCAACACGCCACGGCCTGGTACCCTCCTCCTTCTCCTCCTCCTGCCTCCTCTCAGACGCGCACCACCGCCTGAAGCGCTAATGGGCTGCATCACACGCGATGCTCCGCCCTTCCCGCTATCTCTCTTCTCTCCCTCGCCTAGACCAACCCCATGAGCACCCCAGACACGCCCACACGTGCCCGTGGCTTGCAGCGACAAGCAACAGCCTCGGCCAAGATGAGCTCACTTGCACCATCGCCCGCCATAAAGGCCACCCCGAGCCTTCTCCGCCTCGGTTCACTCCCTCTTCCCCCAGCACCTCCTCGAGTAGCATGCTCCTCCTCCTGCACCTTCCTTCTCCTCCTACCACCGCACGGCCGCCGCTTCGGCTCGCTCAAATTCGAGCAACACCGAGCTCACCTCCCTCCCTTTCCTCCACACAAAGACTCCCCGTGGTCCAGCGAACCTCCCCACCTCCTCGAACCATCGCGGGTATGCTCGAACGCCGAGAGACACGGATGGCCGACGACCTCCCCTGCCACCATCAAAGCTGCGGTCACCTCGGCCCCCTCCGGCGGCCGTGACCTGCACCAGCGGATGCGCCGCTCCGCGCTGAGCTCGCCCATAGGTGGAGCACCACGGGAGACGGCCGGAGGCGCCGGTTATCGCCGGACGAGCGCCGGCGTGTGCTCTGCCTCCCCTGTGGGCTGCTTCGAGCGGGAGGTAGAGGACGACCGCCCCGCCAGCTGGCAGGGGGCCCGCTCATTAGCGGCAGAGGCGACCGAGCCGGCCCACCAGTCGGGTTAAGTGGAAACGGCTTTGGGCTGATTCGCTTGTCTCACTGGTGGCGCTTCCAAGAGCAGCCTTGGCGTCACCTCCTCCCTCACAAGAGTGAGCCACTGGGCCGAGCCCAGTAGGCGCTGTTTAGCTGGGCCTCGTCCAGTGCGCTTTATAAGGTTGACTGATACGTCTCCAACGTATCTATAATTTTTGATTGCTCCATGCTATATTATCTACTGTTTTGGAGTATATTGGGCTTTATTTTCCACTTTTATATTACTTTTGGAACTAACCTATTAACCGGAGGCCCAACCTGTTGGGGAACGTTGCAAAAAATTAAAAATTTTCCTACGGTTTCACCAAGATCCATCTATGAGTTCATCTAAGCAACGAGTCAAGGGAGTAAGTTTGCATCTACATACCACTTGTAGATCGAAAAGGAAGCGCTCAAGGGATGGTGATGATGGAGTCGTACTCGCCGTGATTCAGATCATCGATGACCAAGTGATGAACGGACAGCACCTCCGCGTTCAACACACGTACGGTACGGACGACGTCTCCTCCGTCTTGATCCAGCAAGGAGGAAGGAGAGGTTGAGGAAGACAGCTCCAACGGCAGCACGACGGCGTGGTGTTGTTGGTGCAGCAGTACTCCGACAGGGCTTCGCCAAGCACGTACGGAGGAGGAGAGGTGTTGGGGAGGGGAGGGGCTGCGCCTTGGCTTGGGTGGTCAGCCCTACCCTCACCCCTCTATTTATAGGGGAAGGGGCAAGGGGGGCCGGCCCCTCTAGATGGGATCTAGAGGGCGGCGGCGGCCAGGGAGGGGGGACTTGCCCCCCAAGCAAGGGGGGCGCCCCCTCTAGGGTTCCCCCCCCAACCTTAGGTGCATGGGCCCAAGGGGGGGGGGGCCCAGCCCTCCAAGGGCTGGCTCCTACCCTACGCAGCCCATGTGGTCCCTCCCGGTGGACCTCCGGAACCCTTCCGGTGGCCCCGGTACAATACCGATATGCCCCCGAAACCTTCCGGTGTCAGTATGACAACTTCCCATATATAAATCTTTACCTCCGGACTATTCCAGAACTCCTCGTGATGTCTGGGATCTCATCCGGGACTCCAAACAACATTCGGTAATCACATACAAGTCTTCCTAATAACCCTAGCGTCACCGAACCTTAAGTGTGTAGACCCTACGGGTTCGGGAGACATGTAGACATGACCGAGACGGCTCTCAGGTCAATAACCAACAGCGGGATCTGGATACCCATGTTGGCTCCCACATGCTCCTCGATGATGTCATCAGATGAACCACGATGTCGAGGATTCAAGCAACCCCATATACTATTCCCTTTGTCAATCGGTATGTTACTTGCCCGAGATTCGATCGTCGGTATCCCAATACCTCGCTCAATCTCGCACGCAAGTCACTTTACTCATCAGAATGCATGATCCCGTGACCGACACTTGATCACTTTGAGCTCATTATGATGATGCACTACCGAGTGGGCCCAGTGATACCTCTCCGTAACACGGAGTGACAAATCCAGCCTCGATCCGTGTCAACCCAATGCAGACACTTTCGGAGATACCTATAGTGCACCTTTATAGTCACCCGATTCGTTGCCAGACGCTTGGTACACCCAAAGCACTCTTACGGTATCCGGAGTTACACGACCTCATGGTCTAAGGAAGAGATACTTGACATTGGAAAAGCTCTAGCAAAACGAACTACACGATCTTGTGCTATGCTTAGGATTGGGTCTTGTTCATCACATCATTCTCCTAATGATGTGATCCCGTTGTCAATGACATCCAATGTTCATAGTCAGGAAACCGTGACTATCTGTTGACCAACGAGCTAGTCAACTAGAGGCTCACTAGGGACATTTTGTGGTCTATGTATTCACACGTGTATTACGATTTCCGGATAATACAATTATAGCATGAATAAAAGACAATTATCATGAACAAGGAAATATAATAATAATCCTTTTAGTATTGCCTCTAGGGCATATTTCCAACAGTATCCCACTTGCACTAGAGTCAATAATCTAGTTACATTGTGATGAATCGAACACCCATAGAGTTCTGGTGTTGATCATGTTTTGCCCGCGGAAGAGGTTTAGTCAACGGATCCGCGACATTCAGATCCGTATGCACTTTGCAAATTTCTATGTCTCCATCTTGAACATTTTCACGAATGGAGTTGAAACGACGCTTGATGTGGCTGGTCTTCTTGTGAAACCTGGGCTCCTTGGCAAGGGCAATAGCTCCAGTGTTGTCACAGAAGAGTTTGATCGGCCCCGACGCATTGGGTATGACTCCTAGGTCGGTGATGAACTCCTTCACCCAAATTGCTTCATGCGCTGCCTCCGAGGCTGCCATGTACTCCGCTTCACATGTAGATCCCGCCACGACGCTCTGCTTGCAGCTGCACCAGCTTCGCTCCACCATTCAACATATACACGATCCGGTTTGTGACTTAGAGTCATCCAGATCTGTGTCGGCTTAGCGCCGACATAACCCTTTACGACGAGCTCTTCGTCACCTCCATAAACGAGAAACATGTCCTTTGTCCTTTCGGTACTTTAGGATATTCTTGACCGATGTCCAGTGTTCCTTGCGGGATTACTTTGGTACCTTCCTACCAAACTTACGGCAAGGTTTACATCAGGTCTAGTACACAGATGGCATACATAATAGATCCTATGGCTGAAGCATAGGGATGACACTCATCTCTTCTTTATCTTTTGTCGTGGTCGGCATTGAGCCGAGCTCAATCTCACGCCTTGCAATACAGAGCAAGAACCCTTCTTGACTGATCCATTTTGAAATTCTTCAAAATCTTATCAAGGTATGTGCTTTGTGAAAGACCTATGAGGCGCCTCGCTCTATCTCTATAGATCTTGATGCCTAATATATAAGCAGCTTCTCCAAGGTCCTTCATTGAAAAACACTTATTCAAGTAGGCCTTAATGCTGTCCAAGAATTCTATATCATTTCCCATCAAAAGTATGTCATCTACATATAATATGAGAAATGCTACAGAGCTCCCACTCACTTTCTTGTAAACGCAGGCTTCTCCATAAGTCCGCATAAACCCAAACGCTTTGATCATTTCATCAACGCGAATGTTCCAACTCCGAGATGCTTGCACCAGCCCATAAATGGATCGCTGGAGCTTGCATACTTTGTTAGCATTCTTAGGATCGACAAAACCTTCCGGCTGCATCATATACAGTTCTTCCTTAAGATGCCCGTTAAGGAATGCCGTTTTGACGTCCATCTGCCATATCTCATAATCATAGTATGCGGCAATTGCTAACATGATTCGGACGGACTTAAGCTTCGCTACGGGAGAGAAAGTCTCATCATAGTCAATCCCTTGAACTTGCCATAACCCTTAGCGACAAGTCGAGCTTTATAGATGGTGACATTACCATCCGCGTCCGTCTTCTTCTTAAAGATCCATTTGTTTTCTATCGCCGCCGATCATCGGGCAAGTCACCAAAGTCCATACTTTGTTTTCATACATGGATTCTATCTCGGATTTCATGGCTTCTAGCCATTTGTTGGAATCTGGGCCCGCCATCGCTTCTTCATAGTTCAAGGTTCACCGTTGTTTAACAACATGATTTCCGTGACAGGGTTGCCATACCACTGCAGTGCGGAACGTGTCCTTGTGGACCTACTAAGTTCAAGAGCAACTTGATCCAAGTACCTTGATCATCATCATTATTTTCCTCTTCGCTTGGTGTAGGCATCACAGAACATTTTCCCGAGGTGCACTACTTTCCGCTCAAGAGGTAGTACTTCATCGAGTTCTACTTTCCTCCCACTTACTTCTTTCGAGAGAAACTCCTTTTCCAGAAAGGATCCGTTCTTGGCAACAAAGATCTTGCCCTCGGATCTTAAGTAGAAGGTATACCCAATGGTTTCTTTAGGGTATCCTATGAAGATGCATTTTTCCGACTTGGGTTCGAGCTTTTCAGGTTGAAGTTTCTTGACATAAGCATCGCATCCCCAAACTTTTAGAAACGATACTTAGGTTTCTTCCCAAACCATAATTCATACGGTGTCGCCTCAAAGGATTTAGACGGTGCCCTATTTAAAGTGAATGTAGCTGTCTCTAGAGCGTATCCCCAAAATGATAGCGGTAAATCGGTAAGAGACATCATGGATCGCACCATATCCAATAGAGTGCGACACGACGCTCGACACACCGTTCGCCGAGGTGTTCCAGCGACGTGAGTTGTGAAACGATTCCACATTTTCTTAAGTGTGTACCAAATTCGTGACTTAAATATTCTCCTCCACGATCCGATCGAAGAATTTTATCTTTCGGTCATGTTGATTCTCTACTTCATTCTGAAATTCCTTGAACTTTAAAAGGTCTCGACTTGTGTTTCATCAAGTAGACATACCCATATCTACTCAAGTCATCTGTGAGAGTGAGAACATAACGATATCCTCCATGAGCCTCAACACTCATTGGACCGCACACATCGGTATGTATGGTTTCCAACAAGTTGGTTGCTCGCCCATTGTTCCGAGAACGGAGTCTTGGTCATTTTGCCCATGAGGCATGGTTCGCATGTGTCAAATGATTCATAATCGAGACTCTAAAAGTCCATCAAGATGGAGCTTCTTCATGCGCTTGACACCAATGTGACCAAGGCGGCAAGGCCACAAGTATGTGGGACTATCGTTATCAACTTTACATCTTTTGGTATTCACGCTATGAATATGTGTAACATTACGTTCGAGATTCATTAAGAATAAACCATTGACCATCGGAGCATGACCATAAAACATATCTCTCATATAAATAGAACAACCGTTATTCTCGGATTTAAATGAGTAGCCATCTCGTATCAAACGAGATCCAGATACAATGTTCATGCTCAAACTTGGCACCAAATAACAATTATTAAGGTTCAAAACTAATCCCGTAGGTAAATGTAGAGGTAGCGTGCCGACGGCGATCACATCGACTGAACCATTCCCGACGCGCATCGTCACCTCATCCTTCGCCAGCCTCCGCTTATTCCGCAGCTCCTGCTGTGAGTTACAAATATGAGCAACGACACCGTATCAAATACCGGGAGTTACTACGAGTAATCGGTAAGGTACACATCATTTACATGTATATCAAATATACCTTTGGTGTTGCCGACCTTCTTATCCGCTAAGTATTTGGGGCAGTTCCGCTTCAAAGAACCCTTCCCTTGCAATAAAAGCACTCGGTCTCGTGCTTGGGTCCATTCTTTGACTTCTTCCCAGAACTTGCTTATCGGGTGCGGCAACATCCTTGCCGTCCTTCTTGAAGTTCTTCTTACCCTTGCCCTTCTTGAACTTAGTGGTTTTATTGACCATCAACACTTGATGTTCTTTCTTGATTTCAACCTCTGCTGACTTCAGATTGAGAATACTTCGGAATGGTCTTCACCATCCCCTGCATATTGTAGTTCATCACAAAGCTCTTGTAGCTTGGTGGGAGTGATCAAGGATTCTATCAATGACCGCCTCGTTCGGGAGGTTTATGTCCACCGGGACAAAGCGGTTGTGCAACCCACATTTTGAGTATGTGCTCACCGACATAACTGTTTTCCTCCATCTTACAACTATAGAACTTGTCGGAGACTTCATATCTCTCGACCGGGCATGAGCTTGAAAACTAGTTTCAGCTCCTCGAACATCTCATATGCTCCGTGTTGCTCAAAACGCTTTTGGAGCCCGGTTCTAAGCTGTAAAGCATGCCGCACTAAACGAGGGAGTAATCATCAAGACGAGACTGCCAAGCATTCATAATGTCTTGGTTCTGCGGGACGGTGCATCACCTAGCGGTCCTTCTAGGACATATTGTTTCTGGCAGCTATGAGGATGATCCTTAGGTTCCGGACCCATCAGATAGTTGCTGCCATCATCTTTCAGCTTGGTTTTCTAGGAACGCGTTGAAGTTCAAGTTGACATGAGCGCTGGCCATTTGATCTACAAGACATATTTTGCAAAAGTTTTAGACTAAGTTCATGATAATTAAGTTCATCTAATCAAATTATTTTAATGAACTCCCACTCAGATTAGACATCCTCTAGTCATCTAAGTGTTACACGATCCGAGTCGACTAGGCCGTGTTCGATCATCACGTGAGAAGGACTAGTCATCGCCGATGAACATTCTCATGTTGATCGTATCTTCCATACGACTCGTGTTCGACCTTTCGGTCTCCGTGTTCGAGGCCATGTCTGTACATGCTAGGCTCGCAAGTTAACCCTAAGTGTTTTGCATGTGTAAAACTGTCTTACACCGTTGTATGTGAACGTAAGGATCTATCACACCCGATCATCACGTGGTGCTTGAAACGACGAACTTTAGCAACGGCGCACAGTTAGGGGAGAACACTTCTTGAAATTGTTGTAAGGGATCATCTTATTTACTACCGTCGTTCTAAGTAAACAAGATGCATAAACATAATAAACATCACATGCAATTATATAGTAGTGACATGATATGGCAAATATCATATAGCTCCATTGATCTCCATCTTCGGGGCTCCATGATCATCTTGTCACCGGCATGACACCATGATCTCCATCATCATGATCTCCATCATCGTGTCTTCATGAAGTTGTCACGCCAACGACTACTTCTACTTCTATGGCTAACGCGTTTAGCAATAAAGTAAAGTAATTTACATGGCGTTCTTCAATGACTCACAGGTCATACAAAAATAAAGACAACTCCTATGGCTCCTGCCGGTTGTCATACTCATCGACATGCAAGTCGTGATTCCTATTACAAGAACATGATCTCATACATCACAATATGGCATACATCATTCATCACAACTTCTGGCCATATCACATCACATGACATTTGCTGCAAAAACAAGTTAGACGTCCTCTAATTGTTGTTGCATCTTTTACGTGGCTGCAATTGGGTTCTAACAAGAACGTTTTCTTACCTACGAATAACCACAACGTGATTTTTGTCAACTTCTATTTACCCTTCACAAGGACCCTTTTCATCGAATCCGCTCCAACTAGAGTGGGAGAGACAGACACCCGCCAGCCACCTTATGCAACTAGTGCATGTCAGTCGGTGGAACCGGTCTCACGTAAGCGTACGTGTAAGGTTGGTCCGGGCCGCTTCATCCCACAATACCGCTGAAGCAAGATAAGACTAGTAGCGGCAAGCAAGTAGACAAGATCTATGCCCACAACAAAATTGTGTTCTACTCATGCAAAAGAGAACTACGCATAGACCTAGCTCTGATACCACTGTTGGGGAACAGCCTCGCCGGCGCATGAGCTCACGGTGCACCATCGCCCCGCCATAAAAGGCCACCCCGAGCCTTCTCTGGCCTCGGTTCACTCCCTCTTCCCCCCAGCGACCTCCTCGAGTAGCATGCTCCTCCTCCTGCACCTTCCTTCTCCTCCTACCACCGCATGGCCGCCGCTTCGGCTCGCTCAAATTCGAGCAACACCGAGCTCACCTCCCTCCCTTTCCTCCACACAAAGACTCCCCGTGGTCCAGCGAACCTCCCCACCTCCTCGAACCGTCGCGGGTATGCTCGAACGCCGAGAGACACGGATGGCCGACGACCTCCCCCGCCACCATCAAAGCTGCGGTCACCTCGCCCCCCCGCGGCCGTGACCTGCACCAGCGGATGCGCCGCTCCGCGCTGAGCTCGCCCATAGGTGGAGCACCACGGGAGACGGCCGGAGGCGCCGGTTATCGCCGGACGAGCGCCGGCGTGCGCTCTGCCTCCCCTGTGGGCTGCTTCGAGCGGGAGGTAGAGGACGACTGCCCCGCCAGCTGGCAGGGGGCCCGCCCATCAGCGGCAGAGGCGACCGAGCCGGCCCACCAGTCGGGTTAAGTGGAAACGGCTTTGGGCTGATCCGCTTGCCCCGCTGGGTGGCGCCTTCCAGCAGTGCGCCTTCGGCATCACCTCCTCCCTCGCGCAGCTGAGCCACTGGGCTGAGCCCAGTAGGCGCTGTTTAGCTGGGCCTCGTCCAGTGCGCTTTAGAAGGTTGACTGATACGTCTCCAACGTATCTATAATTTTTGATTGCTCCATGATATATTATCTACTGTTTTGGAGTATATTGGGCTTTATTTTCCACTTTTATATTATTTTTGGAACTAACCTATTAACCGGAGGCCCAGCCTGTTGGGGAACGTTGCAGAAAATTAAAAATTTTCCTACGGTTTCACCAAGATCCATCTATGAGTTCATCTAAGCAACGAGTCAAGGGAGTAAGTTTGCATCTACATACCACTTGTAGATCGAAAAGCGAAGCGTTCAAGGGATGGTGATGATGGAGTCGTACTCGCCGTGATTCAGATCACCGATGACCAAGTGTTGAACGGACAGCACCTCCGCGTTCAACACACGTGACGCAGTGCGGACGACGCCTCCTCCGTCTTGATCCAGCAAGGAGGAAGGAGAGGTTGAGGAAGACAGCTCCAACGGCAAAGACGACGGCATGGTGTTGTTGGTGCAGAAGATCTCGGCTGTGGCTTCGCCAAGCACGTCACGGAGGAGGAGAGGTGTTGGGGAGGGAGGGCTGCGCCTTGGCTTGGTGTTCAGCCTCCCTCACCCCTCTATTTATAGGGGAAGGGCAGGGGCGGCCCCTCTAGATGGGATCTAGAGGGCGGCGGCGGCAGGAGGGGACTTGCCCCCAAGCAAGGGGGCCCTAGGGTTCCCCAACCCTAGGCGCATGGGCCCAAAGGGGCGCCCAGCCTCCAGGGCTGGCTCCTGCCCCACGCAGCCCATGGCCCCCGGGAGGGGTGGCCCCTCCGGTGGACCTCCGAACCCTTCCGGTGGCCTCGGTACAATACCGATATGCCCCGAAACCTTCCGGTGTCCGTATGACAACTTCCCATATATAAATCTTTACCTCCGGACTATTCCGAACTCCTCGTGACGTCCGGGATCTCATCCGGACTCAACAACATTCGTAATCACATACAAGTCTTCCTAATAACCCTAGCGCCACCGAACCTTAAGTGTGTAGACTCTACGGGTTCGGGAGACATGCGGACATGACCGAGACGGCTCTCAGGTCAATAACCAACAGCGGGATCTGGATACCCATGTTGGCTCCCACATGCTCCTCGATTATGTCATCGGATGAACCACGATGTCGAGGAGCAACCCCGTATACTATTCCCTTTGTCAATGGTATGTTACTTGCCCGAGATTCGATCGTCGGTATCCCTATACCTCGTTCAATCTCGTTACCGGCAAGTCACTTTACTCGTACCGTAATGCATGATCCCGTGACGAGACACTTGATCACTTTGAGCTCATTATGATGATGCACTACCGAGTGGGCCCAAGTGATACCTCTCCGTAACACGGAGTGACAAATCCCAGCCTCGATCCGTGTCAACCCAATGCAGACACTTTCGGAGATACCGTAGTGCACCTTTATAGTCACCCGCCACGTTGTGACGCTTGGTACACCCAAAGCACTCTTACGGTATCCGGGAGTTACACGACCTCATAGTCTAAGGAAGAGATACTTGACATTGGAAAAGCTCTAGCAAAACGAACTACACGATCTTGTGCTATGCTTAGGATTGGGTCTTGTCCATCACATCATTCTTCTAATGATGTGATCCCGTTGTCAATGACATCCAATGTCCATAGTCAGGAAACCGTGACTATCTGTTGACCAACGAGCTAGTCAACTAGAGGCTCACTAGGGACATATTGTGGTCTATGTATTCACACGTGTATTACGATTTCCGGATAATACAATTATAGCATGAATAAAAGACAATTATCATGAACAAGGAAATATAATAATAATCCTTTTATTATTGCCTCTAGGGCATATTTCCAACACAGCCCACAGTTGTTGTTTTTTGCCTATTTCAGTGTATCGAAGAAATGGAATATCAAACGGAGTCCAAACGGAATGAAACCTTCGGGAACGTGATTTTCTCACCGAATATGACCCAGGAGACTTGGACCCTACGCCAAGGAAGCTTCGAGGTTGGCACGAGGTAGGGGGGCGCGCCCTACCCCCCTGGCGCGCCCCCACCCTCGTGGGGCCCATGAAGCTCCACCGACGTACTTATTCCTCCTATATATACCTATGTACCCCCAAACAATCAGATACGGAGCCAAAAACCTAATTCCAGCGCCGCAACTTTCTGTATCCACGAGATCCCATCTTGGGGCCTGTTCCGGAGCTCCGCCGGAGAGGGCCGTCATCACGGAGGGCTTCTCCATCATCATAGCCTCTCCAATGAAGCATGAGTAGTTTACCTCAGACCTTTGGGTCCATAGTTAGTAGCTAGATGGCTTCTTCTCTCTTTTTGTATCTCAATACAATGTTCTCCCCCTCTCTCGTGGAGATCTATTCGATGTAATCTTCTTTTTGCGGTGTGTTTGTTGAGACCGATGAATTGTGGGTTTATGATCAAGTCTATCTATGAATAATATTTGAATCTTCTCTGAATTATTTTATGTATGATTGGTTATCTTTGCAAGTCTCTTCGAATTATTCGTTTGGTTTGGCCAACTAGATTGGTAGTTCTTGCCATGGGAGAAGTGCTTAGCTTTGGGTTCGATCTTGCGGTGTCCTTTCCCAGTGACAGAAGGGGCAGCAAGGCACGTATTGTATCGTTGCCATCGAGGATAACAAGATGGAGTTTATTTCATATTGCATGAATTTATCTCTCTACATCATGTCATCTTGCTTAAGGCGTTACTCTGTTTTTAACTTAATACTCTAGATGCATGCTGGATAGCGGTCAATGAGTGGAGTAATAGTAGTAGATGCAGGCAGGAGTCGTTCTACTTGTCTCGGACCTGATGCCTATATACATGATCATACCTAGATATTCTCATAACTATGCTCAATTCTGTCAATTGCTCAACAGTATTTTGTTCACCCACCGTAGAATACTTATGCTCTTGAGAGAAGCCACTAGTGAAACCTATGGCCCCCGGGTCTATTCTCATCATATCAATCTCCATCAGTTTAATCTTGCTTTGCTTTTTTACTTTGCCTTTTACTTTTCACTTTGCATCTCTATATCAAAAATACCAAAAATATCATCTATCATCTCTATCAGATCTCACTCCCGTAAGTGACCGTGAAGGGATTGACAACCCCTAATCGCGTTGGTTGCGTTGAGCTATTGTTTTGGTGTAGGTACGAGGGACTTGCGCGTGGCCTCCTACTGGATTGACACCTTGGTTCTCAAAAACTGAGGGAAATACTTACGCTACTCTGCTGCATCATCCTTTCCTCTTCGGGGAAATCCAACGCAAGCTCAAGAGGTAGCAAGATGAATTTCTGGCGCCATTGCCGGGGAGTCTATGCAAAAAGTCAACATACCAAGTACCCATCACAATCCCTATCTCTCGCATTACATTAGTTGCCATTTGCCTCTCGTTTTCCTCTCCCCCACTTCACCCTTGCCGTTTTATTCGCCCTCTCTCTCCCAATCTTCTTCTCCTTCTCTTTTCCGTTTGCCTTCCCGTTGCCATGGCTGAAACAAAAAAAATAAAGGGTCCTTTCCAGGGTCTTAGTACCTTGGATGACCCCTCTATCCTCTCTAAGCTCAAAAATAATGATGCTATTGAAAGACCCACCGGGGTTACCAATGAGAGTTTAAATGATCTTGATGAAGATGACTCTGGAATTTTTCGTTATTTACTTGATGAGTCTTTAAAAGATGCTTGGGATAGGTTATTGAGGATTAGGGCTAGCTACATACCACAATAACAAATTGAGGTTTACTTAAAAGGTTTCTATGTTGGATTACCTGCTTCTTTCAAACAAGTGCTAGATTCTATTTTTGAAGAGGGTTTTTTGAAGGGGATGCTATAGATACCTATGAAAGGATGTAAACTATATTTGGGCACCCCATGAATGATAAAGTTGAATCTACCACCCTCTTATGCTTCTATCAAAATGAAATTATCAAAGAGATGAAATCTAGTATAGATGCAAATTTCCGTAACGTGCTTAATCTTACTTCATCCATTAATGGCCATGTGCTTTCCCAAAATACGATAATAAATTCCATAGAAAGGAAATTTGCTACTGCCAAAGATGGCAACTATCCTCGCTTTTATGCCTAGCTAAGGGCGATAAACGATAGCGCTTGTTGGGAGGCAACCCAATTTTATTTTTAGATTTTTTTGTTTTTCTTCTGTTTAGGAATAAATAACCCATATACCTTCTGTTTGGATGTGTTTTTGTGTTTTAATTAGTGTTTGTGCCAAGTTAGACCTATTGGATCTTCTTGGATGATAGTTATTTGATCTTGCTGTAATTTCCAGAAACTTTGCGCTCAGTGCCCGAATTATTAAAAATCATAAGAACGTGATAAAATACTGATTCCAATTGATTATGATCAATAAACAAATTGTCTAGGTCTTCCAATTTTGGTAGATGTTTTGGAGTTCCAGAAGTTTGCGTTAGTTACAGATTACTACAGACTGTTCTGTTTTTGACAGATTCTGTTTTTCGTGTGTTGTTTGCTTATTTTGATGAATCTATGGCTAGTAAAATAGTTTATAATCCATAGAGAAGTTGGAATACAGTATGTTTAACACCAATATAAATAAATAATGAGTTCATTACAGTACCTTGAAGTGGTCTTTTGTTTTCTTTCTCTAACGGAGCTCACGAGATTTCTATTGAGTTTTGTGTTGTGAAGTTTTCAAGTTTTGGGTGAATTCTTTTGATGGATTATGGAACAAGGAGTGGCAAGAGCCTAAGCTTGGGGATTCCCATGGCACCCCCAATATAATCAAAGGACACTAAAAATTCAAAGCTTGGGGATGCCCCGGAAGGCATCCCCTCTTTCATCTACTTCCATCGATAATTTACTTGGAGCTATATTTTTATTCACCACATGATATGTGTTTTGCTTGGAGCGTATTGTATTATCTGTGTCTTCGTTTGTTAGTGTGCCACAATCATCCTTGCTGTACACACCTTTTGAGAGAGCCATACATGAATTGGAATTTGATAGAATACTCTATGTGCTTCACTTATATCTTTTGAGCTATGTAGTTTTGCTCTATGTGCTTCACTTATATCTTTTGAGCGTTATAATTTTGCTCTATATACTTCACTTAGATCTTTTAGAGCACGGTGGTGGATTTGTTTTAAATAAACTATTGACCTCTCATGCTTCACTTAGATTATTTTTAGTCTTAATAGCATGGTAATTTGCTTAATAATAATATGCTTGGTATTCAAGATTTGTGAAACATTCTTTTGAGTGCGTTGAATACTAAGAAAAGATTGATGCTTGATAATTGTTTTGAGATATGAAGATGGTGATATTATAGTCTTGCTAGTTGAGTAGTTGTGAATTTGATAAATACTTGTGTTAAAGTTTGTGATTCCCGTAGCATGCACGTATGGTGAACCGTTATGTGATGAAGTCGGAGCATGATTTATTCATTGATTGTCTTCCTTATGAGTGGCGGTCGGGGACGAGCGATGGTCTTTTCCTACCAATCTATCCCCCTAGGAGCATGTGCGTAATACTTTGCTTTGATACTAGATTTTTGCAATAAGTATATGAGTTCTTTATGACTAATGTTGAGTCCATGGATTATAAGCACTTTTTCCCAACCTTCCACCATTGCAAGCCTCTCTAATACCGCGCACTTTTCGCCGGTATCATACACCCACCATATACCTTCCTCAAAACAACCACCATACCTACCTATCATGGCATTTCCATAGCCATTCCGAGATATATTGCCATGCAACTTTCCACCGTTCCGTTTATTATGACACGCTCCATCATTGTCATATTGCTAGCATGATCATGTAGTTGACATCGTATTTGTGGCAAAGCCACCGTTCATAATTCTTTCATACATGTCACTCTTGATTCATTGCATATCCTGCACACCACGGAGGCATTCATATAGAGTCATATTTGTTCTAAGTATCGAGTTGTAATTGTTGAGTTGTAAGTAAAATAAAAGTGTGATGATCATCAATTTTAGAGCATTGTCCCAAGTGAGGAAAGAATGATGGAGACTATGATTCCCCCATAAGTCGGGATGAGACTCCGGACGAAAAAAAGAGGCCATAAAAAGGGAAAAGGCCCAAATAAAAAAAATGAGAGAAAAAGAGAGAAGGGACAATGTTACTATCCTTTTACCACACTTGTGCTTCAAAGTAGCACCATGATCTTCATGATAGAGAGTCTCTCATTTTGTCACTTTCATATACTAGTGGGAATTTTTCATTATAGAACTTGGCTTGTATATTCCAATGATGGGCTTCCTCAAAATTGCCCTAGGTCTTCGTGAGCAAGGGAGTTAGATGCACACCCACTTAGTTTCTTTTGATGAGCTTTCATATACTTATAGCTCTAGTGCATCCGTTGCATGGCAATCCCTACTCACTCACATTGATATCTATTGATGGGCATCTCCATAGCCCATTGATACGCCTAGTTGATGTGAGACTATCTTCCCCTCCTTTTGTCTTCTCCACAACCACCATTCTATTCCACATATAAGTGCTATGTCCATGGCTCACGCTCATGTATTGCGTGAAGATCAAAAAGTTTTGAAAATGTTAAAGTATGAATCAATTGCTTGGCTTGTCATCGGGGTTGTGCATGATTTAAATACTTTGTGTGGTTAAGATAGAGCATAGCCAGACTATATGATTTTGTAGGGATAACTTTCTTTGGCCATGTTATTTTGAGAAGACATAATTGCTTTGTTAGTATGCTTGAAGTATCATTATTTTATGTCAATATGAACTTTTGTCTTGAATCTTTCTAATCTGAATATTCATACCACAATTAAGAAGATTTGCATTGAAATTATGCCAAGTAGCACTCCGCATCAAAAATTCTCTTTTTATCATTTACCTACTCGAGGACGAGCAGGAATTAAGCTTGGGGATGCCTGGTACGTCTCCAACGTATCTATAATTTTTTATTGCTCCATGCTATATTATCTACTGTTTTGGACTATATTGGTCTTTATTTTCCACTTTTATATTATTTTTGGGACTAACCTATTAACCGGAGGCCCAGCCCAGAATTGTTGTTTTTTTGCCTATTTCAGTGTTTTGAAGAAACGGAATATCAAACGGAGTCCAAACGGAATGAAACCTTTGGGAACGTGATTTTCTCACCGAATATGACCCAGGAGACTTGGACCCTACGCCAAGGAAGCTTCGAGGTGGGCATGAGGTAGGGGGCGCGCCCTACCCCCCAGGCGCGCCCCCACCCTCGTGGGGTCCACGAAGCTCCACCAACGTACTTCTTCCTCCTATATATACCTACGTACCCCCAAATGATCATATACGGAGCCAAAAACCTAATTCCACCGCTGCAACTTTCTGTATCCACGAGATCCCATCTTGGGGCCTGTTCCGGAGCTCAGCCGGAGAGGGCCGTCATCAGGGAGGGCTTCTACATCATCATAGCCTCTCCGATGAAGTGTGAGTAGTTTACCTCAGACCTTCGGGTCCATAGTTAGTAGCTAGATGGCTTCTTCTCTCTTTTTGGATCTCAATACAATTGTAACATCCCAAATTTCCTATTTGGAATGTTTTACAATTATAGATAAGCATCCTATGCACTCCTGTTTGAATTTGAATGCCATTTGAAGTTTCAGAGCAAGTTGAGTTTTGAATTTGAATTTCAAACTTTGGCATGTGGGAAACAATTCAAAAACTAAGCCTGATAAATACTTGATCAAAAGTATGAGGGGAGCAAACATGACACTCCAAAAATATCAGAGGAAACAATGCCAAAAGATTTGGATTCAAATCTGAAATTTATTTGAATTTGAAAAAAATAGATTTTTATGAAGTTTGGATTTTGCCTTTGGAAAAATGTTCAAATGAAAGGAATATTCCCTGATCATTTTGGTATATATATACCCTATATAAATTATTTCTAGATTTGGTTTTATTTTTGTTTTAATTTTATTTAAAAAATAAAGGAAAAACCCTCGGCGCCAAATTAGGCCACCCAGCCCAGCCAGCCAAACTTCCCCTTGAGCCCAGTAGAGACAGGCCTAACCAGGCAGCCCAAAGACCACCAGCCAGCCCAGTGCCGCCGCACCCCCTCGCCTCACCAAAAGCCTAGGCTTGGCCACCCGACCCTCGCCTCTCTCGCCTCTCGCTGACCCGTGGGACCACCCCCCCTCTTCTTCCCCTCGCCCACGCCATCGAGCTCATGGAGATCCACCGGATCCCAAGGATCCGGATCCCCGACCGCCCGATGCCCTTCCGAAGAGGAGCCGAGGCCCAGCTATAAAGAGCCGAGCCCCGCACCCCATCCCCCCCCCCCCGAGAGCTCGCCGCACCCTCTCCTCCTCCTTTTGCGCTCATTGAGTCCCGAGCCTCCCCGCCATTGTTGCCGCCGTCGGCGCCTGGTCCACCCCAACCCCCCAACACCACCAACCCTCCCCGACCTCGTGCGTCTTCCCGACGAGTCGCGAGCTCGCCGACGCCTTGGACGCCTCGACAAGCACTTTCGCCACCGCGCCGCCGTCGTCCGAGTCCGGTAAGTCACCGAAAGCACTTCCGTCCGATCTTAGATCGATGGCGAGATTAGAACCCAAGGGTTAGGTTTTAGTTAGAAAACCGCCGATCCTTTTCGGTTTATTTTTAGTTTAGGTTTATTTGTTTAGGCCGGTTCGTTTAGTTTAAACCTAGGGCCCGTTTAGACTAAGTTACGCCTTGTGCATGTATAGGCCCATTAGGCCTTTTTCTTTTATTTTGATTTTCTGTTTTAGCGAATAGTTTCAGTTTTAAAAATGTATATCTTTTATTCTGTTTAATATTTTGAGTGATTCTTTTTTGTTGGATTGCAAATTTTATGTAGTTTCTGTAAAATATATATTTAGCTATGTTAAAAATAATTAAAATTCTTTAATATTGTTTTAGTCAGAATAGTAAATCTGCTATAACTTTAGTTAGAAAAATTATTTTGCATGATTCTTTTGTCACCACTTTATTTTGACATTGCCAAACCCTAGAAATTAACTTTGGTATTTTAGGATTAATAGATAATTAGTTCTAGACAGAATCCTATTAATCCTAATTAATTGACTAGTTCTGTTTTCCTAATTAATTAATTAGTAAATTAATTTATTTTTAACTTGTGATTAGTTATTCTAGGATAGTTTCTGTCATTCTAGTAGATGAACTTTTATTTATAATTAATAAAAGTTTTAAATTATTTTCTTAATAGAAATTGGATTAGGCCTAAAATGAGTTTTATAATAGCTTTTAATTAATTCTTTTTGCTCCTAGTTGCTTAGTGATTCCTTTTCTGTTAAGTTAACCTAAAACCATGATTCGGTTAAATTAAGGAATTTTTGTTATATAAAAACTATTTTTGCTATTGTTTGGAGTAGGGAAAACTTTGAATTGGTTTCTTTGAGTTTTTCTTTTGGATTTGGTTTTGATTGTTTTGTTGTGCTATGTTAATATTGTTATCTTGTGTGATCCTCTTGCTTTATGCTTATTGTGTTATTGTTTGTCTCGGTAGAGTTTCCGAGTCTGAAGCTTGCTACTCGACTCTTTAGCTTACGAGGATCATCAAGAAGGCAAGTTTTGATCATGTTATTTCTATACCTATGTTTTTGTGCATTAGTAGATGTCACCACCCCACCATGTATGCAGTAGTGAAATCTTGAAGTCATTAAACTTGAGTAGTATCATGTGGTAGGATGAACCAACCCCCTTGTTACCATGACCCCGGGACGTAGTAGTTACTTTGCTATGCTCGTAGACGGGATTTGGGATGAGTGAAATTCATAAGCAAGATATGAGAGTCAATGATGATGACAACCCATGGACTACAATGATCAAGATGGACTTGGAAAATCACTACTGGGTGGAGGACGGTTGACGGGCACCTGGAGCACCAGTGGTGGCGGGATGCATGGAGAAGCGCCATGACATCCTGCGAAAGCTTCACCCAGCCACAAAGAGAAGGATGGATGCCCCATGACCGGAAGCTTACATGCAGCCGCAAGCCATTATGGGCTCTGCTGGGTTGACCCTAGTAGTGACGCTGGCTGGGCGGTACTACGAGAAGTAGACGAACGGTAGGATTGGATGGGTACCGCGGTGGCGGAAGAACTCTTTGGAAGACCTGTTTCATTCGTCCGTCTTCAAACACCATGAAGTGCGAAGACTTTAAAGGAGGGAATGATTCTTGCGGGAAAGTCGCAACCCTCTGCAGAGTTAAAGATCTAATCGATTAGCCGTGTCCCGATTACGGACATTTGAGCCTCTGAACTTGGAAGTATTCGGATATCTCAACACTAAAACTAATGGATTAATTTTGAGGGTTTATGACTTAATAATTTGTGAACGAGATATTGGTTGGCGGAACCATCTCAATAACTACCAATAATTGTAGAAATTTGCAAGCAAGTCCACTGTAGTAGGATAAAATTTGCTTTTCGCAAAATGATGAAACTTAGAGCTCCACAGCCAAATATGCATATAGTGTTAGCAACTTTATTATTGTTATTCTTCATGACTTGCCACTTATTCCAAAAGCTGACCTACATGGCTGCAACGTATTATGTTGCGTAGATATATTCCGATCAGAGTGAGGCTACGCTCCGCTTTAGCGATTGCCCTTTGAGTCGGATGGACTCGCTTTACCTCGACGCTTCCGCAGCATTTTAGTTTATTTCTCATGAGTTGGCCTTGAGCCAAATTTATTCCTTGTAATAAAGACTCTATATGAGAATCGTTTAATGATGTTCAGGTGTGATTGAACTTTGATTACTTTATCGATGTCTTGTGAGTACCAAAGATGATCTTGGGATGGTACAGACGCAGAGATTTGACCGATTTTGGGTCAGTCGCTCAGAGATGGTATCGAGCATTCACGACCGTAGGATCGTAACCCTAGGATCGGAAAGCCATAGCGAGACCATTTACTTTGAACCCTTTTCATTCTATAATTCTTCCCTGTTCATTTCGACTCTTCTCCCTTTGCAACATTCTAGATGGCCGCGAGTTCAACCCAGTTTGCTACGGAGTTACGCCACCCGATGAGGCGATGCCCTTTGGAAGAAAGCTGGTCCAGATGGTGAAGCAGTGAAGATAGCTCTACCCTCGATCACTTGGGAAGCCAACTAATGCACTTCCGACGGACACCCGCTTCAGGATTGAGGTGCATATTCCAGGAGAACCTTTGGAGGACACACGGAGCCTATCAACTTTGAGTTCACCGAGTTCAACTGGATCATCGGAAGGGGCGTGGCGATCTATCGAGCACTTGGACATCTCCGAGAGGAGTACAGGGCTGAGCTCGATCACTCAGACCTCGCCATGGTTTCTCGCAGGGCAAGGAATGGAGATATCATCCGTACCATCGAGGACGATCCCACTCTCTCTTACATCCAGACTTGGAGTGTCTTCTCGAAAACGGAGATTCGGACTCGCCGTAACTCAAGACACACGGAAGCTTTTGTTCCGCGAATGGAATCGGAGGAGAAGGCGCGCAGACTTCCTTGGCCATGAGGAAGAAATCATGGACTTCATGGAGATAGTCGACGATCTGAAGATGAAGCTTGCCGCGATAGAGGAAAAGATGGACTTGGGAGAGGACCTTTACCCGAGTGGAGACGAAGCACCCCTCGTGAGCAATGATCAGGATTTCGAAGGGAGTACCACCGAAGGAAACCCCAAGAGGAGATGCCACTGATGAAGACTTTTTAGTCGACCACCATGTTATCTTTTACTTTTTCGTCGATCAGTTAGGCCGATGTTTTTCCTTCGATTTAGTCATGAGCTTTTGTAATCGAGTTTGAACCATGTTTGAGTGGAATGAATAAATGATTGGTGTGTTATGATTGTGCATTCATATGGGTAGTGTTATTCCTCATAGACCATTGTTCTATTCTAATCTTCTCACCCACTCCAAAACACCAGATGCCTCAGAGACGTGACAATCGGTTTCCCGCCGAGCTCACCCAGCTGCTCCAAAGCAGCAGAATGCATCGATGCAGCTCCCGATTGAATCGAACAACACCGCCAACAATCCACCGCCACCACCACCACCCACTGTGGACAACTTGACTCGATTTCTGAGGTTGAATCCGCCAGTGTTCTCTAGTAGCACTGAGACGATTGTGGCTGATGATTGGCTCCGCAAGATCGGAAGAGAGCTAGTCACCGTTGGATGCACTGATGCTGAGAAGGTGCGCTTTGCCGCGCATCAACTGGATGGACTTGCAGCTTCTTGGTGGGAGAATTACACCGCCACTTTTCCCATGGGTGGCATCACTTGGGACCAATTTCAGCAGGCCTTCCGTACCGCTCATGTCTCACCGGAGCCATGAGTCCAAGAAGCGTGAGTTCGAAACTTGCGCCAGGGAACCGTCTTGTGGCACAATGCGTGGATGAATTCAGCAAGCTCGCTCGCTATGCCCCGATGATGTGGCCACAGATGCCGCCAAGCGGGAGAAGTTCCTTGAGGGACTCAATGATGAACTGAGCATGCAGCTTATTGTGGCTACTTTCAACAACTACCGGAGCTGGTAGACAAGGCCACCATTCTTGAAGGCAAGCAGCAGCAGATAGAAAGCCGCAAGCGGAAGTACAGCCGGGGAAGCACAACTCGGGATCTCAGCAGAAGCCCGCTATGCACCATACTCGGGAGGGCACACCCATCATAACCATGGAGGTCATAACCATGGAGGAAATGGGAACAACCGCAGCCAGGACAACAAGTCGGGCCATGGCAATGGCAATGGCAATGGTAATGGCAATCAGCACCGTTCTGCCCGGCTCAAAGGATCTGAGCCACATCACCGCTTCAAGTGCCGGAAGACAGGCACTATGCCACCGACTGCCCGGAGGCCAAGCAGAAGAATGGTAATGGCAATGGAGGCTCAGCGAAGAAGCCCAATCCTTTCCCTCGTGCTCAGGTGAACCATATCGACGTGGAGGACGTCTATGATCAGGCAGACACTGTGGTTGGTAAGTTTTTATTGAATTCACGTTCAGTTTTGGTTCTCTTTGATTCTGGTGCAACGCATTCATTCATATCAAGGGTAGTTGTGGATAAGTACGGATTACACACTAGAACCCTTAGAAGCCCCCTCCGCGTCAGTTCCGCAGGAGGAGAAATAATGGCAGGTTTAAGCTGTCCTGCAACCCTCAACATCGGGAACCACAAATTTCCCGTGGAACTCATAGTGTTGGAAACTCAGACCTTGGATGTAATCCTAGGCATGGATTGGCTGTCAAAGTATGAAGGAACATTGATCGTGCTCAAGAAGTCTATTCTCGCTCACCACCCGGAGCGTAAGAGGATCAAGTATGTAGCCAGCACAACCAGATGAAGAATCAGTGCATTCCCTCACGGGAGTTGTTCAGAGGAAGTGCCGAGGTGCAAGAATTTCCCGATGTGTTCCGGAGGAATTACCAGAATGCCACCGGACAGGGACATTGAATTTCGATCGAGTTATTGCCGCACAGCCCCAATATCCAAGAGACCTTATCGGATGCCACCGAATGAGTTGAAAGAGATCAAGGATCAAATAAATGAGTTATTGGAGAAAGGATATATTCGTCCAAGCTCATCACCTTGGGGAGCCCCAGTTCTTTTGGTAGAGAAGAAGGATGGAAGCTTGAGGATGGTTGTGGATTATCGTGCATTGAACGAAGTAACCATCAAGAACAAGTACCCTCTGCCGATGATCAATGACTTGTTTGATCAGCTTGTTGGAGCCAAGGTATTCTCTAAGATCGATCTTCGATCAGGGTATCATCAGTTGAAGATTCGTGAAAAGGATATACCCAAAACAACATTCACCACCAGGTATGGTTTATATGAGTATACCGTCATGTCATTTGGATTGACTAATGCTCCTGCATACTTCATGAATTTGATGAACAAGGTGTTCATGGAGTATTTGGACAAGTTTGTCGTGGTGTTCATCGATGATATATTGATTTTCTCCAAGAGCGAGGAAGAGCATAAGGAACATTTGCGTCTAGTTCTGGAGAAACTTGAGAACATCACCGTGTATGCCAAATTCAGCAAATGTGAATTTTGGTTGAAGGAAGTTGGATTCCTCGGACATGTTATTTTAGGAGAAGGAATAGCAGTTGATCCCGCCAAGGTTGAATCACCACCGATTGGCGATCACCCACCTCGACCAAGGAAATCCGCAGCTTTCTCGGACTCGCAGGATATTATCGGAGGTTCATTGAGAACTTCTCGAAGATTGCCAAGCCCATGACTGAGTTGTTGAAGAAGGAAGCCAAGTATGTTTGGACCGAGGAATGTGAAGCCAGTTTTCAGAATTGAAGAAACGGTTGGTCACAGCCCAAGGTTGATATTGCGGACATACATAAGGAATACCAGGTCTATTGTGGCGCTTCTCGTCAAGGACTCGGAGGAGCATTGATGCAGGAAGGTAAGGTTGTAGCTTATGCCTCCAGACAGCTACGGCCTCATGAGATGAATTATGCCTCGCATGATTTGGAGTTAGCAAATGTAGTGCATGCACTCAAGACTGAGACATTTCCTCATCGGAAATCGTTGTGATGTCTACAGATCACAAGAGTTTGAAATATATCTTCACGCAGAAGAATTGAACCTCGAGCGGAGGAGATGGCTAGAGTTGATAAAGGACTATGACATGAGGTTGCATTACCACCCGGTAAGGCCAATGTTGTAGCAGATGCTTTGAGTCGTAAGAGTTATGTGAATACTCTTACCACAGGAGGATTACCCGGAGTTGGTCGATGACCTCGAGATCTCCGATCGGAGATAGTTCGAAAGGATTTGTTGCAACCACGAAGTTCAGTCCACCTTGACCGAAAGGATTCGTGAAGCCGTAAGTCGGACAAGGAAATCGATGAGATAAAGCAAAAGATGGAGGAAGGAAAAGCTAAAGGATTCCGTAAGGATGAACATGGAACTATATGGTTTGAGGATCGTATTTATGTGCCCAATGATCCCGAGCTCGAAGCTAATTCTTCAGAGGCTCATGATTCACCGTACTCGATTCACCCGGCAACACCAAGATGTACCTGGATTTGAAGCAAAGTTTCGGTGGGCGGTATGAAGAAGGACATTGCCGAGTACGTAGCGATATCGATGTTTGCCAACGTGTAAAGGCGAACATCGAAGCCAGCAGGTTACTTCAACCTTTGCCGATTCCCGATTGGAAATGGGAGAAACTTGGTATGGATTTCATCACAGATTACCCAGACCCGTTCAGGTTATGATTCTATCTGGGTAGTAGTTGATCGTTTGACTAAGGTAGCTCACTTCATTCCGTGAAGACTACCTATACCAGTGCCAAGTTGGCCAAGATATACATGACCAGGATCGATGTCCGCATGGAGTTCCGAGGAAAATCGTGTCGATAGAGGAACGAGTTTACCTCAAAGTTTTGGAAGCAATTGCATGAAACTTTGGGTGCGAGGCTGGAATTCAAGACATCTTTTCATCCATGAGATGATGGACAGACCGAGAGAGTCAATCAGATTCGGAAGACATGTTGAGAGCTTGTGTGCTAGACTATGGGTCTAGCTGGGATGATAATTTGCCGTCGCAGAGTTCTCGATACAACAACAGTTATCAATCCAGTTTGAAGATGGCCCCTTTCGAAGCTCTATACGGAAGGAGGTGCAGAACACCATTGCTGTGGGATAGTGTTGGAGATCGATCACTTTTCGGTTCCGACCTTATCAAGGATTCCGAAGAGAAAGTCAAGCTGATTCGAGACAGGCTCAAGATAGCACAGTCGAGACAGAAGAGTTATGCCGACAGTAGACGCAAGGAGGTGACTTACGAAGTGGGAGACCGAGCATATCTTCGTGTGTCTCCACTTCGTGGAATCAAGAGGTTTGGAGTCAAGGGAAAGTTAGCACCCCGATTCATTGGCCCCTACAAAATCCTCGAACGTCGTGGAGAAGTTGCATACAAGTTGGAATTGCCGGAAGGATTGTCCGGAGTTCATGATGTCTTCCACGTTTCTCAGTTGAAGAAGTGCCATGCCGACATGGCCGATGTTCCGTTGAGAGACACAAAGGTGCCCTAGAGGCCATACAGCTTGACAAAGATCGACTTACAAGGAGAAACCCGTCCGTATTCTTGAGACTGCAAGCAGAGTCACCCGCAGCAAAGTCATCAAATTTTGCAAGGTGCTGTGGAGTCACCACACCGAGGAAGAAGCCACCTGGGAACACGAAGAAGATCTTCGTCGAGACCATCCGCACCTATTTGCTAGCCAACCCGAATCTCGAGGGCGAGATTCATCTTAAGGTGGGTAGGTTTGTAACATCCCAAATTTCCTATTTGGAATGTTTTACAATTATAGATAAGCATCCTATGCACTCCTGTTTGAATTTGAATGCCATTTGAAGTTTCAGAGCAAGTTGAGTTTTGAATTTGAATTTCAAACTTTGGCATGTGGGAAACAATTCAAAAACTAAGCCTGATAAATACTTGATCAAAAGTATGAGAGGAGCAAACATGACACTCCAAAAATATCAGAGGAAACAATGCCAAAAGATTTGGATTCAAATCTGAAATTTATTTGAATTTGAAAAAAATAGATTTTTATGAAGTTTGGATTTTGCCTTTGGAAAAATGTTCAAATGAAAGGGAATATTCCCCTGATCATTTTGGTATATATATACCCTATATAAATTATTTCTAGATTTGGTTTTATTTTTGTTTTAGTTTTATTTAAAAAATAAATAAAGGAAAAACCCCTCGGGCGCCAGCTAGGCCACCCAGGCCCAGCCAGCGCCTCAGCCCAGCCCAGCTCAGTGAGCCAGCCTAACTGGCAGCCCAAAGACTACCAAAGCCAGCCCAGCCCAGCCCCCCCTCGCCCGCGCCCCAAAAAGCCTAGGCTTGGCCACCCGACCCTCGCCTCTCTCTCCTCTCGCTGACCGTGGGACCATCCCCCTCTTCTTCCCCTCGCCCATGCCATCGAGCTCGCTGGAGATCCACCGGATCCCAAGGATCCGGATCCCCGACCGCCCGATGCCCTTCCGAAGAGGAGCCGAGGCCCTGGCTATAAAGAGCCGAGCCCCGCACCCCATTCCCCGAGAGCTCGCCACCCCTCGTCCTCCCGCTTATGCTCATGAGTCCCGAGCCCTCCCGCTGCCATTGTTGCCGCCGTCCGACGCCTGGTCCACCCCAACCCCCCCAACACCACCAACCCCTCCCGACCTCGTGCGCGTCTTCCCGACGAGTCGCTGAGCTCGCTGACGCCTTGGACGCCTCGGCCGATTTCGCCGCCCCGCCGCCGTCGTCCGGTAAGTCACCGAAAGCACCCCGTCCGATCTTAGATCGATGGCTGAGATTAGAACCCGAAGGGTTAGGTTTTAGTTAGAAAACGCCGGTCCTTTTCGGTTTATTTTTAGTTTAGGTTTATTTGTTTAGGCCGGTTCGTTTAGTTTAAACCTAGGGCCCGTTTAGACTAAGTTACGCCTTGTGCACAGTATAGGCCCATTAGGCCTTTTTCTTTTTATTTTGATTTTCTGTTTTAGCGAATAGTTTCAGTTTTCAAAATGTATATCTTTTATTCTGTTTAATATTTTGAGTGATTCTTTTTTGTTGGATTGCAAATTTTATGTAGTTTCTGTAAAATATATATTTAGCTATGTTAAAATAATTAAAATGCTTTAATATTGTTTTAGTCAGAATAGTAAATCTGCTATAACTTTAGTTAGAAAAATTATTTTGCATGATTCTTTTGTCACCACTTTATTTTGACATTGCCAAACCCTAGAAATTAACTTTGGTATTTTAGGATTAATAGATAATTAGTTCTAGACAGAATCCTATTAATCCTAATTAATTGACTAGTTCCTGTTTTCCTAATTAATTAATTAGTAAATTAATTTATTTTTAACTTGTGATTAGTTATTCTAGGATAGTTTCTGTCATTCTAGTAGATGAACTTTTATTTATAATTAATAAAAGTTTTAAATTATTTTTCTTAATAGAAATTGGATTAGGCCTAAAATGAGTTTTATAATAGCTTTTTAATTAATTCTTTTTGCTCCTAGTTGCTTAGTGATTCCTTTTCTGTTAAGTTAACCTAAAACCATGATTCGGTTAAATTAAGGAATTTTTGTTATATAAAAACTATTTTTGCTATTGTTTGGAGTAGGGAAAAACTTTGAATTGGTTTCTTTGAGTTTTTCTTTTGGATTTGGTTTTGATTGTTTTGTTGTGCTATGTTAATATTGTTATCTTGTGTGATCCTCTTGCTTTATGCTTATTGTGTTATTGTTTGTCTCGGTAGAGTTTCCGGAGTGCGAAGCTTGCTACTACGACTCTTTAGCTTACGAGGATCATCAGCAAGGCAAGTTTTGATCATGTTATTTCTATACCTATGTTTTTGTGCATTAGTAGATGTCACCACCCCACCATGTATGCAGTAGTGAAATCTTGAAGTCATTAAACTTGAGTAGTATCATGTGGTAGGATGAACCAACCCCCTTGTTACCATGACCCCGGGACGTAGTAGTTACTTTGCTATGCTCGTAGACGGGATTTGGGATGAGTGAAATTCATAAGCAAGATATGAGAGTCAATGATGATGACAACCCATGGACTACAATGATCAAGATGGACTTCGGAAAATCACTACTGGGTGGAGGACGGTTGACGGGCACCCTGGAACACCCAGTGGTGGCCGGGATGCATGGAGAAGCGCCATGACATCCTGCGGAAAGCTTCACCCAGCCACAAAGAGAAGGATGGATGCCCCATGACCGAAGCTTACATGCAGCAGCCGCAAGCCATTATGGGCTCGCTGGGTTGACCCTAGTAGTGACGCTGGCTGGGCGGTACTACGAGAAGTAGACGAACGGTAGGATTGGATGGGTACCGCGGTGGCGGAAGAACTCTTTGGAAGACCTGTTTATTCGTCCCGTCTTCAAACACCATGAAGTGCGAAGACTTTAAAGGAGGGAATGATTCTTGCGGGGAAAGTGCGCAACCCTCTGCAGAGTTAAAGATCTAATCGATTAGCCGTGTCCCCGGTTACGGACATTTGAGCCTCTGGAACTTGGAAGTATTCGGATATCTCAACACTAAAACTAATGGATTAATTTTGAGGGTTTATGACTTAATAATTTGTGAACGAGATATTGGTTGGCGGAACCATCTCAATAACTACCAATAATTGTAGAAATTTGCAAGCAAGTCCACTGTAGTAGGATAAAATTTGCTTTTCGCAAAATGATGAAACTTAGAGCTCCACAGCCAAATATGCATATAGTGTTAGCAACTTTATTATTGTTATTCTTCATGACTTGCCAGCTTATTCCAAAAGCTGACCTACATGGCTGCAACGTATTATGTTGCGTAGATATATTCCGATCGGGGTGAGGCTACGCTCCGCGCTTAGCGATTGCCCTTTGAGTCGGATGGACTCGCTTTACCTCGACGCTTCCGCAGCATTTTAGTTTATTTCTCATGAGTTGGCCTTGAGCCAAATTTATTCCCTTGTAATAAAGACTCTATATGAGAATCGTTTAATGATGTTCAGGTGTGATTGAACTTTGATTACTTTATCGATGTACTGTGAGTACCAGCATGATCTTGGGATGGTACAGACGCAGAGATTTGACCGATTTTGGGTCAGGTCGCTACAACAATGTTCTCCCCCTCTCTCGTGGAGATCTATTCGATGTAATTAATCTTCCTTTTGCGGTGTGTTTGTTGAGACCGATGAATTGTGGGTTTATGATCAAGTCTATCTATGAATAATATTTGAATCTTCTCTGAATTCTTTTATGTATGATTGGTTATCTTTGCAAGTCTCTTCGAATTATCCATTTGGTTTGGCCAACTAGATTGGTAGTTCTTGCCATGGGAGAAGTGCTTAGCTTTGGGTTCGATCTTGCGGTGTCCTTTCCCAGTGACAGAAGGGGCAGCAAGGCACGTATTGTATCGTTGCCATCGAGGATAACAAGATGGGGTTTATTTCATATTGCATGAATTTATCTCTCTACATCATGTCACCTTGCTTAAGGCCTTACTCTGTTTTTAACTTAATACTCTAGATGCATGTTGGATAGCGGTCGATGAGTGGAGTAATAGTAGTAGATGCAGGCAGGAGTCGGTCTACTTGTCTCGGACGTGATGCCTATATACATGATCATACCTAGATATTCTCATAACTATGCTCAATTCATCAATTGCTCAACAAGAATTTGTTCACCCACCGTAGAATACTTATGCTCTTGAGAGAAGCCACTAGTGAAACCTATGGCCCCCGGGTCTATTCTCATCATATCAATCTCCATCACTTTAATCTTGCTTTCCTTTTTTACTATGCCTTTTACTTTTCACTTTGCATCTCCATATCAAAATACCAAAAATATTATCTATCATCTCTATCAGATCTCACTCCCGTAAGTGACCGTGAAGGGATTGACAACCCCTAATCGCGTTGGTTGCGTTGAGCTATTATTTTTGTGTAGGTACGAGGGACTTGCGCGTGGCCTCCTACTGGATTGATACCTTGGTTCTCAAAAACTGAGGGAAATACTTACGCTACTCTGCTGCATCATCCTTTCCTTCTTCGGGGAAATCCAACGCAAGCTCAAGAGGTAGCATTGACTCCCTTTCTTCCTTTTTCTTTTCATAAATATTGTAAAATTCCTAAATAATTCAAATAGACTCCAAATTTGATGATTCTAATTTCTATAAGTTCATAAATTCCTGATCTATCACATGGTGCAATTTGCACATTTTTCCATAAAGATTTTCTCACAAACATTTATCAAATCCCATTTTTCCATTTCTGTCATAAACTTTGGAAACTCACAGAGGGCTCAAATTTGATCCAAATGCCATGATTCAAATTTCCGGATACTTCTAAGTTCATAACTTATTTTTCGTAATACTTTCTGTGCCACACAATATAATGAGCCATTTCTTCATATTAGTCAACTTTGCCAATTCATAGGGAATTCATTTGAACTCCAAATCCAGTGAAACCAACTCCTAGTTGCTTCTAAAATCATGGTTTGTTAAATGGGTGCCTTTGTTCATTTTTCAAAAATATATTTCTGTACACTTCTTGCAAATCCATAAACCCCTTTATTCCATCATATCAAAATGTTTAGAAACATCCACTGACCCAATACCAATGAAACCACTCTAGTTATTTTTCATATAACCAGAGATGCCCTAGAAAAGTCAAATTAATATTTTTAGAGCACTTTTATTTTCTGCCTTGTTGTGTTGCTTATTATGGTTGCTTTCGACGATAGTTGACGAAGTAGACGAAATGCTCGGAATTGGACTAGAGATATTTGAAGACCTCGAAGACTTTGTTAAAACAGGCAAGCGGCCCTTCGACCATGTTTGAGAAACCCTTTTGTGCATGTCATATAGCACCTTATTATCAATGCATCAGATCTTGATGAGGTGGTGACCACTTTGGTTGTTGCCTTTGTTACTTTCCTATTGAAACTTGCATCAAGCATGACCCTACCTTCCTATGAGGGTTATGCCGGTGGGAGTAGATAGGATACTAAAGTAGTTGCTACGCAAAATCGGATGGGTATATGCATGGTGAAGGAAACCAAGTATTTTCAAAAGACTTTTTCGAAAACCCCGTCGGGTGCCACCTATGCCCGAGGGAGATAATGAGATGGGTAACCACTTGATGAGGAAGTGGTGTACCGAGGCAAGTGCATGTGTTGTTTTCGAAAACGGATTAGATTTTAGATTTGTCGACTGTCCCAACCTTACATGTGCAACCACTCTACCCTTATATGGGAAAGGGCATTATTGATTACCTAGGCCGACACTAGCTTGGAGCCCGCATTACTAGTGACGGGGGAGAGTTGGTGCTCTCTCTCGGGACGGGGTCGTGCCAGGTAGGGCGGCCATGACTATTTTTACAGGGCATCGGACACACCGTTGGTACCCCGTGCTTGTGGTATATGATGAATATGGGAGCGAGGATCCACAATTTTAAGATGTGAAATGTTGGGCACGGGGGTTACTACCAATCGAGTGGACTCTATGTTAGTGTTGTTTAGGGAAAGGTAGTGATCGGGTGCTTACCCCGGGTACTTGAGGTACCGCGGGTCGTGGATGACACGGAAGTTCCCCGGATCTTGTGGGTAAAGTGTGCAACCTCTGCAGAGTGTAAAACTATTCGAATAGCCGTGTCCATAGTCAAGGACAGTTGGGTGGTGCTGCTTAAACTACGTCCAGAGTTTTACAAACCGCGTGTGTGTGTGTTGATAAAAACTATTTGGGTTAAGTCAGATGGCTTGACACGATGATCAAGTTGGATTGGTGTCCAACTTCGCTTATGTTGATATCTGTAACTTGTTCATACGGACATCTGTACTCTCATGATGCATACTTTACAGGTTGATAGATCATGTCATTGCACTCAAAACTAGCTTTCTGCAAACTACCTACTTAGTGCTATATCATTGCATTATTGTGCCTTGTTCCAATCATGGGTTTCTTGCGAGTACATTCAAAGTACTCATTGGCTTGCCACTAGTTATTTTATTGGCCAGGCTTGAAAGAACAAGATATGATGAAGAATACTTCGACGACGAACATGCGAGATAGGATGCTTCCCAGTCAGAATGCGTGTAGGGTTAAGGCAGATGGCATGGGTTCTACTTGTCGACGAAGATTTCCGCTGCTTAAGTTTATTTGGTATTCAGCCCTTATGGCTTTATCTATGTAAGACTTGACCATAATGGTCATAATTTGTGTAAGACAGTATGTATGGATGTAAGACTCTTGTTATTCAGCTTTTGTGTGTTCAGTGAGCATTCATCTCTGGGATCACTGTACACGTGCATTCGGTGATCTTGACTTATGAGTCAGGGTCCCCACAGAGCTGGTATCAGAGCCATCCTGACTGTAGGAAGCCTTAGTTAGCATGGTCGTTAGTTAGGGTAAAACTATTTCCAAAACTATTACTAGTTTTCAAAACTATCTATACTTCTCTTCCCTTCTCATTTTTTTGAAATCTAAGGTATACTTTCCTTATTGATCTCTTCCCCTTCAAAACTTTTGGTCGCTAGAACCCTTATGCCCCTGACCACTAGATTCCTTGAAATCCTCATGGATAATCTAGAAGGAAGATGCCTTGTCAGACATTCGCCCACATCTTTTGAACACAAGATTGGCGACACCTCGACAAGACGATACCAACAAAGATACATCCTCAAGGAATGAGGACATGAATACCCAGAAGATGGTGACACCCTTGACACTGCCCCAAGATGATGCGACCTTAGCCTGCAATGATCAGGGCATAGGATATGTAAGATCATGATATACATCGCTAATAGAGTAACCCTGTCACTACCGTTGTTGTATCGGCAACCACCGGTGGATGAGAACCTAGCCATTTGGTCCGCCTCACTATAGTGAGCAGGAAACCGGTTCACTTCATCCCCCACTCTTGGTGTAGATGTTGTCATCAACGTAACCGACATGTTGGACCTCTACTATGCCTTGTTAATGTCATTGCATAAAGGATTACCTACTTGGTACCATTGACGCCTTAGAAGACAAAAAGGGATCGTCATGATTAAGAAGACAACAGAAGACCGAGTCAATGCCTGCTACAAGAAACCACCTCCACCCCGTCAGCTCACCAGGTGAGAGATTGTTGAAGATTCTTCAGGCCAACCCAGATCATTTCATCGAACAACTACAAAAGACACAGCGACACCTGAGGAAAACCCACAAGACTGCACGAGGCAAGAAGCAAAGCACGACTATTGAGTCCGATAACCCCTAGGGTAGGATGAGTCGTGTACCCCTTATGCGCAGTCGAGTCCGTATGATGGTTCGAGTAGAACCATGATTGTGAGTTGCTTGTTTTTATTGTTTGTGTTTTGATATAAGTCGCACTTTTTGCCCTAGGCAACAAGTACGCGTCTATATCACCTTCCTTATCCTAATGCTTGTATTTGGCCCCTTTTGCACCTGATTGTTTGCACTTGCACTATAGAACCCCCTTTAGGCATCCCGCCTCCTCTATGCTACTTTTCCTTCTCATCTCTCTCCTCAACTGAAGACCGGCAAGACAAGATACACCAAGGATTCTACTTCGGCAACCAATTGGCACTAAAGAACTTTTCTACAGCCTCCTCGACCAAGTGAAACTCCGTAGAGTTATGTTTAACCCTCAAGATTAGAGACCCATTCCTAGACCCTTCGAGACTTCATAAGATACCCCAGCTCGAATCCTTAACCATGTGCTTAACCCACAGAATTGCAAGAGAACCTGTTAAGCCTCCGTAACCTTGCTTATCACTAGGTTCATTATGGAACTAGTGGACATAGTGAACGAGCACATTATCATCCTAAGATAGCACCAAAACTGACGATGCCATAGGGAAGACCAATTTGAGGATATAGGAATAGAGGACAAATGACTTGATGAGTTTATATCAATGACTTTGAGGAATCATTTGAGACTATTTGGTGGATTATGAGGCTTTCATGTTTGTAGATGAACTTGGAGGGATCATGATTATGGATTAGCATAGCTTTCATTATCCCTGAGTAAACTGGATTTAGTAGGACAATTATGACCGCAACCTGGAATTCTTGGAGGAATAGGGATTTGTCTTAGCCAGGGGATATTGATAGAAGATAGTTGATATTACGATAATGACTTGGGGGAAAGTGTAGAAATTCTCGTTAAACATGAGATTTGGATCCTAGTTGAGTATAGATGCTGAGTAAGTCTACATGTTAGGAGTAAATCGGATTTGGACTGATGATCTCGATCATGATACCATGTTCCTCGGTGGACGATAAACAAGGAGATTGGATTAGTTGTCGGAATTGATTTAGGGTTCTATATAAGCTTGACCTTGGAGTTTACTTGACCATGATAATGGAAATTGGTGGAATGACTATAGTAAGGTAGCCCTTTCAAGCATATGGAGGTTATAGGACATTAGAAGATCGTGTGGAACACCATAGACATTGGATTTGTAGAATTAATGGATTGTGTAGTGGTTGATAGAAGTTAATGGGCTTTTGGAGTTGATCCATAGGAAGGAAACAAGATCTTGGAGTGGCATGCGACATGTTTCCTTAGGATAGAGATCCACTATCTTGGACCTTGGAAGAATAGGCTGAGCACTTGGATCGTGGTGTTTATTTCAAGCTTAGTGGCTTATACGTTCTACCCATGGATTTTTGCATAGACATGAGTTTGGGGATAGTTCACATGTATGATCTTGTTAGACCTCTTCTCGGGAGTCATGAGGATATGAATAGCATGAGTGATGATTGGAGTTGACCTATACGGGATGATTCTTTCGGTAACATGATGTGATTGTTTGAAAGACTAGATAGAATGATTGGCATCTCAGAAACTGTGCTCAGGGATAAGATGATAAGTGCTCACTCGCACAATAGAATCCTTGAAACCCTTAAGCCCTACCAAGCCACAACATGGTCGGATCATGACCATGGGCTTTGGCTCTAGGTCAAGTAGACCCTGGCCAACACTCAACCGTAACCACCACCAATCCCCCAGCCTACTTTATGTACCCCGTGAACAAAGTCTTCATGGAGTACTTAGACAAGATAGTTGTCATCATCATTTGGTGACCTACTTGTCTACCCGAAGACGGAAGAAGAACCGTTCAGTTGGTTAGGGAACATTTGAAGACCGCCACGTCAAGGAGGAAGAACTATACCAACCACCGTCGTCAAGAAGTAAACCTCCGCGTTGAGACCAGGTGTATCTGCAAGCCACTTCTCTCAATGGAACCAAGCATTTCCATGCCAAAGGGAAACTCGCACCAAGATTTATCGGCCTTCCCGAAGATCACTTCAAAATGAAGAATAGGCGGCTACCAGCTTGAGTTACCACCTGAGTCATCCACTGTGCACAACGTTTTTCCACACGACACCACTCCGGAAACGTTTCCGACCTCCTAACTAGCCCAACCCCTACAAAGACATGGATCACCGAGCCATCGACCTCCAGCCCAATCTAACCTACCGCGAGATACCCATTAGCAACCTGGATCAAGAAGAACGTCATACACGAAGCCACACCATCAAGTACTTCAAGTTCAATGGGGCACCACACGGAAGCAGAAGCAATATGAAGAAGTGAAGACTACCCCAGATCTAAGTTTCCGTACTCCTTTCTGCGCCTAGTTTGGGAATCTCGGGGACGAGATTCTTGTAAGGGGGGTAGGTCTGTCACACCCTGATTTTCATTCCACAACACTTAAGCTAATAAATCATGATAAATTGTGGTTTGAAAAAAACTTTTGAGTGTTTGGTTTTTTTTGCTTGATTTGATTTTTGTATGTTGTTAGCAAGTGCTCTAAAAATCAAATAAATCCTCCAACTCTTATACTCCTTATCCTTGATCCAAAACCTTGCCCAATGATCATGCCATGTGTATAGGACAGAATAGTATTTTCTTGCAAAAATATTTTGGCCAAATGGTATTTTCAAAAATTAGTTTTCCAAAAACCCCTGAATTGAAATTTGCACTGCAAGTACTTAATTAAGGGCAGTAAAAATCTTTCCAAAAATATATTTGACTCCTATTAGATATAGGACACCCAAAAACCACAAAAATATAATTTTAAAAGTTATTTTACTATTTTATTTAAAATCTTTTTCCTAAGGCCAGAAATGGTCTTTAATAGGGAAAAATATTTTATTGTTTAAAGAATATTTGACAAAAATCAGGGAAATTAAGTGGACATATATTGTCCATATATATGAGTTTCAACACATGGTCATGTTCAAAATATTAGACAAAACCTCCCAAAACCATTTCTACCCATTTCAAGGATTTGAAATATTTCTACAGGAAATATTTTCATAAAAATCCAAGGAAAATCCAGCAAGTCACAAATGCATATTGTGATCACCTTACCAAGCCTCATCTCAATTAAGGTCATTTTGGTTCACCAAAATGCCCCAAAACCCTATCTGACCAGAATCAAATTTGAACAACTTTGTACTACCAACTTTCTCTCCTTGACCCCAACTTTTGTGAGCATGTTCACATTACCAAATGAGGCTACTAAATCAAGTGGTGCATCAAGGGAAAGTGATTTGCTCAACTAGATCTACACAAGTTCATTTCTGCTAATTTCTAGGGTGTACAAAAGTTGCATTGGCAACTTTGCCCAAATAAGCTCCAAATTGGTGGAAGGCCCTAATTATATGTGTCATTTCACCCTGTGGAGTCTCATGGCAAATGGAGATCATCTACTTGCCCAAACCAGCATCAAACACCTTCTGCATTTTAACTAAAAACCCTGTTTGGGCCTCTTCCACTAATCTAAAGGATTTCTCCTCTTTACCACACCTCCTCCTAACCTCCCTCTACCTCTTGCATTTAGCACAAGTCAATGATTATTGATCAAGGGGATGGAACCACCAATTTTCCATACTGGACAGCCCCATTTCCACTCTTCTCCTTCCTCTCTCTTCACCCACTGGCCACCCAAAGCATCCAAGGCCAAGATACCTTCCTTAGCACCCCCAAATACTAATGGACATGCAAGGGCGCGCCCACAAGCATAGAAAATGGCCTGGACAACCATATGGGCGCTCGAGGCCTTCTGATCTTGCTCCCTTGACCGTAGCCGCCCACCAAGCACCTCCGGCCACCTCGGGCCTCTCCAGCGTGCCCGACGATGCTCCTCGGCGTCCTCAACACGCCACGGCCTGGTACCCCTCCTCCTTCTCCCTCCTCCTGCCTCCTCTCGCACGCGCACCGGCCGCTCGAGCGCTCCAATGGGCTGCCTCACACGCGCGATGCTCTGGCCCTTCCCAGCTATCTCTCTTCTCTCCCCTCGCCCTAGACCAACCCCACGAGTACCCCAGACACGCCCACGCGTGCCCCCGTGGCTTGCAGCGACGGCAACAGCCTCGCCGGCGCATGAGCTCACGGTGCACCATCGCCCCGCCATAAAAGGCCACCCCCGAGCCTTCTCTGGCCTCCGTTCACTCCCTCTTCCCCCCAGCGACCTCCTCGAGCAGCCTGCTCCTCCTCATGCACCTTCCTTCTCCTCCTACCACCGCACGGCTGCCGCTTAGGCTCGCTCAAATTCGAGCAACACCGAGCTCACCTCCCTCCCTTTCCTCCACACAAAGACTCCCCGTGGTCCAGCGAACCTCCCCATCTCCTCGAACCGTCGCGGGGCTGCTCGAACGCCGAGAGCCACGGATGGCCGACGACCTCCCCCGCCACCGTCAAAGCTGTGGTCACCTCGGCCCCCTCCGGCGGCCTTGACCTGCACCAGCGGATGCGCCGCTCCGCGCTGAGCTCGCCCATAGGCGGAGCACCGCGGGAGACAGCCGGAGGCGCCGGCTATCGCCGGACGAGCGCCGGCGTGCACTCTGCCTCCCCTGTGCTGCCTCGAGCGGGAGTAGAGGACGATCGCCCCGCCAGCTGGCAGGGGGCCCGCCCATCAGCGGCAGAGGCGACCGAGCCGACCCACCAGTCGGGTTAAGTGGAAACGGCTTCGGGCCGATCCGCTTGCCCCGCTGGGTGGCGTCTCCCCGCAGTGCGCCTTCGGCGTCACCTCCTCCCTTGCGCAACTGAGCCACTGGGCCGAGCCCAGTAGGCGCTGTTTAGCTGGGCCTCGCCCAGTGTGCTTTATAAGGTTGACTCCCTTTCTTCCTTTTCCTTTTCATAAATATTGTAAAATTCCTAAATAATTCAAATAGACTCCAAATTTGATGATTCTAATTTCTATAAGTTCATAAATTCCTGATCTATCACATGGTGCAATTTGCACATTTTTCCATAAAAAATTTCTTCAAAAATATTTATCAAATCCCATTTTTCCATTTCTGTCATAAACTTTAGAAAATCACAGAGGGCTCAAATTTGATCCAAATGCCATGATTCAAATTTCCAGATACTTCTAAGTTCATAACTTAGTTTATGAACATTTTTCTTAATACTTTTTGTGCCACACAATATAATGAGCCATTTCTTCATATTTGTCAACTTTGCGAATTCATAGGGAATTCATTTGAACTCCAAATCCAGTGAAACCAACTCCTAGATGCTTCTAAAATCATGGTTTGTTAAATGTGTGCCTTTGCTCATTTTTCCAAAATATATTTCTGTACACTTCTTGCAAATCCATAAACCCCTTTATTCCATCATATCAAAATGTTTAGAAACATCCACTGACCCAATTCCAATGAAACCACTCTGGTTATTTTTCATATAACCAGAGATGCCCTAGAAAAGTCAAATTAATATTTTTAGAGCACTTTTATTTTCTGCCTTGTTGTGTTGCTTATTATGGTTGCTTTCGACGATAGTTGACGAAGTAGACGAAATGCTCAGAGTTGGACCAGAGATATTTGAAGACCTCGAAGACTTTGTTAAAACAGGCAAGCAGCCCTTTGACCATGTTTGAGAAACTCTTTTGTGCATGTCATATAGCACCTTATTATCAATGCATCAGATCTTGATGAGGTGGTGACCACTTTGGTTGTTGCCTTTGTTACTTTCCTATTTAAACTTGCATCAAGCATGACCCTGCCTTCCTATGAGGGTTATGCCGGTGGGAGTAGATAGGATGCTAAAATAGTTGCTACGCAAAATGGGATGGGTATACGCATGGTGAAGGAAACCAAGTATTTTCAAAAGACTTTTTTGAAAACCCCGTCGGGTGCCACTTATGCCTGAGGGAGATAATGATATGGGTAACCACTTGATGGGGAAGTGGTGTACCGAGGCAAGTGTGTGTGTTGTTTTCGAAAACGGATTAGATTTAAGATTTGTCGACTGTCCCAACCTTACATGCGCAACCACTCTACACTTATATGGGAAAGGGCATTATTGATTACCTAGGCCGATACTAGCTTGGAGCCTGCATTACTAGTGACAGGGGAGAGTTGGTGCTCTCTCTCGGGAAGGGGTCGTGCCAGGTAGGGCAGCCATGACTGTTTTTACAAGGCACCGGACACACCGTTGGTACCCCGTGCTTGTGGTATATGATGAATATGGGAGCGAGGCTCCACAATTTTAAGATGTGAAATGTTGGGCACGGGGGTTACTACCAATCGAGTGGACTCTATGTTAGTGTCGTCTAGGGAAAGGTAGTGATCGGGTTCTTACCCCGGGTACTTGAGGTACCGCGGGTCGTGGATGACACGGAAGTTCCCCGGATCTTGTGGGTAAAGTGTGCAACCTCTGCAGAGTGTAAAACTATTTGAATAGCCGTGTCCATGGTCAAGGACAGTTGGGCGGTGCTGCTTAAACTACGTCCAGAGTTTTACAAACCGCGTGCGTGTGTGTTGATAAAACTATTTGGGTTAAGTCAGATGGCTTGACACGATGATCAAGTTGGATTGGTGTCCAACTCCGCTTATGTTGATATCTGTAACTTGTTCATACAGACATCTGTACTCTCATGATGCATACTTTACAGGTTGATAGATCATGTCATTGCACTCAAAACTAGCTTTCTGCAAACTACCTACTTAGTGCTATATCATTGCATTATTGTGCCTTGTTCCAATCATGGGTTGCTTGCGAGTACATTCAAAGTACTTATTGGCTTGCCACTGGTTATTCTATTGGCTAGGCTTGAAAGAACAGGGTATGATGAAGAATACTTCGGCGATGAACATGCGAGCTAGGACGCTTCCTAGTCAGAATGCCTGTAGGGTTAAGGCAGATGGCATGGGTTTTACTTGTCGACGAAGATTTCCGCTGCTTAAGTTTATTTGGTATTCAACTCTTATGGCTTTATCTATGTAAGACTTGACCATAATGGTCATAATTTGTGTAACACGGTATGTATGGATGTAAGACTCTTGTTATTCAGATTCTGTGTGTTCAGTGAGCATTGATCTCTGGGATCACTGTACACGTGCATTCGGTGATCTCGACTTATGAGTCAGGGTCCCCACACCCCCCTTGCATATACACACTCAAGGGAATCCCTCGCCGTGACATCATATTTTAGTCTCTCTCTCTCTAGACCTCTCTCATTTCTCGTGCTATCTCTCCCACCCCTCCCCCGCCGCCCCTCTATCCATCTCTCTCTCGAATATGTAATACACACACATACCTCTCTAGGCCCTGCCAAATACATCAACTACACATTCACACATGTTACATCACGTACCCCATTGATCTAAAAAGCCCTCTCTTCACATTTATTTCACATACAACATTCCTTTTGAATAAAGTGTGGCCAAAAAATTATTTTAGAATTTCTACATATATACAACATTACAAAGTTATATGGAGGAGTATGAACGTTAATTTGCATTGCATGGTGCCCGCAATGATATTTATTCCGCACTGTGAATTTTTATATTTTTATATTATATATAAAGTTAGTCATAATAAAGAGAAACGAAGAGCATCTCTCTCCCCATCGCATACACCCCCTCTACGCCCCTTTCACGTATGCACACAAATTATCTCCAGGTCCTCTAAAATTAAGCCCCCAGCACATTCAAGCATGTTTCATCTTTCTCTCGTGATATATACATTGGCGATCATTATATTTGGAGCGAACGCACGATATGTACATTGGACTTCAGAATCCACTCATTACGGTCACCATTTGTTTTGTGGTTATTATACAGTCACGGGCTCACCGTACAACTCTGTATTTGCTCAAGACACGACTGGTTGACCAGTTAAACGCTCCACGTTACACCTCTAGTGTTGCATCACATTATCTCACTACCATTGGGCCCACCTGTCGGCTTGTATCTACTCTTCTACACTCTTATAAAAAAACAGAGTTGTGATGATGGTGTGCCTGCCATCCTGCAACATAGTCCGTCCAATTTATATCTGACGGATAGGAAGGAATCTATGGAAATTTTGCAAAAAGGTACCCACACACCTCTCCACATTTGCAAATAAGGCCTTCCCTCATTCATCCTTTTCTGTCACAATATAGACTAGTCATACAAATGCATCTTGATGCATGTTACGAGCAACGCACGGGCATCTTGCTAGTAAGAATGAAAACAAACGACAAAAAAATATTGGACGGTGGTTCGAAGTCATGACCGTGGGCACAATGGACAAGGTGGCCTTGTATTGGTATGCTGAGCTGTCTGTTTTAACACACAGGAGCGTGTGTGGTGATTATACACACACACGCACGCATGCACACGAACTGCATGCCCACAACACTCACACGAACACATGCAGCCACACACGCATGCAACACTCACACGTACACACGCAACCACGCACACACGCAACACACACACGCACACACACACACACACACACACGCATGCATGCACACACCACATGACCAACACACACTCTCACGCTCAAGTGCTCAACCTACACGTGCACGCACACACACCAGGCCCTGACAGACACATACACAACCAGGTGATTCCCGCGCACGGGTTGGAGTCTTGTCACGCCTGGGTAAATTTGTGTTTATCTGACCTTTTTCCTATGTGAACTGACATGTGGGACCCACAAGGAACATGGTCAGTTTTACTAGTCAACATGGTGCCACGCTGACTATTTGGCCGGTCAACAGAGTGCAATCTGATGCTGAACGGTGAGCAAGTGACCGTATAATCACCGCAAAACGTATATAGTGACCGTAATGAGCGTATTCTGAAGTTCGGTGACCGTATTACGCTTTTCTCTCTGTAGGCCCTCCAAAACTACATCTCTACACATTCTCGCATGTTACATCTAACAACTATGCAATACAGCACTACTACTACACTCTAACACAATAAATCACATGTGTTTTTAGTTTTACTAGATATCATATTGCTACTTAATTATTCAGTTTGCATACATTAAAATTGCCTTTGAAATGTATGGCCAGTATCATCTACCGCGCGGGAAAAAACCCGCCCTTTCTTGTTTAATCGGGTTTGTATCGATGGATCGTGCGAAACAGCAAAATTATAGTACTATACAGTACAAGTGACAGTTCACGGGGCTGCCGTGTCGTGTACTCCTCCGTCGTAAGAGTGGAGCGCTCGCTTTCATAAATGTTCTAGTCCCGTTCGCCGACATGTGGGACATCATGCTACTGGTTCCATGTGCCATACCAAAATACAGTGCAGAGCAACAGGGGTGAAGCACGACACGACGGCAAAATACAGTCATGGCGCCGGCGTAGTAATGAGCAATGAGGCGTCAAATCACAAAGCTGCACCTTTCCCGCAGTTAAGTTGGAGGGACGAAGTAATAATGCTAAAAAAAGAAGTTGGAGGGACGACGCAACCATCATTTCACTTGTTGCTGAATCCGCTTCTCCCTCATCTTCTTCAAGTTTTTTTTATACGATCTTCTTCAAGTTAACCACGTGTTGCTTCTGCCGTTGTTCTGCCTCATGTGGGACGCGGATCGGCTTGGGAAAGCACTGACACATGGGACCGCATATTAGCAAACCACCAGGCCAACATCCTCTAAAAATAAGAAACCTCCCCCGCCATCCGCACGGCAAAATCACCTCCTTTTTACTAATCTTGATTCTATAATTTTTTAGATCAATATAATTGAGATATGTATAGATAGCACACAGGAGCACAACCAAGTGGTACGGTTCAGGGCATCCACAATGTGTAGCCAAATGTGAAAATAGCTTTTGGCATCAATGGGAACCATTGTGGACGGTGCTGCCAAAGCCAAAAAGATGGAACCGAAGCTACCTGATTGATTGATTAAAGGAATAGAGAAATGCAACGTCTCTCCTCTTGCTCCCGTGCTTGGACGCATGTACAGTATAGAGCATAGAGTCTACTCCCCTGTCCCTTCTATAATCAAAAAGCACGGACGAAGCAACCATCATTTCACTCTTCGTTGGCTCCGCTTCTCCATCGTCTTCTTCGAGAAACCACCTCACCGCACTAAGCTGGATGGACGACGCTATTGTGTACTAGTAGTACTAGTACATTTACGCGTCCTTTGGTTCAACGGACTTCCTGGATGCAAATAAGGCGGTTGTCTCGGCTTGCAGGCGGCACTTGCGTCCGATGGTCTCCCTCAACGGTGTTCTCTGTCGAATGCACTTCGTCAAACCACAACGTTCGAGATATCGTCGACGTCACCGCAATGGGGAAGGAAGTCAAATAGTTACTACCTCCTTTTTTTGTACACAAGGCCAGTATACCAAAATTACAATTTGCAAAAGTCCACTAACACTAATCGAGGCAAAATTGATGGGGTTTGCCTCGTACTAGCAACCAAGGACATTAATATACCCTTGCATGCATGCGGAAGTGAGAAGGTTGGTTTGCATGGCGCTGCATTAATCAAGCGATGAGGAGTGAGATGGTTAGCTCTTTGGGCTTTGGAGAAAAAAATATGCATTAATTGACACGTCAAACGAGGATTTGTATCGATTAATCCCGCGAAGCAAAACCCTGCCTTTCTTTATTAACACTAGTACTCCTAGTACGTATGTACTTATCCTGTTTGGGTCTAGGCCTTGCAATGCCATACTTCACCACACATTTTTGCCAAGCTTGCCTAAAGTTTTCAAAATGAAAAGGAGGTACACTTGCGCACGGCTGTCGCGGTCGCACCGCACCCTCACACGGTCGCTCCACACCCTCACATAGTCGCTCCTGCACGCTGCAAACCCAACCAAGGGAACACACCCTCACTGACACGTGCTACCGCATGTGAACAAACCAAACTCAGCCACCCTACCGCTGACACATAATTTTCGTTCATACAGTATGTTTATCCAATCGCATGTTGGGGAGGATCCGTACGGACCGTGCGGTGGTTTGTTGGGGAAGAAGAAGAGGTGAGGAAGAAGGGTTAGGAGACGTAGGATATTCATCCAACAGCCTGAAATGGTAGACTGACCCAAACGATGAAAGTCAGGCGACTTGCATAACAATATATGTTTTTACACAGCAAAAGATCCATAAAAACAACATCATAAAGAAAAACTATTACTGCTCGCGGAACGAGACGGCCTCGTCGTCTTTGGCTGGTGGCGCGAACCAGCCATAGCTGCCGACGTGTGTCTCCGCACTATGGTTGTCCTCGGCCTCCAGCTAGTCGTTCACGCGGAGCGTGTGGGCGCTCTACATGGACGAGAGCACCGCCCAGTTCAAGTCGAGGACGTCCGGTTTCGCCTGCAGGAGGGCCTCAATGGCAGCGGCATCCGTGCGCTCCGCATCGAGTTGATCCTCCGCCGCCCGGTTCAAGTCGAGGACGTCTGGTTATGCCTGCAGGAGGGCCTCGATGGCGGCGGCATCCGCACGCTCTGCGTCGAGTTGAGCCTCCGCCGCCCTGTTCAAGTCGAGGACGTCCGGTTCCGCCTGCAGGAGGGCCTCGATGGTAGCGGCATCTGCGCGCTCTACCTCAAGTTGAGCCTCCGCCGCCCGGTTCACATCCACGACATCCGGTTCCGCTTGCAGGAGATCCTCGATGGCAGCAGCATGCGCACGCTCCATGTCGAGTTGAGCCTCTGCCTCCCGGTCCTCCTTTAGTATTGCCAGGTTGAACCGTTGGTCCGCCTACACCTTGGGGACCCGGACGCCGGCACGTAGTCATCGTCCATCGTCTCATACCCATTGGGGGCCTTCTGTGCCGCGACCTCCGCCATGAACATTGGATCGGCTTCCTCCTCCTCGTAGCTTGGATCCAGAGAACTCAGGGATTGGCCCGCCGCAAAGCGAGCTTGGAAACGGAGGTCTGTGGCGCCGACCGCCGCCGTGATTTCTGCGCGGCGCTCCGGCGTCAGCATCTTGTAGTACGTGATCTTCCTGTGGGCTAGAGGATCTAAAGGTGGGGGGATGGGCTGGAGAGAGGTGTGATTTTGGGGCAGTGGCTGGCGTATGCTGAGCAGCGAATGTTCTGGTGTGAATAGTGGTTCCGGTGATGACCGGTCAATCGGTTTTGACTGTACATCGCTCTTGTCGCGTTCGTGTTGCACCCCGACACGCTGGACCCTCCACGTCGCTCACCGAATGGAACACGCTTCGTCTTGCATTTTCGCTCACTTGTGGGACCACAGTTGAGAGCAATCTGGCGTCCCTCCCCCTCCCCCGCCCGCGTCATTTATACTACCACTCCCTCCGTTTTATGCGGAGTAAATAAAAACAGAGGGAGTATACTACGGATGAGGATCCCCTGACGTGGCCGAACCCATTGAGTAACTGACATGCGGGGCCTAGCAAGCATGGGGTCCGCCAGTAAGTGAACGAAAGGGAGGGTAAGGCAGGGATACCTACATCAAAGGATCCACTTCCACTACTACTCCCTCCTTCCATCTACAGGGCCTAATGCGTTTTTCGAGGCTAAATTTGACCAAATGTTAGAGTAACAATATATGACATGCAACTTACACAAAGCATACAGTCAAATTCGTATGTGAAAGGAGCTTCCAATGATATAATTTTCACATTATACATCTCATGTACTATTAATCTTGTCAATAGTCAAAGGCGGTTTTGAAAAATGCATTAGAGCATGGTTAATAATATAGCCAGCTGATGCCTATAAGGAACTGCCATGTCATCTATAGCCATCATCTATATGCACTGATACAGTAGTATGGTCTATTTACCGCAAAAAATATATAAGGTTGGCTATTGTATTAGTACTTTTTTCCATCTCCTCTCTATCTCTTTCTTCATATTTATTGTATTTAACTAGGAATGCGTATATAGCTAGGCTCTTGCATGACAGCTCACTCCCTTTACTTTTTCACATCTCTCTCCTCCACATAGGCCCTATATAAATGGAAGGTGGGAGTACTATGAGCACTGCATACTCTACTACAGATGTTGGCAGTACTCCACTAGTACTATTGTTTTAACAACTTTAGCTGATTGATCTACGAATGGAGGGATTCAAGCATATTTTTGTTAACCGAGATGCAAACGACTAACAAACTGGATTCGGAGCCACCTGTCATAATAGTACCTGTGGGTTCTTTTTGTCCATTTTCCTACTTTTTCTGCAAGGGGTTCAAGGGGAAAGCATTATTCTATCCTTAATATGACTCTCTGTCACATGGATGCTGCTGGGCTGCTACGGAGCCTTCAAATGCAATAGCTAGCTGCCCAACGGCCAATGCCACAGGCAAATCTCCATTTTCCAACTTATACAACTCTTTGGGGTCCAAAGATACTCGCCAGACAGGGAGCTTAAAAAGATTTACTATTGGATTGGCTATACGTGGCGAAATCCTAGTAGGAAGAGCATGCGCGAGAACAATCACATTCACGTGGTTGAAACAAATTGGAAACCATGTCTGTTTGAATAAAAATCTAGGAGTACGTACGAATCTAACAATATTGATTGGGCGTTGTTAAATGTTGATACTTTTTTCTGTAAGTTTGATCGAAGTAGAGATACTTTGACTACACATAAAACTTATGTGTAAACTACTAGAAAGGATCAGAGGGAGTATATTGTACGTTCAAGAGCGAAACAAACATTGAATACCCTTTATATATGATTTGTGGATGCTATGATCACTGGTTCAAAATTTTGAATCCGCCTTACGTATCACACATGCATCCACTCGTTCTCTCTCGATTTCATCTCGGGGTCCAGAGATCGATTGAAAGAGGACTAGGGTGGGTACAATACGTTCGTCTCGCTTATGAACATACAATATACTCCCTCTGATCCCCACAGACCCCCCCCCCTCCGCGGGTCATTTCTATCATAGAAATAGACCAAACCTTTATCTCCTTGCACGACACGCAAATTGATCTCTCAACATCAATCGATCTCGTCAAGATGTGTCGGGGCATGAACCGAATGGGATGTCAAAACTAAGACGGGAAGCGACACGTAGTGGAGGCAAAGTTAAACTTTAAACGAACCGTTTGTTTGTATGCATGTCGGACAAATTACAACATTGGAAATGCAAGCATGGTCTAGGCCCACATGCTAATGATACTCGACGAAATGCTCAAATGAGGCATGCAGGAGCGACACGCTCATCGTCGCTTTACACGGTTGGTTTAAGTGTGCCGAGGGTGGCGCTAGCGCTATAGCACGACCAGCAGATCAACACCCGGCTCGTCAAGGATGCACGGGGCGCCGAAGTGTGCGCGCACCGCGACGCGTCCGTGGAGTGGTGTAGCGCGGCCAACTGCATCCCCAGGACCTGAGACAATGCCGGGTCATCTTGCTTTTTCGATGACATGTGGGGTCGCATGTGAGCAAAGGGCATCTCCAACGTTGCCATGACCGCAGCTGACTATCCTGGCACACCAAAAACCCTCGTCCCTCGCGCCGTCGCGCAGTGCGTTCCCAGCCGGCGCCAGCTACCCGCATTCATGCCGTCCATCCGTATGTCGTCGTTAAGAGGCTCGGTGCCCGAGGAACCAACTCCAGCGACTTAACGACGCACCCGGACGCTTGGCCTCACTGGAATGTGCTACTTAAAGCGGCAACGCCCAGCTAACCTCCACACCATAGCGCATCGTCCTGCTACCTGGCACCACATCCGCCATGACCGTGAGCGCGAACGCTCTGTGGGAGAGCTTGTCTTCGGGGATGAAGCTCGAGGTCGCCGCCCTCGCTCAAGTCGCCGCACAAGCGGTGGCCACGCTGGCGGCCGACAACGGAAGCACCGTCAGCCACGCGTCCTACTTGCCGCCGTCCAACGTCCGGCACCGCCGAGGTCGGGGACTCCTCCGAGGATGAGTAGGGCATGGGAGGTGGCAGGGCATGGTGTGCCAACTGGTCGGTCCATCTCCCGTGTTCTACTCTTCCTCGCCGGAGACTGCACCTTCACTTCACGGATCTTGAACCCCACCCCTGTACATGGAGATCGCAGATGGAGGACGTCGGACGCCGCCCTAGAATAGGTTTAGGGTCGGGTTTCTTTTATTTTTCTGTCCTATAAAAGTTTGAAATGTAATGAAAATCAACCATGTTTGCATTAATCTCGGTCGGTGCATATGAACTTTCACAATAATATAGTATATTGTAGGAGTACTAGCAAGATGCCCGTGCGTTGCATGGAACATCAAGATCTTGTGGGAGAAAATGATGAACGAGGGAAGGCTTATCTGCAAATGTGGAGAGGAGTGCGGGAAATTGTCATAGTTTTCTTCCTATCCGTTAGATATAGATCGGACGGAATATGTTGCAGGATGGCAGGGACACCATCATGACCAACTCTGCTTTTTATTGAACCGAGACAAAGTTAACATGCGAAGTAAAATAAACATATAGTCTACATACACAATTTATCTTAGGCACTCCAATAGTATGTCCACTACACATTCACGCATTTCACATCTTTCTACATCTACGGGAACCTACAAAAGGGTTAACGTAAATTGCTTCTCTCTCTCCTCCTTGATTTTCATGGTGGTGGGCCCCTCCCTCCCCCCAATCTACAATCCACAGCTCACACATTTCACATTACATTAATTACATAACTGGGATTATGTAGGTGTAGCATTACTCGTCCTAAAAAACCCAACTAAGCCAACCTCCCGGCATATTGCGCGGGAAAAGACCCGGCCGTGCCATTTTAGTCGGGATTACCGGATTACTAGTAGTAGTATCGATGGATCGCGCGAAGCACCAAGTTTTTCTTTCTTTAGGGGGCGAAGCACCTAGTTTATTAAAAGGAAAAAAGGTGGTACACTAACAACACCCTTGTCACGGTCGCATTGCACCCCACACATGTTTGGTCCTGCACACGGCTCATGCAAACGGAACGCGCTTTGGCTTGCCTCTTCACTGACACGTGGGACTGCACTTGGAGAAACCGACCATGCGCCAAACTCCCCCCGCCCCCCAAAAAATTCCCCACAAATCCCAAATTCAACCGCCCTTCGGCCAACTAGCCAATAATATTCCCCAAACCCCCTCCCCCGTCCCCCTCCACACCATTCGCTCCACCAAAGCCGCCCTCCCTGCCGTGCCGATGCGTCGGCGTCGCGGTTCGTCGAGGGGATGCACGGCGATCCTCTCGTTCCCACAGTACGCTCTCGTAGACTGCCGTCCTCTAGCCGTGCCGCCACCGGTGGCGACGTTCTTGTGGAGGTGCACGGCGGTCAGCGCCGCCACCGCTGGCGACGTTCGTGTGGAGACGCATGGAGGTCAGCTTCTCCCACGTTACGCGCATTCTAGACTGAGGCCCCGTGCATGTCGTTGTAGCGCTGAATGTTAGCTGATAGACGCTGTTAATCTCACTGTTTGCCGAAGTAGTTTACAGTCAATGTGCTCTACTTAAGAAGCTTCCTTGCCCTGTTCTGCACTCAATCTGCTGAGCTGAGATGGCATGCCAAGCCCGATTAGTTGCTAAAATATCCTGCCATATATTTATTGTGAAGTAGATTGCCATGGTCTAGTAGCCAATCTGTTAGGTGAAATAGTTGTACACCATTTTATACTGGATCTTTGTTGCTGCGATGGCCTTCGATAGTTTGATGGTTGTGTGCTCGGCCTCATTGACTGCTGAAACAACCTGCGAAAATTTAGCACTCAAATCTGTTTGCTGAATTAGCTTTACGTATATCTCGTTACTTAGATCTGCTCGTCCAAATATCTTGCCATAGCTTTAGACATCGACCTCAGTATTTTTTTCTGGACTTCATAAAAAAGCACATATGTTTTTCCTGTAATATCTAGTAGAAGAACTAATTTATATGTCTAACAGATGGACAGGACTTGGATAACTTCTGCTTGAAGATTCTCCGCTGCATATGTCGAGGGGGTTGAAAACTTTATGAACTTTATAAGAGCTGAGTACGGTGGTCCGAAATCAGATGTGCTCTGCCCGTGTAGCACTTGTATGAATTCAGTTACAAGACCCTAGTCAACTGTGCAAAATCATCTACACTTGTATGGGATGTCAGTCACATATACTAGGTGGGTTCATCATGGTGAAGCTGTGAACGTCAATGTTACAGACTACGTGGAAGCAGCAGATCACCATCTTGATCTGCCTGATGCTCAGGTGGAAGAGGAGGAGGAGGTGGTGGCGGAGCCAGTGAGTTCGACCAACATTGAAACAATGCTACGAAATGCTCGTGCATTTCGTGAACTTTCACCTACAGAAGAAAAACGATGGGGCCGATGCTACCTCTTGAGCACTGCGTTGGTTTTCCCTTGAAGAGGAAAGGGTGATGCAGCAAAGTAGTGTAAGTATTTCCCTCAGTTTTTGAGAACCAAGGTATCAATCCAGTAGGAGGACACACACGAGTCCCTCGCACCTACACAAACAAATAAATCCTCGCAACCAACACGATAAGGGGTTGTCAATCCCTACACAGTCACTTACGAGAGTGAGATCTGATAGACATGATAAGATAATATTTTTGGTATTTTTATGATAAAGATGCAAAGTAAAATAAAAAGGCAATAAAAATAACTAAGTGTTGGAAGATTAATATGATGGAAAATAGACCCGGGGGCCATAGGTTTCACTAGTGGCTTCTCTCAAGAGCATAAGTATTTAAGGTGGGTGAACAAATTACTGTTGAGAAATTGACAGAATTGAGCATAGTTATGAGAATATCTAGGTATGATCATGTATATAGGCATCACGTCTGAGACAAGTAGACCGACTCCTGCCTGCATCTACTACTATTACTCCACACATCGACCGCTATCCAGCATGCATCTAGAGTATTAAGTTCATAAGAACAGAGTAACGCTTTAAGCAAGATGACATGATGTAGAGGGATAAACTCATGCAATATGATATAAACCCCATCTTGTTATCCTCGATAGCAACAATACAATACGTGCCTTGCTACCCCTACTGTCACTAGGAAAGGACACCACAAGATTGAACCCAAAGCTAAGCACTTCTCCCATTACAAGAAAGATCAATCTAGTAGGCCAAACCAAACTGATAATTCGAAGAGACTTGCAAAGATAACCAATCATACATAAAAGAATTCAGAGAAGATTCAAATATTGTTCATAGATAAACTTGATCATAAACCCACAATTCATCGGTCTCAACAAACACACCGCAACAGAAGATTACATCAAATAGATCTCCACAAGAGAGGGGCAGAACATTGTATTGAGATCCAAAAAGAGAGAAGAAGCCATCTAGCTAATAACTATGGACCCGAAGGTCTGAGGTAAACTACTGACACTTCATCGGAGAGGCTATGGTGTTGATGTAGAAGCCCTCCGTGATCGATGCCCCATCCGGCGGAGCTCCGGAACAGGCCCCAAGATGGGATCTCACGGGTACAGAAGGTTGCGGCGGTGGAATTATGTTTTTGGCTCCGTATCTGGTAGTTTGGGGGTACATAGGTATATATAGGAGGAAGTAGTACGTCGGTGGAGCAACAAGGGGCCCACGAGGGTGGAGGGCGCGCCCTGGGGGTAGGCGCGCCCCCCTACCTCGTGCCCTCCTGGTTGATGTCTTGACGTAGGGTCCAAGTCCTCTGGATCACGTTTGTTCCGAAAATCACGTTCTCGAAGGTTTCATTCCGTTTGGACTCCGTTTGATATTCTTTTTCTGCGAAACTCTGAAATAGGCAAAAAATAGCAATTCTGGGCTGGGCCTCCGGTTAATAGGTTAGTCCCAAAAATAATATAAAAGTGTATAATAAAGCCCAATAATGTCCAAAACAGAATATAATAGCATGGAACAATAAAAAATTATAGATACGTTGGAGACGTATCAAGCATCCCCAAGCTTAATTCCTGCTCGTCCTCGAGTAGGTAAATGATAAAAACAGAATTTTTGATGTGGAATGCTACTTGGCATAATTTCAATGTAATTCTTCTTAATTGTGGTATGAATATTCAGATCCAAAAGATTCAAGACAAAAGTTTAATATTGACATAAAATAATAATACTTCAAGCATACTAACTAAGCAATTATGTCTTCTCAAAATAACATGGCCAAAGAAAGTTATCCCTACAAAATCATATAGTCTGGCTATGCTCTATCTTCACCACACAAGATATTTAAATCATGCACAACCCCGATGACAAGCCAAGCAATTGTTTCATACTTTTGACGTTCTCAAACTTTTTCAATCTTCACGCAATACATGAGCGTGAGCCATGGACATAGCACTATATGTGGAATAGAATGGTGGTTGTAGAGAAGACAAAAGGAGAAGATAGTCTCACATCAACTAGGCGTATCGACGGGCTATGGAGATGCCCATAAATAGATATCAATGTGAGTGAGTAGGGATTGCCATGCAACGGATGCACTAGAGCTATAGGTATATGAAAGTTCAACTAAAGAAACTAAGTGGGTGTGCATCCAACTCGCTTGCTCACGAAGACCTAGGGCATTTTGAGGAAGCCCATCATTGGAATATACAAGCCAAGTTCTATAATAAAAAATTCCCACTAGTATATGAAAGTGATATCATAGGAGACTCTTTATCATGAAGATCATGGTGCTACTTTGAACAAGTGTGGTAAAAGGATAGTAACATTGTCCCTTCTCTCTTCTTCTCTCATTCATTTTTTTATTTGGGCCTTTTTTTATGGCCTCTTTTTTTTCATCCGGAGTCTCATCCCGACTTGTGGGGGAATCATAGTCTCCATCATCCTTTCCTCACTTGGTACAATGCTCTAAAAATGATTATCATCACACTTTTATTTTCTTACAACTCAACAATTACAACTCAATACTTAGAACAAAATATGACTCTATGTGAATGCCTCCGGCGGTGTACCGGGATATGCAATGAATCAAGAGTGACATGTATGAAAGAATTATGAATGGTGGCTTTGCCACAAATACAATGTCAACTACATGATCATGCAAATCAATATGTCAATGATGGAGCGTGTCATAGTAAACAGAACAGTGGTAAGTTGCATGGCGATATATCTCGGAATGGCTATGGAAATGCCAGGTATGGTGGCTGTTTTGAGAAAGGTATATGGTGGGTGTATGATACCGTGAAAAGTTCGCGGTATTAGAGAGGCTAGCAATGGTGGAAGGAAGAAAAGTGCGTATAATCCATGGACTCAACATTAGTCATAAAAAACTCATATACTTATTGCAAAAATCTACAAGTTATCGAAGCAAAGTATTACGCGCATGCTCCTAGGGGGATAGATTGGTAGGAAAAGACCATCGCTCGTCCCCGACCGCCACTCATAAGGAAGACAGTCAATAAATAAATCATGCTCCAACTTCATCACATAACGGTTCACCATACGTGCATGCTACGGGAATCACAAACTTTAACACAAGTATTTCTGAAATTCAAAACTACTCAACTAGAGTGACTCTAATATCACCATCTTCATATCTCAAAACAATTATCAAGCATCAAACTTCTCATAGTATTCAACACACTCATAAGAATTTTCTTTTTTTCTTCTAATCTTGAATGCCTATTATTGTTAAAGAAAACTACCATGCTGTTTTGTAGGACTCTAAAAATAATCTAAGTTAAGCATGAGAGAACAATAGTTTCTATAAAACAAATCCACCACCGTGCTCTAAAAGATATAAGTGAAGCACTAGAGCAAAAACTATATAACTCAAAAGATATAAGTGAAGCACATAGAGTATTCTAATAATTTCCGAATCATGTGTGTCTCTCTCAAAAGGTGTGTAAATCAAGGATGATTGTGGTAAACTAACAAATAAATACTCAAATAATACAAGACGCTCCAAGCAAAACACATATCATGTGGTGAATAAAAATATAGCTCCAAGTAAAGTTACCATTGGAAGTAGACGAAAGAGGGGATGCCTTCCGAGGCATCCCCAAGCTTTGGCTTTTAGGTGTCCTTAGATTATCTTGGGGTGCCATGGGCATCCCCAAGCTTAGGCTCTTGCCACTCCTTATTCCATGATCCATCAAATCTTTCACCCAAAACTTGAAAACTTCACAACACAAAACTCAGCAGAAAATCTCGTAAGCTCCGTTAGCGAAACAAAACAAAAGACCACTTCAAGTTACTGTAATGAACTCATTATTTATTTATATTGGTGTTAAACCTATTGTATTCCAACTTCTATATGGTTTATAACCTATTTTACTAGCCATAGATTCATCAAAATAAGCAAACAACACACGAAAAACAGAATCTGTCAAAAACAGAACAGTCTGTAGTAATCTGTAACTAATGCAAACTTCTGAACTCAAAAAATTCAGACAAAATAGGGAGTCCTATAAAATTTGTTTATTGATCATCAGCAATTGGAATCAATATTTAATCACGTTCTGGTGATTTTTAACAATTATTTTCATGAACAGAAAGTTTCTGGAATTTACAGCAAGATCAAATAACTATCATCCAAGAAGATCCTATAGGTTTAACTTGGCACAAACACTAACTAAAACATAAAAACACATATAAAAAGAGGCTAGATAAATATTTATTCCTAAACAGAAGCAAAAAGCAAAAAAACTAAAAATAAAATTGGGTTGCCTCCCAACAAGCGCTATCGTTTAACACTCCTAGCTAGGCATAAAAGCAAGGATAGATCTAGGTATTGCCATCTTTGGTAGGCAATCCATAAGTGGCTCTCATAATAGATTCATAAGGTAATTTTATTTTCTTTCTAGGGAAGTGTTCCATGCCTTTCTTTAATGGAAATTGTAATCTAATATTCCCTTCCTTCATATCAATAATTGCACCAATCGTTCTAAGGAAAGGTCTACCAAGAATAATAGGACATGAAGGATTGCAATCTATGTCAAGAACAATAAAGTCTACAGGCACATAGTTCCTATTTGCAACAATAATAACATCATTAATTCTTCCCATAGGTTTCTTAATAGTGGAATCCGCAAGGTGCAAGTTTAGAGAGCAATCATCAAAATCACGGAAACCTAGCAAATCGCACAAAGTTTTTGGAATCATGGAAACACTAGCACCCAAATCACACAAAGCATATCATTTATGATCTTTAATTTTAATTTTAATAGTAGGTTCCCACTCATCATGAAGTTTTCTAGGGATAGAAACTTCCAACTCGAGTTTTCCTTCATAAGATTGCATCAAAGCATCAACGATATGTTTGGTAAAGGCTTTATTTTGACTATAAGCATGAGGAGAATTTAGCACGGATTGCAACAAGGAAATATAATCTAGCAAAGAGCAATTATCATAATTAAATTCCTTGAAATCCAAAATAGTGGGTTAATTAATATATAATGTTTTGATCTCTTCAATCCCACTTTTATCAATTTTAGCATCAAGATCTAAAAACTCCGAATTTCTGGAACGCCTTCTAGGTAAAGGTGGATCATATTAAGTCCCATCATTATCAAGATTCATATTGCAAAACAAAGATTTAATAGGGGACACATCAATTACTTTTAGATCTTCATCTTTATTTTCATAGAAATTTGAAGAACACGCTTTCACAAAGCACTCTTTCTTAGCACGCATCCTAGCGGTTATTTCTTTGCACTCATCAATGGAAATTCTCATGGCCTTGAGAGACTCATTGATATCATTCTTTGGAGGAATAGATCTAAGTTTTAAAGAATCAACATCAAGAGACATTCTTTCAATGTTCCTAGCCAATTCATCCACTTTAAGAAATTTTTCTTCAAGCAAAGCATTGAAATTCTTTTGCGAATTCATAAATTCCTTAACACTAGTCTCAAATTCAGAAGGCAGCAGTAGCGATGGAATCACTCGGGTTAAATTAATAGCAAGGGATCGATCGATCGCTCGGGTTCAGTAATGCGTAGCCTGCAGTGCAATCGCTCGGGTTCAGTTATAGCCCACCACCTCGCTCGGGTTCAGTTAGAGTGCAACGCCTCGCACACACGCGCGTACGTATGAGAGGAACGCGCATTGCTCTACTCCTTACCACCCACCGTAACAGGGAACTCCCCCGATATTTTCCTTGCCCTCGCTTCTACCATGGTTTTCTCCGTCATGGACGGCCCAAAGAATGTCATGCAGTTGCGTCTATGGCCCGCCCAGGACGAAAAGCCCATTTTCTGTCTTGATTTTTTGTCATAGAAGTAGGAGCCCACCACATCTATGATGATACCTGATTTTGTCACAATTATCGTTATAAAAGTGTCATAAGTATGACAGAAATTTTTTTCGTTCATCCCAAAATGTCACGGATGTGTCTTTTTTTGTAGTGTTATTTAATCTATTACAACTTTCTCCCGTCAACACGCAATTTCTGGCGCCGTACCCCAAAGGGATTGACAAGCCCTTTAACACGTCGGGTTGCGAGGTGTTGTTATTTGTGTGCAGGGGCTGTTTACATTGTGTTGCTTGGTTCTCCTACTGGTTTGATAACCTTGGTTTCATATCTGAGGGAAATACCTACCGCTGCTGTGATGCATCATTCCTTCCTCTTTGGGGAAATACCGACGTAGCTTCAAGCGACATCAAAAGGAATTTCTGGTGCCGTTGCCAGGGAGGATCTTCAACATAACCAGGTTCCTAATCACAAATCTCATCTCCTTGCAATTTACATTATTCGCCATTTGCCTCTCATTTTCCTCTCCCCCACTTCACAAAAATTTGCCGTTTTATTCGTCTCTCTTTTCCGTTCGTCGTTTTCTTGCCGGATCTGTTTTTGAGTGCAATCTTATTATGTAGTCATCATGACTCAAGAGAACACCAAGTTATGTGATTTCTCAAATACCAACAACAATGATTTGTTGGCACTCCGCTTGCTCCTGCCGCCACTAGTGCAGAGACTTGTGATATTAATACTTCTTTTCTGAATCTTGTTATGAAAGACCAATTTTCCGGTACTCCTAATGAGGATGTCGCGTCCCATCTTAATACCTTCGTGGAATTATGCGATATGCAAAAGAAAAAAGATGTGGACAATGTTGTGGTCAAGATGAAATTATTTCCGTTCTCTTTGCGTGATTCTACAAAAAAATTGGTTCTCTTCTTTGCCTCGTAATAGTATCGATTCTTGGAATAAGTGCAAAGATGCTTTTATCACTAAGTATTTTCCTCCCGCAAAAATTGTTTCCCTTAGAACCCAGATCATGAATTCAAGAAACTTGAACATGAGCATGTTGCACAATCTTGGGAAAGAATTAAAATGATGCTAAGGAATAGCCCAACTCATGGGTTAAATCTTTGGATGATCATACAAAAAATTTATGCGGGGTTGAATTTTGTTGCTCGTAATCTTTTAGATTCTGCCGCGGGTGGTACTTTTATGGAAATTACTTTGGGTGAAGCCACTAAATTGTTTGATAATATCATGACAAATTATTCACAATGGCACACCGAAAGAGCTCCTACTAGTAAAAAAGTTAATTCGGTTGAAGAAATTTCTTCTTTGAGTGATAAAGTTGATGCTCTTATAAAATTGGTTGCTAGTAAATGTGCTCCTATTGATTTTAATGATGTGCCTTTGTCTACTTTGATTGAGAAAAATAGTGATGCCATTGATGTGAATTTTATCTCTAGAAATAATTTCAACAACAATGCTTATAGAGGTAATTTTAATCCTAGGCCTTTTCCTAGTAATTCCTCTAATAATTATGGTAATTCCTATGGAAATCAATATTACAATAATAATAGGAACACCTCTGATCTTGAGAATAATATTAAAGAATTTATCAACACACAAAAAGTTTTCAACACTTCCATAGAAGAAAAGTTGAATAAGATTGATGATTTGTCTAGAAGTGTTGATAGGAGTGCTCATGATGTGGAAAATCTCAAGATGAAAATTTTTGTGCCTAAAGTAGATTAATCAATTAAAGCTCTTTATGTTTCTATGGATGAAAGTAAGAAATAAGTGCTATGCTTAGAGCTAAAAGAGAATTTTTAGAGAAAGCTTTTTCTAGTGATTATTCTTGCAAAAATGCTGAAGATCTTAAAATGATTGGTGTTTCTTCTATTGATTCCTTGTTTAGTAAAGTTAAGAATGATGAAAAAGGGACTGTAGAAGATTCAACTTTAAGTAGAAGGCATCCCAATATTTTGGAGGATGAAAATTTTGTTGAGAAAATTGATGAAAGTGGGTTGGAGAGGTCAAAACTTTAACTAGTGATGTACCCACTCTTTTCGATTACAAAGTCTTTAATTATGATAGTTGTTCTTTGATTGATTGTATTTATTTGTTTCAATCTATGATAAATTCACCCCATGCTTATGAACAAAACAAAGCTTTTACTAAACATATTGTTGATGCTATGATGAAAGCTTTGGAAGAAAAGTTGGAATTAGAAGTTTCAATTCCTAGAAAATTGCATGATGAATGGGAACCTACTATCAAGGTCAAGATTAAAAATTATGAGTGTTTTTCCTTGTGTGACTTGGGTGCTAGTGTTTCTACAATTCCTAAATCTTTATGTGATGTGCTTGGTCTTACCAATCTTAAAGACTGATCCTTGAATTTGCACTTGGAGGATTCTACTATTAAAAAGCCTATGGAAAGGATTAATGATGTTCTCATTCTTGCAAATAGGAATTATGTGCCCATAGATTTTATTGTTCTTGATATTGATTGTAATCCGTCTTGTCCAATTATTCTTGGTAGACCGTTTTTACGCACTATCGGTGCCATGATTGATATGAAAGAAGGCAATATTAAGTTACAATTTCCCTTGAGGAAAGGTATGGAACACTTTTCTAGAACTAGAATTAAGCCACCTTATGAATCAATCATGAGGGCATCTTATGGATCTCGAACCAAAGATGACAAAACTTAGATCCATGCTTTATGCCTAGCTAAGGGCGTAAAACTATAGCGCTTGTTGGGAGGCAACCCAATGAATAAAATTTATTTTTGATTTTTGCTTTCTGTTCTTGAGTGTTTACACAATTATTCTACTGTTATGATTGTGTTTTTTGTGTTTTAATTAGTATTTGTGCCAAGTAGAACCAATAGGATCTTCTTGGGTGATAGTTGTTTGATCTTGCTGAAAAAGACATAAACTTTATGCTCACGAAAATAATTGTTAAAATTCACCAGAACGAGATAAAATGCTAATTATTTTTGGAGAAGATCAATATACAAAGTTTCCAGGTTTTCCTAGTTTTTTAGAATTTTTGGAGTTCCATAAGTATTCGAACAAATCAGATTGCTACAGGCTGTTCTGTTTTGACAGATTCTGTTTTCTTTGTGTTGTGTGCTTATTTTGATAGCTCTATGGTTTTGTTTGATGAGTTTTTGCCATAGAAAAGTTAGAATACAGTAGATACAATACAGAAACAAAATAAGAATTGGTCTGATACAACACTTATGGTAGTGGTTTATTTTTCTTACACTAACGGATCTCACGAAGGTTTTGTTGAGTTTTGTGTGATTGAAGTTTTCAAGTTTTGGGCTATCTTAGGATGGATGAAGGAATGATGTAAGAGCCTAAGCTTGGTGATGCCCCGGCATCCCAAGCTATTATCCAAAAAAGAGCAACCAACTAAGCTTGGGGATGCCCCCGAGTGGCATCCCCGCTTTCTTCCAACAACTATCGGTATTTTACTTGAAACTATATTCTTATTCGTCACATGATATGTGTTTTGCTTGGAGCGTCTTGTATGATATGTGTCTTTGCTTGTTTTATTTTGTGTTTTAAGTCATCAATCCTTGCTGGACACACCTATTTGAGAGAGCCAAAATTATATCATTACTTCTTAGAATTGCTCTCTATGATTCACTTAAATCTTTTATGAGCTAGGACTTGCTCTAGTGCTTCACTTATATCTTTTAGAGCATGGTGTGCTTTGTTATTTTTGAAGAAATGCTCTCTTGCTTCACTTAGATTTATTTGAGAGTTAGTAAAATTTTGAAGAAATTCTCTCTTGCTTCACTTAAATAATTTGAGAGAAAGAAAATTTGTTATGCTCATGGTCTTCACTTATATTTGTTTGAGCTTGTGAAAAGCAACACATGAAAATTAGTCCCAAAGTGATAGATATCCAAGAAGGATAAAGAAAAAATAAATGTCATGAAGATCATTGGACAAAATAAACTTGATTCTTAGTAATAGTTTTGAGATATGATGATGTGATATGTGAGTTATGCTGATGAGTAATTGTGCTGTAGTAAGAATATTGGTGTTAAGGTTTGTGATTCCCTATGCATGCACGAAAGTCAATAATCATGCAATGAAAATTATATCCTACTTGTGGTGCATTATTCGGTCTTAATTATGCTTAATGCTTGCTTATAAGATTATTCGTTTCTTGGTTGGCCGCTTCTCAATCTTTTGCTAGCCTTCATTTTGCACTAAGTATGACCTCTACTTGTGCATACAAAATCCTTTAAACCAGTTTTGCCACATGAGTCCACTATATCTACCTATATGCGGTATTCTTTTGCCGTTCTAAGGAAATTTGCATGTGCCATCTCTAATTTTCAAAATAAACTTCTCTTTTGTGTGTTTGTTTCACTCGCAGAATAGTAATGGGTGGCTAATATTTTACATGCTGGATGTGTTATTCTCAAGATGAGTGTTTATTCACTTGTCATTGCATGAGAGTAAGGAAAAGGTCTTAGGGATGCCAGTCCCGAAATGCAAATAATGAATTTACTTTATGCTGTCAAATAATAAATTTATTGGAAAGTGTTGGTATGGAGGGCACCCGTGGATACAGTTAGCCATGGAAAGTGAAAGTATGGTAGAAAAAGGAATAAACTTTATTTTCTGTTTGGGAACCACATGTGGCATATCTAGCATGGAAAGTGTTCAGAACTCTAGGTCTGTTTTGTTGGTGGGATGGATACACCTCCCAAAATGTTTTTATCTCTAATTTTTCGCTTTGAGCTCGGGCACCTCTACAAATCCCTACTTCCCTCTGCGAAGGGCCTTTCTTTTACTTTATGCAATTTTTATTTTGAAATTTGAGCCTCCATCTTCTCTCATAAAAAGCACCAACTAGGAGGCAATATGATCGTACTTAAGTATTTGGTGTAGTTAATATTCGAGTGTGTTTCATGAATGGATCAATGTTTGAGCATGATGGGCTAGGGATAACTTATTTTAGCGTTGATATTTTGAAAGACATGGTTGCTTGTTGATATGCTTGAGTATCTAAATTATTATGTCAAAACTAGACTATTGCTTTGAATCACATAAAAATTCCAAATGTCCATGCTATAAAGAAAAGAATATGTTATGACATGATGAACAGCGCTCCACATCAAAAATTCTTTTTTATCACTTACCTACTCAAGGACGAGTAGGAGTTAAGCTTGGGGATGCTGATACGTCTCCAACGTATCTATAATTATTTATTATTCCATGCTGTTTATTATCAATCTTGGATGTTTCATAATCATTTTATAGTCATTTTATATCATTTTTGGTACTAACCTATTGACATAGTGCCAAGTGCCAGTTGCTGTTTTTTCCATGTTTTTTACATCACAGGAGATCAATATCAGATGAAGTCCAAATGCCACGAAAGTCCACGATGATTTTTTATGGGCCAGAAGGAAGACAATCGGCCCTTGGTTGCACCTGGGGGGGTGCCCCGAGGGGGACACAACCCACCAGGGCGCGCCAGGAGGCCAAGGCGCGCCCTGGTGGGTTGTGCCCACCTCGGGTGCCACCCGGACCACCTTTTTGCTCTATAAATACCCGAAAAATACTAGAACCCTAGGGGAGTCGACGAAATATTCATCCAACCGCCGCAGAGTCCAGAACCACCAGATCCAATCGAGACACCATCTCGGATGGGGTTCACCTTCTCCATTAGTGCCTCTCCAATGATGCGTGAGTAGTTCCTTGTAGACCTTCGGGTCCGTAGTTAGTATCTAGATGGCTTTCTCTCTCTCACTGAATTCTCAATACAATGGTCTCTTGGAGATCCCTATGATGTAACTCTTTTGTGGTGTGTTTGTTGGAATCTAATGAATTTCGAGTTTATGATCAGTTATATCTTTTTATATCCATGAAAGTTATTTGAGTTTCTTTGATCTCTTATATGCATGATATCTTATAGCCTCGTATTTCTTCTCCTATATTTGGGTTTTGTTTGGCCAACTTGATCTATTTATCTCGCAATGGGAAGAGGTGCCCGGTAGTGGGTTCGATCTTACGGTGCTCGAACCCAGTGACAGAAAGGGAACCAACACGTATGTATCGTTGCTACTAAGGATAAAAAGACGAGATATATCTACCGACATATAGATAAACGGATCTTGTCTACATCATGTCATCGTTCTTATTGCATTACTCCATTTTTCCATGAACTTAATACACTAGATGCATGCTAGATAGCGGTCAATGTGTGGAGTAATAGTAGTAGATGCAGGCAGGAGTCGGTCTACTAATCTTGGACGTGATGCCTATGTAATGACCATTGCCTGGATATTGTCATAATTATTTGAAGTTCTATCAATTGCCCAACAGTAATTTGTTTACCCACCGTTTGCTATCTTTCTCGAGAGAAGCCACTAGTGAAACCTACGGCCCCCGAGTCTTCTTTCTCATATATTTTCTTTGCGATCTATTTTATTTGCACTTTTTATTCAGATCTATTAACCAAAAACATAAAAATACTTTGCTGCACTTTATTTTATTTGCGGTTTATTTATTCAATATATTACAACTTTCTCCCGTCAACGCGCAATTTCTGGCCCCGTACCCCAAAAGGGATTGACAACCCCTTTAACACATCGGGTTGTGAGGTGTTGTTATTTGTGTGTAGGGGCTGTTTAAGTTGTGTTGCTTGGTTCTCCTACTGGTTCAATAACCTTGGTTTCATATCTGAGGGAAATACCTACCGCTGTTGTGCTGCATCATCCCTTCCTCTTTGGGGAAATACCGACGTAGCTTCAAGCGACATCACAGAGGAGCAATGAAGACCAAACACGGTATATTGGGGACATCTTCAAGGAGCGTGGCAAGTTAAAGAGGAGCTGCACCGAACCTGTAAAACGAGCTTTTGTAAGTAACACCCTTTCAATTACTTTCGTTTCGTGTTCTTCGATGTGTATATGTTGTAGTTTCTGTTTCTCTTAGCCTCGTGTTCTTCGATGTATAATAAGAAGAGTCTTAATCATCCTAATGCTTTCATTTTTAACTTGATGTAGGAAGTGGGCGTTCTCACCTTGTAGTCTATTTTTATATTTTTCCTTTTGAATTCACTTCTCCGAGTCCTGTTTATCTAGCTTCTACTAAATGGATCAGGTTGCTCGAGTATTGATCTAAAAATAAGTAACCGTGTCGGGATGCAGCCTCTGCGAGGAGGAAGTATGGTCAACCTAGAGATCATGTTTCCAAAATGAGGATGGATTACACACAAGGGGCCCGTTCCCTAATGATGCTGGATTAGACACAAGGTGCAAATTCCCAGATGATGCTGGATTACACACAAGCCAGTTGGAGTCGTCAACTGTTTGTGTCCTCGTGGCTCTAGTAAAGGCTGAAAGAAAGCGTGCAGCAGCCCTTGAGAATGTAGCTGAGTTCCTGAAGAAGCGAAAAGAGCAATCATATGCTCTCTTCACCCAAGCCAAAGAAGAGATGGAAGAAGCCAAAAAGAAGCTAGCAGAGGCAGAGCAGGCGAGGCGTCTCCTGCTATCTAAAATTGTGTCAATACAAATTTTCCTTCATAATAGCTAGGTTCAAATGTTTATCCAGTCAGCATGCCTATTGTGATGTCCGTGCATCTACTGTTGTGGCACAAAATAATTCTTTTAGGTCATGTAATAACAGCAATTACTTTCTAAACAATAATAGACGAAGCATTGGACATGGTATAGTTCACGCGCAAGGCCAACATTCCAAGTTCAGCTTCCACATCAAACTCATGTTCACATATATGAACATTCATAGATAATGTCCACAACCATGATTCACTTCAAAGCCAAAAAAAATGTGAGAAGAGTTATAAATAAAAAAACCTCTAGTTCCTACTACCAGTGCGAGCACAACAAGTCAAGACCATGCATAATTAATTATATTTTGGTCATTTTTTGTGTTCTAAAATGCCGGCTGGCTCGCAGAAGGACGTGTTGCCGGCACATGCGTGGATTCAGTGGAGGTAGGCAGGGCAGTCTGAAGCCGGTTGCATGCGGCGAGGAAGCATATTCAGCCGGGCCTGCAGCGAGTGGGGTCCTCTTGGCTGGCGTGCCGGTTCAATGCCTGTGCTATGAGAGGTCGCGTCCGTGTCAGAGCAAACACACCCTCCATTCCTTTTTTGTTTGGGTATAACAAAATCTCATTTTCCATTCACATTTTACAAGTAAAATTCGTGGACAAACTTTGACCCAAAGTACAATGGGGACTAGTAAACCAGGACAGAGGTAGTAGTTTTTTTTTATCAAAGAAGGGCTTCCCCCTTCCGATTTTCATGACTGAAAACCAACATCGAAACCACAGTATTTGCCCTAGAACTACCATCTCGCAACATAAACCCATACAACCATACGCTAAGGAGGTACTCCCTCCGTTCCAAAATAGATGACTTAACTTTGTACTAGAGTTAGTACAAAGTTGAGTCATCTATTTTGGAATGGAGGGTAGTAGTTATGAATTCCATTTTCCCTCCATACCAATCGTTCTAAAAACTACTTATTACTTATAACGCGCCATTGAAAATCGGAACTCTTACCCCGCTAATAAATGATATTTTGAACGTGGCTACTCGATCATTGGCAACTGGTGAGCCACCGCCTCCAGGTCGTTCACCTGTGGTCCCGAGCATCAACTCCTACGGATCAAATTATCACACAAGCTGACTATTCCTACAAAGGTGTGCTCCACCACGTACCCGGTACCCGCGCATGCAGCAATCGTGCACCTAGGGTTTTTGGGTTTATTTGTTAACGGTGCCTTTACGTAACTCTCATGTGTGCGAGACAGCGAGAGACCGAGCGCGTGCGTGCGCCTCTTCTCTTCGTATATGTATTCCACCATTTGTCTGGTGTCCAAAAAGTAGTAATAACTACTATCAATGTGCCAATGCGTTGCCACACGATCAAAGTAGATTAATACATATTCACCGATTTGATAGAAAAAGAGTCTAGTTTTGAAATACGTATATCACTAAAAATATGTTATGTTTCACTCAAAATATATTCCTTTGGCCGTTTTGATGAGATAAGGGAGGAATGTGGTTGGCTTCAAGACCCGAGAAGTGGTATATCTCTAATTTCTACTCTTACTAGCAAGATGTCGGTGCATTGCACGGAACATCAAGATCTTGTGGGAGAAAAGGATGAACGAGGGAAGGCCTTATCTGAAAATGTGGAGAGGAGTGCGGGTAAATTGTCATAGTTTCCTTCCTATCCGTTAGATATAGATCGGATGGCCTATATTACAGGATGGCACGCACACCATCATCACGGACTATGCATTTTATAAGAGTATAGATAAAAACAGAGTTGGTGATGATGGTTGATACGTCCATTTTGCATCATGTTTTCTTACTGTTATTTATAATGTTTTTATCTGTAATAATGCTTTTTGGAGAAATTCTAATGCATTTTCTCTCATAATTTGCAAGGAACACACCAAGAGGGAGAATTGCGACAGCTGGAAATCTGGACCTGGAAAAGCTATGTCAGGCCACCTATTCTGGAAAACTCCAAACAAGGTGAAACTTCACGAATATTTTTTATGGAATATTTAAGAATTATTGGAGCCAATAACTACAAGAGGGGGGCCACCAGGTGGGCACAACCCACCTGGGTGCACCAAGGCCCCTAGGCGCACCCTGGTGGGTTGTGGCCTCCTCGGCCCACCTCCGGTGCCCATCTTCTGGTATATAGGTCATTTTGCACTAGAAAATAAATAAGAGGAGGACTTTCGGGACAGAGCGCCGCCGTCTCAAGGCGGAACTTGGGCAGGAGCACTTTTGCCCTCTGGCGGAGCGATTCGGCCGGGGGCTCTTCCCTCCCAGAGGGGGAAAACATCGTCATCATCATCACCAACAACTCTCCCATCTTGGGGAGGGCAATCTCCATCAACATCTTCAACAGCACCATCTCATCTAAAACCCTAGTTCATCTCTAATATTCAATCTTGTTACCGGAACTATAGATTGGTGCTTGTGGGTGACTAGTAGTGTTGATTACATCTTGTAGTTGATTAATATATGGTTTATTTGGTGGAATATTATATGTTCAGATCCAACATGCTATTGAATACTCCTCTGATCATGAGCATGTTTATCATTTGTGAGTAGTTACCTTTGTTCATGAGGTCGCGGGAGAAATCATGTTGCAAGTAATCATGTGAACTTGATATGTGTTCGATATTCTGATAGTATGTATGTTGTGAATCCCTTAGTGGTGTCATGTGAACATCAACTACATGACACTTCACCATATTTGGGCGTAAGGGAATGCATTGTGGAGTAGCAATTAGATGGTGGGTTGCGAGAGTGACAGAAGCTTAAACCCCAGTTTATGCGCTATTTCGTAAGGGACCGATTGGATCCAAAAGTTTAATGCTATGGTTAGAATTTGTTCTTAATACTTTTCTCGTAGTTGCGGATGCTTGTGGGAGGGTTAATCATAATTAGGAGGTTTGTTCAAGTAAGAATAGCACCTAAGCACTGGTCCACCCATATATCAAATTATCAAAGTAGCGAACACAAATCAAACCAACATGATGAAAGTGACTAGATGAAATTCCCGTGTACCCTCAAGAATGCTTTGCTTATCATAAGAGACCATTTTGGCTGTCCTTTGCCTCAAAAGAATTGGGCTACCTTGCAGCACTTTTGTTACTACTATCATTACTTCCTCGTTACAAATTATCTTGATATCAAACTACTCCGCTACTTACAATTTCAGCACTTGTAGACATTACCTTACTGAAAACTACTTGTCATTTCCTTCTGCTCCTCGTTGGGTTTGACACTCTTACTTATCAAAACGAGCTAAAATTGATCCCCTATACTTGTGTGTCATCAAGGCTACTTTCTGGTGCCGTTGCCGGGGAGTGAAGCGCCTTTGGTAAGTGGAATTTGGTAAGGAAACATTTATATAGTGTGCCGAAATTTATTGTCACTTGTTACTATGGAAAACAATCCTTTGAGGGGTTTGTTCGGGGTATCTTCACCTTGTCCGGAACCACAATTAGCTACCCCTCAACCTACTGCACCTACTGAAAATATTGAATATGAAACTCCTTCAGGTAAGATAGAACAACTGCTAGCTAATCCTTATGCAGGAGACGGGACTGAACATCCTGATATGCACTTGATATATGTGGAACAAAATTATGGATTGTTTAAGCTTGCAGGTTTACCCAGGGATGAAGTGATGAAAAAGGTTTTCCCATTATCTTTGAAGGGAAAAGCATTGGCATGGTATAGGCTATGCGATGATATTGGATCATGGAATTGGAATCGTTTGAAATTGGAGTTCCACCAAAAAAATTATCCTGTGCATCTAGTTCATCGTGATCGGAATTATATATATAATTTTTGGCCTCGTGAAGGTGCAAGTATCGCTCTAGCTTGGGTGAGGCTTAAGTCAATGTTATATCCATGCCCCAATCATGAGCTCTCGAGAGAAATTATTATCCAGAACTTTTATGCTCGGCTTTCTCGTAATGATCAAACCATGCTTGATACTTCTTGTGTTGGTTCTTTAATGAAGAAGACTATTGAGTTTCGGTTGGATCTTTTGGAAAGAATTAAACACAACTATGAAGATTGGGAACTCGACGAAGGTAAAGAGTCAGGTATTAAACTTAAAAATGAGTGTGTTAAATCTTTTATGGATACCGATGCTTTTCAAAAGTTTAGCACTAAATATGGACTTGACTCTGAGATCATAGCCTCCTTTTGTGAATCATTTGCTACTCATGTTGAACTCCCTAAGGAGAAGTGGTTTAAATATCACCCACCTGTTAAAGAAGAGATTAAAGAACCAGTACCAGTTAAAGAAGAAGCTATACTTTATAATGTTGATCCAGTTGTCCCTTCTGCTTATATTGAGAAACCACCTTTCCCTGTTAAGATAAAGGAACATGCTAAAGTTTCAACTGTGGTTAACAAAAGCTATATTAGAACACCTAAACCTGATGAACAAATTAAAGTAGAACCTAGCATTGCTATGGTTAAAGATCTCTTAGAAGAAGATATGGATGGGCATGTTATTTACTTCTGTGAAGAAGCTGCTAGAATTGCTAAACCTGATAGAAAAGATAAACATAGACCTGTTGTTGGCATGCCTGTTATTTCATTTAAAATAGGAGATCACTGTTATCATCGTTTATGTGACATGGGTGCTAGTGTGAGTGCTATTCCTTACACCTTATATCAAGAAATTATGAAAGACATAGCAGCCGCTGAGATAGAAGAAATAGATGTTACTATTAAACTTGCTAATAGAGACACTATATCACCAATTGGGATTATTAGAGATGTTGAAGTCTTGCGTGGGAAAATAAAATACCCTACTGATTTTCTTGTTCTTGGTTCCCCACAAGATGACTTCTGTCCCATTATCTTTGGTAGACCTTTCTTGAACACAGTTAATGCTAAGATAGACTATAAGAAACAAATTGTTGGTGTTAGCTTTGGTGATGAGTCTCATGAGTTTAATTTTTCCAAGTTTAGTAGAAATCTTCATGAAAAATAATTCACTGGTACAGCGACGTCCTAAACAAACGGTTTAAAATCCCTTTCTGTGACGACATTTGGAACCGTCGCCAAGTGAGTGTGAGCGATAGGGGGTCCTTCATACACGACCCAGAAATCGTCGGGGGTAGGCCCTCATGGGACCCAGGCTGGGGCCGTGTGCGATCGGGCGAGGCATGGAAACCCAATCATTTCCGTAGGTATGTACATCCCACACGGTGAATCCCAGAAATCATTTCCGTAGGTATGTACATCCCACACGGTGAATCCCAGAAATTTCTGTAGGTATAAACATCCCACTCGGTGAATCCCAGACATCATTTTCGTGGGCATGTTCATCCCACACGGTGAATCCCAGAAATCATTTCCGTAGGTATGTACATCCCACACGGTGAATCCCAGACAATCATTTCCGTAGGTATGTACATCCCACACAGTTCTTTGTGTGGAAACGTGTATGCAAGGTGGCCTAATGCAAACAGTTCGCTGCCGGAAGCCGTGTGTGATTGTTAGTTGATCGAACACACCTACTTTCTAGAAACTGTGTGGGTTGTTTGAGTTCATCGCCCACGGTCTTTGTCGAGTTTCTTGTTTGCAATAGAAAACCCCAATAAGCGGGTAATTAGCCTATTATTGATAACCCATGTACTAATCAAACTGATATTTCTTATAAAACATGCGAGATATTTCATATCCGTATAAAAGCAACAAGGATTTCATAATCGAATTACATCAGATAGCTTCGCACTTTCGATTCGCCATTACACAACAGCACCAAGTTTCACATGCAGCATCAAAAACCTTTGGAAAGTAGCATCATACATGGTAAATAGACAAAGGAATCTCATCTGGGAAACTGCAGAAGCGGAAGGCAAATTTGGAGCCTTCAGTGATGTTGAATGTCCTTGCAACTTTAGGCCAGTGGCTATGGATAATTGCCGCCCAACCTTCGTCCTCTTCAGCAATACTTCAATATTGTACCGTGGGTGTTGATTGAATACCTTCCTCGCCTCTTGACCATGCAGGTGGTTTGAGAGGTAATCATCGGTGAACTGCTTTGAAAAGTACTGAAAACAAAGCTATGCATAAATCGCTGTTGTGAATTTTGAAATGGCGCAAGGGGTAAAAACAAGGTAAAAGAGTTGGTACCATCCTATAGTTGGCTGATGTCTTCTTCATTGTGCAAACAAAGATCTTGCTGTTATTAAATCGTAAGTTTCTTCATCCTAACATTCTTTCCGAGTTTCTTGACTTGGTGATATTCATGGACATCTCATTTCCCCATATGCAAAATGGGTTGAACAGTGGGTCTAAGCCTCTGACAGCAGGACCTACATGTGCAAGACCAAATTGTAAGAAACCTAAATATTAGAATGATTCCTGCAACTGCACAATAATGTGCTATTAGCCAAAGGACCCTGCTTGAACAAACCTCGATGGTAAACCGCGGTGTCTCCCATTGTTTCCCTGCAATACACATAAGGAAGATCTTGATCAGGTTAACTGAGAGTTGCCATACTATCAGTAAAATATGTATTGAGTATAGCCAAATTCAATTGGTGTCACATGCATAACAATACAAAATTGTACCCACAGCAAATGAAAATCAAATTGCAGAACTGAACCAAACAGTTAAATGGACAGCAGACCAAATGAACCAAAATAGTTAACTGAGCACGACATTGCAGAATAGAAACATGTACTAGAAGATAAGATAGTTAACAAAACAAAGAATGCTTGAGAACAGTACTACGAAATGTAGCAATTGTTGGACCAAAGTGTTAAGTGAACATTACATTTCAGATGACCAAACTGTTAACTGATTATCAGATTGCATATTAACATTACAGAGGACAAATCACTAGAAGGCACTGGCGGTGGCCTTAACAAAACATCACGAATTGTATTTTAAAGTAGACAACCACGTGACAGTGTCGACGGTGGCCTCGAAGATGAGGTGCTCCTCCAAGATCTGGCGGGCGACACGCATGTCAGCCATAGCGACCTCGTTTGTGCGTGCGGCCGCATGCTACTCAGCTCCATGTTATACTGCGTGTAAAATGGCTGTGGGCGGCGCTTAATTGGAGGAGGGGGTAGTGATTTCGGTGGAAGGTGTCGCTCCGTCAGTCGGGGCATGTGGGACGGGAAAGGAGGAGGATGGTGTGGGTGGGGTGTGGATTACCTGACCATATCGATGAGGCCGCGCAGCAAGAAAAAGGGTCGGCGGCAAGGAGGCCGCGCAGCAAGAAGAAGGGTCGCCGGCGAGGAGTCGGCGCTGCAAGAAGAAGGGTCGCTGGTGAGGAGGCGGCGCTGCAAGAAGAAGGGTAGCCAGCGAGGAGGCGGCCTGCAAGAAGAAGGGTCGCCGGCGAGGAGGCTGAGGTGCTAGTAAGCAGTAGTGAAGGTTTGAACTTGGAAAGCAAGGAGGAACAGTGGAAATGTGGCTTTTGGTAGGAGGGAGGGGGCGGGGAGATAGATATTTCCGCGGTGGCAAAATAATTTCGCTCGGTGCCGCGAGAAACTGGCGCGCAAGTGTGGTTCAAGCGAGGGCGGTGGACTGTAGACGACGAAGCTTCCTGCATAACCCAGACAAGACGGTGCGCCAAGATATTTTATATCGCATCCCACACGATTCTTTCTAGTAAACTGTTTGTGGTATACCTGATTTTTTTATGTTTTGAAAGACAAAATGGTGTTACGGAGGGAAAGGATGGTGTTTGAATTGCTAGAACATTTACGTACAATGAACATGCAACTAGTACATGAGTGTCGTGTTTAAATTTGGAATTATTCCAGGTTCGTTTGGCATTTTTATGCATTTAATTGAGTTTCTGGGCATTTAATGTGCATAATTCAAATTTTAACTACAAGCACATGCTCCAATGCACCAAAGTTTGCTGAAAAATCACATGTGTGTCTTTGGGTGAATTTATAGGTCCCATGCAAGAAATGGGAATAAAATTCAAACATCTGGGTGTCGTGGCTCAGCCGGAATGATTGAGAAACTTGGTTTTTTAATTCCTGTAAATCCAAAACATGGCTAAAAATCATGAAACTTTGCATGGTGTCATGACATGGCACCAACATGCTGCAGTAATTTTTTTGGCCGAATTGAGACAAGCTTTGGTGTAAGCTTCTTGTAAACCAGAGCTTCCCTCAAGAAGGCTCCTGGTTCCGAGAGGGAACGTGTCACCTCCGTGTGCGAAACGACATACGTACACTGCCTTCTCCTGCCTTAATTTTTTTACAAAGGCATATTAGACCAAATAGAAGTATCGTGCTAAATTTTGGAATTATTCTGTGTTCGTTTGGCCTTTTTTATACATTAATTCAGTTTCTGGGCATTTAATGTGCATAATTCAAATTTGAACTACAAGCACGTGCTCCAGTGCACCATAGTTATTTGAAAAATCACATGTGTGTCCTTGGGTGAATTTCTAGGACCCATGCAAGATATTCGAGTGAAATTCAAACATCTGGGCGTCGTGGCTCGGTCGGAAAGATTGAGAAACTAGGTTTTTTAATTCCTGTAATTCCAAAACACGCCTGTAAATCATGAAACTTGGCATGGTGTCATGACAAGGCACGAACATGTTGCGGTAATTTTTTTGGCCGAATTGGGACAAACTTTGGTGTAAGCTTCTTGCAAACCGGAGCTTCCCTCAAGAAGGCTCCTCGTTCCGAGAGGGAACGTGTCACCTCCGTGTGCGAAACGACATACGTACACTGCCTTCTCCCGCCTTAATTTTTTTACAAAGGCAGATTAGACCAAATAAAAGTATCGTGCTAAATTTTGGAATTATTCCGGGTTCGTTTGGCCTTTTTTATACATTAGTTGAGTTTCTGGGCATTTAATGTGCATAATTCAAATTTGAACTACAAGCACGTGCTCCAGTGCACCATAGTTGTTTGAAAAATCACATGTGTGTCCTTGGGTGAATTCTAGGACCCATGCAAGATATTCGAGTGAAATTCAAACATCTGGGCATCGTGGCTCGGCCGAAAAGATTGAGAAACTTGGTTTTTTAATTCCTGTAATTCCAAAACACGCCTGAAAATCATGAAACTTGGCATGGTGTCATGACATGGCACGAACATGCTGCGGTAATTTTTTTGGCCGAATTGGGACAAGCTTTGGTGTAAGCTTCTTGCAAACTAGAGCTTCCCTCAAGAAGGCTCGTGGTTCCGAGAGGGAACGTGTCACCTCCGTGTGCGAAACGACATACGTACACTGCCTTCTCCCGCCTTATTTGTTTTACACAGCCAGATTAGACCAAATATAAGTACCGTGCTAAATTTTGGAATTATTCCGGGTTCGTTTGGCATTTTTTATACATTAATTGAGTTTCTGGGCATTTAATGTGCATAATTCAAATTTGAACTACAAGCACAGGCTCCGGTGCACCAAAGTTGTTTGAAAAATCACATGTGTGTCCTTGGGTGAATTTGTAGGTCCCATACAAGAGATGGGAGTGAAATTCAAACATCTGGGCGTCGTGGCTCGGCCGGAAAGATTGAGAAACTTGGTTTTTTAATTCCTGTAATTCCAAAACACGCCTGAAAATCATGAAACTTGGCATGGTGTCATGACATGGCACCAACATGTCGCGGTAAATTTTTTGGCCGAATTGGGACAAGCTTTGGTGAAAGCTTCTTGCAAACCGGAGCTTCCCTCAAGAAGGCTCGTGGTTTCGAGAGGGAACGTGTCACCTTCGTGTGCGAAATGACATACATACACTGCCTTCTCCCGCCTTAATTTTTTTACATAGCCAGATTAGACCAAATATAGGTACCGTGCTAAATTTTGGAATTATTCCGGGGCTCGTTTTGCCTTTTTTATACATTAATTGAGTTTCAGGGCATTTAATGTGCATAATTCAAATTTGAACTACAAGCACATGCTCCAGTGCACCAAAGTTGTTTAAAAAATCACATGTGTGTCCTTGGGTGAATTTCTAGGTCCCATGCAAGAGATGGGAGTGAAATTCAAACATCTGGGCGCTGTGGCTCGGCCAGAAAGATTGAGAAACTTGGTTTTTTAATTCCTGTAATTCAAAAACACGCCTGAAAATAATGAAACTTGGCATGGTGTCATGACATGGCACCAACATGCTGTGGTAATATTTTTGGCCGAACTGGGACAAGCTTTGGTGTAAGCTTCTTGCAAACTAGAGCTTCCCTCAAGAAGGCTCGTGGTTCCGAGAGGGAACGTGTCACCTCCGTGTGCGAAACGACATACGTACACTGCCTTCTCCCGCCTTATTTTTTTACACAGTCAGATTAGACCAAATATAAGTACCGTGCTAAATTTTGGAATTATTCCGGGTTCGTTTGGCATTTTTTATACATTAATTGAGTTTCTGGGCATTTAATGTGCATAATTCAAATTTGAACTACAAGCACAGGCTCCGGTGCACCAAAGTTGTTTGAAAAATCACATGCGTGTCCTTGGGTGAATTTTTAGGTCCCATGCAAGAGATGGGAGTGAAATTCAAACATCTGGGCGTCGTGGCTCGGCCGGAAAGATTGAGAAACTTGGTTTTTCAATTCCTATAATTCCAAAATACGCGTGAGAATCATGAAACTTGGCATGGTGTCATGACATGGCACCAACATGCTGCGGCAATATTTTTGGCCGAATTGGGACAAGCTTGGGTGTAAGCTTCTTGCAAACCGGAGCTTCCCTCAAGAAGGCTCGTGGTTCCGAGAGGGAACGTGTCACCTCCGTGTGCAAAACGATATACGTACACTGCCTTCTCCCGCCTTATTATTTTACACAGCCAAATTAGACCAATTAGAAGTACCGTGCTAAATTTTGGAATTATTCCGGGGCTCGTTTTGCCTTTTTTATACATTAATTGAGTTTCTGGGCATTTAATGTGCATAATTCAAATTTGAACTACAAGCACATGCTCCAGTGCACCAAAGTTGTTTGAAAAATCACATGTGTGTCCTTGGGTGAATTTTTAGGTCCCATGCAAGAGATGGGAGTGAAATTCAAACATCTGGGCGTCGTGACTCGGCCGGAAATATTGAGAAACTTGGTTTTTTAATTCCTGTAATTCCAAAACACGCCTGAAAATCATGAAACTTGGCATGGTGTCATGACATGACACCAACATGCTGCGGTAATATTTTTGGCCGAATTGGGACAAGCTTTGCAAACCGGAGCTTCCCTCAAGAAGGCTCGTGGTTCCGAGAGGGAACGTGTTACCTCGGTGTGCGAAACGACATACGTACACTGCCTTCTCCCGCCTTCTTTTACACACCATATTAGACCAAATATAAGTACCGTGCTAAATTTTGGAATTATTCCGGGTTCGTTTGGCCTTTTTTATACATTAATTGAGTTTCTGGGCATTTAATGTGCATAATTCAAATTTGAACTACAAGCACATGCTCCAGTGCACCAAAGTTATTTAGAAATCACATGTGTGTCCTTGGGTGAATTTCTAGGTCCCTTGCAAGAGATGGAGTGAAATTCAAACATCTGGTTGTCATGGCTTGGCTAGAAAGATTGAGAAACATGGTTTTTCTAATTCCTGTAATTCCAAAACACGCCTGAAAATCATGAAACTTGGCATGGTCTCATGACATGGCACCAACATGATGTGGTAATTGTTCTGTCTGATTTGCGAAGGCCCACACATTAACAATCAACAAAGTCATTTTGGAACAAGTGATGTCACGTTACAATCAGAAACACAAGTATTATTGAAACCGTGGGCGTTCGACTTACCAATTACGTGCGGCCACGCGTCCCCTTTTTATTGGCTAGGAGTGCGGGGTAGCTATTTGAGTACGGGAGGCGTGCGATCAGACCCCTGCGTGTGCTCATCGGGAGGAGAGCCCTTTGACCGCTACCCGCCGTGCACCTCCCTCCCAACGTCTCCATTAATGGCGCCCAAGCACCTGTTCTACGGCGTGGCTATATGTCTCACTGGACTGAGATTTAAGAGAGAAAAATGAAAATCTGAAAAGGAAGTTTTGCACGGATCTTGATGTAAGATCCGATGGACCTATATAGCATCGACTGCGACTTATAGCAAGTATGATGAATATAAGGACGATGACAGTGGATAATAATTGTCTTACATATTTAGAAACATAATTAAAAAAAGCCACATGCGGCAACGCCCAAAATACACAAGGGCAAAAGAAGAAGGAAGACAACGATCTGGCTCGCTGATCTCTACTTTCTTGATGCATTGCTGCAAGCCGCTGGAACTAGTCTCCGCAGTAAGCGGCGACGAGCTCTTTCTTGTCCTCAAGATGCTGCTTGAGAGCATCCACGGATTCCTCCACCAGCCTTCTGCGCTCGATGCGCAACTTGTTATTCTCGTCCATAAGTTTCTCGACGATAACTCCGGTCCTCTTCAACAAGGCAGTGGTCTGCTCCTGCCGCTCCACACTTTCGACGATCTTCGCCCTCAGCAGGTCGCGCTCGGCCCGGAGCTTCTCATTGCTCTCATTTAGTTGCCGGATGACGTCGGTAGACTATTCAAACGAGGCTTGCAGGTCATCCTGCAACCTCGCCCACCTGGAGATCTGATGCATCTGCATATGGACGAGGGCACGCATGCGCCTGTAAGAGTCCTCGCCTGCCTGCGAGGCATTTTCCCAGGCCGCCGCGGCAAGGGAGGACATCTCTGCTGCATTCGCGGTGCAGCGGGGCATCTCTTCTGCTTCCGCGGCGTAGCCGGACCAGTCTACTGCATCGACGGTGCGACGGGTCCTCCGTGCTGCTTCAGCGGCACGGCGGGACCTCTCTGCTGCTACGGCCGTGCGGCGGGACATGTTGGCTGCTATCGCGGCGAGGCGGGACATCTCTCGTGCTCCCGCTTCGAGGCTCGCCTCTCCCTGGTCGCAATCTATCGACCCAGAACTCACGCTGGCCATGGCGGATGCAAGGGAACGATGATGAATGACTTGTTTGTTTTTGACTTTTTGTGGATGAGGAGTTGAGGAGGAATGTGCAGTCATCTTGGAGTAGTAGTATTTATAACCGCGTAGTAATACGCTCCTAAGTGGGAAACCGTTTAGGTTTTCATCGGTGTGAACAGGTTTGCAATTTAGAATGTGAAGGGACGCATGCTCAAAATTTACTGACGGTTATAAGTGCGGCACTATTCCCGGAAGGCGTAACGTGGGCACGTACGCCTTCTCGGCCGCGTACGTGGCGTTTGCACCATTGGGTGCACCACAATAGGCAATGTCAGCACACGTCTTTTAATTAGAATGGGTGTGCCCGTCTAGTGCACACACGTTGATCTATCTAACTATTTCAGTCTGTTGTGGCTAATCACAAACAGTTCATCCATGTGAAGTGTATGCCATCAATCGCAGACACATTGATCTGGCTTACCCGTTTCTGATCTGTTGCCTAATCGCAAACAGTTAATCCTTCTGAAGTGTATGCCCTCAATCACACACACCTTGATCTGGCTGACTGTTTCTTTTGTGTTGCCTAATCACAAACAGTTCATTCGAGTGAACCTTATGCTGTATATCGCACACACCTTCATCTGGCTGCCCGTTTCTTTTGTGTTGCCTAATCACAAACAGTCCATCCGAGTGAACCGTATGCTCTATATCGCACATGCCTTCATGAGGCTGCCCGTTTCTTTTGTTCCGCTTCATCACAAACAGTTCATTGGACTGAACCGTATTCCTTGGATCGCACACGCAACTAAAATCTGAACCGTGTTCGGTGCATCCTCCATCGCAAACGTTTTCACCTTTTTTGACGGTTTTTATACAACACCGTTTGCGATTATGGCATCGCACACAGTTTCTCAAAGGGTCTCTGATCGTAGTGCCGCGTTAGCAGCATCCTGCAGTAGCGATTGCCTAGTAAGGATGAATTAATCAGTCTTGCTTCTATTGCTGTACCACCTACTGATCCTTTAGAACAATATCTGCTAGACCATGAAAATGATTTACATATGCATGAAAGAAATGAAATAGATAAAATTTTCTTTGAACAACGTCCTCTACTTAAACACAATTTGCCTATTGAAACTCTAGGAGGTCCTCCTCAACCTAAAGGTGATCCTGTGTTTGAATTAAAACAATTGCCAGACACTTTGAAATATGCTTATATTTATGAAAAGAAAATATATCCTGTTATTATCAGTGCTAACCTTTCAGAACAAGAAGAAGAAAGATTATTGAAAGTTCTAAGGAAGCACCGGGTTGCTATTGGATATACTCTTGATGATTTAAAGGGCATTAGTCCCACTCTATGTTAGCACAAAATTAATATGGAACCTGATGCTAATCCTGTTGTTGATCACCAACGTCGGTTAAATCCGAAGATGAAAGAAGTGGTAAGAACGGAAATATTAAAACTTCTGGAAGCAGGTATAATCTATCACATAGCTGATAGTAGATGGGTAAGTCTTGTTCATTGTGTCCCTAAGAAAGGAGCTATTACTGTTGTTCCTAATGATAAGAATGAACTCATTCCACAAAGAATTGTTACAGGCTATAGAATGGTAATTGATTTTAGAAAATTAAACAAAGCAACTAGAAAAGATCATTACCCTTTACCTTTTATTGATCAAATGCTTGAAGTATTATCTAAGCACACACACTTTTCTTCCTTGATGGATACTCTGGCTTTTCACAAATACCTGTTTCCCAACATGATCAAGAAAAGACCACTTTTACTAGTCCCTTTGGAACTTATGCTTATAGACGTATGCCTTTTGGTTTATGTAATGCACCCGCTACCTTTCAAAGATGTATGACTACCATATTCTCTGACTTTTGTGAAAAGATTGTTGAGGTCTTCATGGATGACTTTTCTGTTTATGGGATGTCTTTTGATGATTGTTTAAGCAATCTTGAGCAAGTTTGCAGAGATGTGAACAAACAAATCTTGTCTTGAATTGGGAGAAGTGCCACTTTATGGTTAATGAAGGCATTGTCTTGGGTCATAAAATTTCTGAAAGATGTATTGAAGTGGACCAAGCTAAGGTTGATGCAATTGAGAAAATGCCATGTGCTAAGGACATCAAAGGTATTCGTAGTTTCCTAGGTCATGATGGTTTCTATAGGAGATTTATCAAAGACTTCTCTAAAATTTCTAGGCCTCTTACTAATCTTTTGCAAAAGGAGACTCCATTTGTTTTTGATGATGATTGTCTTGAAGCCTTTGAAACACTCAAGAAAGCCTTAATATCTGCACCTATTGTTCAACCACCTGATTGGAATTTGCCTTTTGAAATTATGTGTGATGCTAGTGATTATGTTGTTGGTGTTATTCTAGGACAAAGAGTTGATAAGAAATTGAATGCTATTCATTATGATAGTAAAACTCTAGATAGTGCTCAAAGAAATTATGCTACTACTGAAAAAGAATTTTTAGCAATGGTATTTGCTTGTGATAAATTTAGACCTTATATTGTTGATTCCAAAGTAACTGTTCACACAGACCATGCTGCTATTAAATATCTTATGGAAAAGAAAGATGCTAAACCTAGACTTATTCGCTGGGTTCTCTTGTTACAAGAATTTGATTTACATATCATTGATAGAAAAGGAGCTGAGAACCCCCATAGCTGATAACTTGTCTAGGCTTGAAAATGTGCTTGATGACCCACTTCCTATTGATGATAGTTTTCCTAATGAGCAGTTAGCTGCAATAAATGTTGCTAATAGTACTCCTTGGTATGCTGATTATGCTAATTACATTGTTGCTAAAATATTTACCACCTAGCTTTACATACCAACAAAAGAAAAAATTCTTCTATGATTTAAGACATTACTTTTGGGATTGCCCACATCTTTATAAAGAAGGAGTAGATGGTATTATTAGACGTTGTGTACCTGAGCATGCACATGGACAAATCCTACGGAAATTTCACACCGAGGCTTATGGAGGGCATCATGCTGGAGATAGAACTGCTCACAAGGTATTGCAATTTGGATTTTATTGGCCTACTCTCTTCAAGGATGCCCGTAAGTTCCTCTCATCTTGTGATGAATGTCAAAGAATAGGTAATATCGGTAAGCGTCAAGAAATGCCTATGAATTATTCACTTGATGTTGAACCATTTGATGTTTGGGGATTTGATTACATGGGACCTTTTCCTTCCTCTAATGGGTATACACATATTTTGGTTGCTGTTGATTATGTTACTAAATGGGTAGAAGCTATTCCAACCAGTAGTGTTGATCACAACATCTCAATTAAAATGCTTAAGGACGTTATTTTCCCAAGGTTTAGAGTCCCTAGATATTTAATGACTGATGGTGGTTCACACTTTATTCAAGGTGCTTTCCATAAAATGCTTTCTAAGTATGATGTTAACCATAGAATTGCATCACCCTATCATCCTGAGTCTAGTGGTCAAGTTGAACTTAGCAATAGAGAAATAAAATTAATTTTGCAAAATACTGTCAATAGGTCAAGGAAGAATTGGTCTAAGAAATTAGATGATGCACTTTGGGCTTATAGAACATCATATAAAAATCCTATGGGCATGTCTCCTTATAAAATGGTTTATGGAAAAGCTTATCATTTGCCTCTTAAGTCAGAACATAAAGCATATTGGGTAGTCAAAGAGCTCAACTATGATTTCAAACTTGCTGGTGAAAAGAGGTTATTTGATATTAGCTCATTAGATGAATGGAGAACCCAAGCATATGAAATTGCAAAGTTATTCAAAGAAAAAGTTAAAATATGGCATGACAAAAGAATCCAAAAGCGTGAGTTTAAAGTCGGAGAATATGTTCTTTTGTACAACTCTCGTTTTAGATTTTTTGCAGGAAAGCTCCTCTCAAAATGGGAAGGCGCATATGTCATTGAGGAGGTTTACCGGCCTGGAGCCATCAAAATAAATAATTCTGAAGGTACTAACCCGAAGGTTGTCAATGGGCACCGAATAAAGCATTATATCTCAGGTACGCCCATTAATGTTGAAAGTAATATTATCCAACTTTGACACCAGAAGAACACATAAAAGAGTCCTTTCGGAACACTCCAGAATAGTGAAAATAAGGAGGTACGTGATACGGTAAGTAAATGGACTCCGGAAAATCCGCAAAAATATTTTTTATCAGTTTTGGAATATTTTAGAATTTTGTAAATAAAGAAACTCCCAGGAAGCGTCCCCTGGTGGGCACTAGACACCAGTGCACGCCAAGCCTGGCGCGCCCAGGTGGGTTGTGCCCACCTGGGACATCTTCCGTACTCTGTTTTTCTTTCATATGCTTGTCCTCCAAGATAAAAAAATCTATATATAGTTCTCGAACCTGTTAACCACCGTATTGCGGAGAAATCCTCTGTTCTCTTTTTCCTTGCTGTTTTCAGTCAGATCTCATCTACCATGGCCTCTTCAAGCTCCTCCAAGGACAGTTTCTTCAAGAACGTCATCAACCCATATCTGCGGGAGGTGGTGCAGCACCCTCAGTTCATCCAGATGCATGAGGGGTTGCTTCATCTCTGCGATGTGCCATGTCCCAAGGGGACGGGAACCATGGAGGACAGGCTTGAAGCTGTGGAGCAAGACGTCTTCCAGTGCAAGGGGATGGTGGAGTGTGGACTCAATGCCAATCACCTTATGACCACAGACCTCTCCCATGATCTCAAGGTGGATGGAAATCTCATGAAGGACATCGTCTTCACCCTCAATGAGCAAATCAAATTTCTCCAAAGCCAGATCTACAACCTTCAGAACCAAGTCTTTGAACATGAGGCAAGGTTTAAAGGTATGAGTTTGGCTGCTAGTTGCAGGGCGGACCCGTGAGACTCACTCTTCCTCTTATGATGGTGGACCACTGCCGTGGAAATCTGAGGACAAGATCTCTTCTTCATCACCACCACCATCTTCTTCACCATCAAAAGAGAACTGAGTATCGGTTATGGGCACTCCCCTTGGCTTCCGCCAAGCTTGGGGGAGGCGCCCCGGTATCATATCATCGCACTATCTTTTTGCTTTTAAATATCTTAGTTTGATCTTTTGCTTTAGATGAAATAAAGTTTAGTTCGATCCTTTCTTCTTTGAGAGTTTGCTTAGTGATCTATCATTGTAATCGTGTGCAAGTTATATAATAAAGTTAGTTTGAGTTTTTGCTTTCTTTACTTTCATGTTACAAATAAAGAAAAAAAGAAAGAAGAAAAAGAAAGGAAATAAATAAAAGAAAGCAAATAAATCAATAAGATCATATACTAATCCTATGGTAGGTGATATCACCACATGAGGAAAAGTATAAGTAGAAAATTTTATTAGAGATTGACAAACATAACATTAGTCAATGATGCAACTCATGAAAGAATTAGTAAGGGAAGAGAAGATTCACATATAAATATACTATCCTAGAAATCTTTTATGATCGTGAGCCCTCATCAAAATATTATATGCCAAAATTGTTGACGTCGGACAAGGAAGATAACTTAATGGTTTATGTTTGTTTATATTCACATAGAAGTCATATTGTCATAGATCCTTTAACATGTGATGCTTGCCCCCTATCTTTGCTAGCCAAAAATTCCGCACTAAGTAGAGATACTACTTGTGCATCCAAAAACCCTTAAACCCAAATCTTATTTTCAAGTGACCACCATACCTACCTAGGGATTGAGCAAGATCTCTCAAGTAAGTTGTCATCGGTGCAAAAAGGCAATAAAAATTGCTTCTAAATGTGTGAGATCATTTAGTGTAAGAGAAAATTGAGCGTTGTACGAACTTGGATGACAAAGAATAAAAGCGACATACTGCATAATAAAGGTTGTCATGTTAAGGGGCAATACAACGCAACGTTCTCTTGCACTAAGGGATTGAGCAAGCAAACAAATAAGAGCATGACAAACTCTGCTTCCCTCTGCGAAGGGCCTATATTTTACTTTTATGTATTAACTTTAATGCAAAGAGTCAAAGTTTTCCTTCTATTCCTTTTATTTTTCTCATTTGGCAAGCATCATGTGGTGAGGAAAGATCTAGGCACATATGTCCAGTTGAATATATATAGCATGAGTTATTATTGTTGACATCACCCTTGAGGTGAGTATGTTGGGAGGAGAAACTATAAGCCCCTATCTTTCTATGTGTCTGATTGAAATGTTTTGCTCATGGGTACGAGGTGGGTGTTAGCAATCATAGAATACTATATGATGGTTGAGTATGTGGACTGATGACCCACAAGTATAGGGGATCTATCGTTGTCCTTTCGGTAAGTAAGAATGTCAAACCCAACGAGGAGCAGAAGGAAATGATAAGCGGTTTTCAGCAAGGTATTCTCTGCAAGTACTGAAATAAATGGTAACAAATAGTTTTGTGATAAGATAATTTGTAACGAGCAACAAGTAACAAAAGTAAATAAAGTGCAGCAAGGTGGCCCAATCCTTTTTGTAGCAAAGGACAAGCCTTGACAAACTCTTATATAAGGAAAAGTGCTCCCGAGGACACATGGGAATATCATCAAGCTAGTTTTCATCACGCTCATATGATTCGCGTTCGGTACTTTGATAATTTGATATGTGGGTGGACCGGTGCTTGGGTGCTGTTCTTACTTGAACAAGCATCCCACTTATGATTAACCTCTATTGCAAGCATCCGCAACTACAATAAAAGTATTAAGGTAAATCTAACCATAGCATGAAACATATGGATCCAAATCAGCCCCTTACGAAGCAACGCATAAACTAGGGTTTAAGCTTCTGTCACTCTAGCAACCCATCATCTACTTATTACTTCCCAATGCCTTCCTCTAGGCCTAAATAATGGCGAAGTGTTATGTAGTCGACGTTCACATAACACCACTAGATGCTAGACAACATACATCTCATCAAAATATCGAACGAATACCAAATTCACATGACTACTAATAGCAAGACTTCTCCCGTGTCCTTAGGAACAAATGTAACTACTCACAAAGCATATTCATGTTCACAATCAGACGGGTAATAATATGCATATAGGATCTGAACAAATGATCTTCCACCAAATAAACCAACTAGCATCAACTACAAGGAGTAATCAACACTACTAGCAACCTACTAGCACCAATCCCGGACTTGGAGACAAGAATTGGATACAAGAGATGAACTAGGGTTTTGAGATGAGATGGTGCTGGTGAAGATGTTGATGGAGATTGCCCTCTCCCGATGAGAGGAGCGTTGGTGATGACGATGGCGATGATTTCCCCCTCCCGGAGGGAAGTGTCCCTGGCAGAATAGCTCTGCCGGAGCCCTAGATTGGTTCTGCCAAGGTTCCGCCTCGTGGCGGCGGAGTCTCGTCCCGAAAGGTTGCTTATTATTTTTTTCTCGACGAAAGACCTCATATATCAGAAGATGGGCATCGGAGAGCCAACAGGGGGCCCACGAGGTAGGGGGCGCGCCCTGGGGGGTAGGGCGCGCCCCCACCCTCGTGGACAGGTGGGCCACCCTCTGGTGAACTTCTTCCGCTGGATATTTTTTATTATTTCCAAAATGACTTTCGTGGAGTTTCAGGACTTTTGGAGTTGTGTAGAATATGTCTCTAATATTTGCTCCTTTTCCAGCCCAGAATTACAGCTGTCGGCATTCTCCCTCCTTATGTAAACCTTGTAAAATAAGAGAGAATAGGCATAAAAATTGTGACATAACGTGTAATAATAGCCCATAATGCAATAAATATCGATATAAAAGCATGACGCAAAATGGACGTATCAACTCCCCCAAGCTTAGAGCTCGCTTGTCCTCAAGCGGAAGCCGATTACGATAAATATGTCCCCATGTTTAGAGGTAGAGGTGTCGATAAAAATAAAATACGGACATGAAGGCATCATGATTATTCTCACAACAGCAACATATATAGATTTTGTCATATGAATTCTTATGCTCAAGTAATAATCTATTCACAATGCAGAGTATGAATCATAAACTTTATTGGGAACTAGCAAACTATAATCTCAGTCATTGAAGCAATTGCAATTTATCATAACATCAGAAAGAGTCTATGTCAGGGCTTAATAGCAAGTCCACATACTCAACTATCATTTAGTCTTTCATAATTGCTAACACTCACGCAATACTTGTGGTTATGGAGTTTTAATAAGACACAGAGAAAGATAGGGGCTTATAGTTTCGCCTCCCAACCTTTTACCTCAAGGGTAATGTCAACAATAATAACTCATGCTCCCCTACATCTAATTAGATATATATATATATCAGGATCATTCCAACATACTAGGCTTGCCAAAGGATAAAATGAAAAAGGAAAGGTAAAGATCACCATGACTCTTGCATAAGACAGAAGATAATATTAAAAGATAGGCCCTTCGCAGTGGGAAGCAGAGGTTGCCATGCACTTTTATGGTTGGATGCATAAAATCTTAATGCGAAAGAACGTCACTTTATATTGCCCCTTGTGATATGAACCTTTATTATGCAGTCCGTCGCTTTTATTACTTCCACATCACAAGATCGTATAAAGCTTATTTCTCCCACACCAATCAATCATACATATTTAGAGCAATTTTTATTGCTTTGCACCGATGACAACTTACTTGAAGGATCTTACTCAATCCATCGGAAGATATGGTGGACTCTCATGGCAAAACTGGTTTAAGGGTTTTGGAAGCACAAGTAGTATCTCTACTTGGTGCTGAGAATTTGGCTAGCATGAGGGGGAAAGGCAAGCTCAACATGTTGGACGACCCATGACAACATACTTTATCTCAGATATAATAAAACATAACCCATTACGTTGTCTTCCTTGTCCAACGTCAACTCTTTAGCATGTCATATTTTAATGAGTGCTCCCAATCATAAGAGATGTCAATGATAATATATTTATATGTGAACCCCTCTTTCCTTATTACTTCCTATTAATTGCAGCGATGACCAAAGCTATGTCTGCCAACTCCCAACAACTTTTAATCATCACACTCTTTCTATGTGAAGTCATTACTCTCAATAAGATCAATATGATCTCTTTGTTTCTTTTTATTCTTTTCTCTTTTCTTTTATTCACTCAGAATCATGGCAAAAACAATCAAGCCCTTGACTCAACACTAATCTTTATTATATAGCTCACGGACTTGATTACATAGAGAGATCATAAAGCAAAAACTCAAAACTAGATCATGCCATAAAATTTATTCTACTAGATCAAGATACTATTAATAGGATCAAACTAAGAAAAACGGTAAAGATAGGAGATGTGGTGGTGATACGATACCGGGGCACCTCCCCCAAGCTTGGCAGTTGCCAAGGGGAGTGCCCATACCCATGTGATTATGTCTCCTTTGCTGGTGAAGAAGGTGGTGGTGATGGATAATCGCACATCGAGCGTAAGAGGTCCTCCAGCTTGCGGATAATGCCCTTGAGTGCGACAATATGCTCCTTCAACAAAATATTTTCACGTGTGAGATACTTGTTCTGTATACGAGCTAACTCAATCATCTTGAAAGCTTCGATCTCAGTTGGGGTAAGAAGATTATGATCAAGTTGAAGGATATCTTCTGCTGCCGGAGCTTGATCCTCCGTGGCCTTCTTGATCCCTTCATCCTTGTTGATCTCCATGGGTTCTTCCCTTTTCAGCTCTATCTTCATTAGCCAAGCATCTTTGTCACCATTGTGGGAGGAGGGGGACGACATGATGCCTGGCCTTGACAACCCTGACAGAAAACAGCTCGAAATAAGAACAGAGGACAATTGCGTTATACGGGAGTCAAAACCTTCAGGAGAATATATAATGAATTTTTACCGACCAAAATATGTATTGTGCAAGAAAACGGAGTCCGGAAGGCACACGAGGTGCCCACGAGGTAGGGGGGCACGCCCAGGGGGTAGGGCGCGCCCTCCACCCTCGTGGAGCCCTCGTGTCCTTCCCGGACTGCCACTTATTTTTCTATTTTTCTAAATATTCCAAAATGGAGAAATATTACCTTAAAAACTATTTTGGAGTCGGTTTACTTACCGTACCACATACCTATTCCTTTTCGGAGTCTGAAACGTTCTGGAAAGTGTCCCTGATGTATTCCTCCGGGGTTATGGTTTCAATAACATTGGTTTCAACATTTGTAGGATTACCTGAGATATAATGTTTAATTCTTTGACCGTTTACCACCTTCGGTTTTGTGCCTTCGAAATTGTTGATTTTTATGGCACTGGAACGATAGACCTCCTCGATGACGTAGGGGCCTTCCCATTTAGATAGAAGTTTTCCTGCAAAAAATCTTAAACGAGAGTTGTATAGCAATACATAATCACCTACATTAAACTCACGCTTTTGTATCCTTTTGTCATGCCATCTTTTAACTTTTTCTTTAAACAACTTAGCATTTTCATAAGCTTGGGTTCTCCATTCATCGAGTGAGCTAATATCAAATAACCTCTTCTCACCGGCAAGTTTAAAATCATAGTTGAGCTCTTTAATAGCCCAATATGCCTTATGTTCTAGTTCGAGAGGTAAGTGACATGCTTTTCCATAAACCATCTTATACGGAGAAATAACCATAGAATTTTTATATGCAGTTCTGTAGGCCCATAATGCATCATCAAGTTTCTTGGACCAATTCTTTCTAGATCTATTAACAATCTTTTGCAAAATTAATTTGAGCTCTCTGTTACTCAATTCTACTTGACCACTAGACTGTGGGTGATAAGGAGATGCAATTCTATGATTAACATCATATTTAGCAAGCATTTTACGGAAGGCCCATGAATAAAATGTGAACCACCATCAGTCATTAAATATCTAGGGACTCCAAACCTCGGAAAAATAACTTCTTTAAGCATTTTAATAGAGGTGTTATGATCAGCACTACTAGTTGGAATAGCTTCTACCCACTTAGTAACGTAATCAACAACAACTAAAATATGTGTATATCCATTAGAGGCAGGAAAAGGTCCCATATAATCAAAGCCCCAAACATCAAATGGTTCAATAACAAGTGAATAATTCATAGGCATTTCTTGACGTTTACTAATATTACCAATTCTTTGACATTCATCACAAGATAAGACAAACTTACGGGCATCCTTGAAGAGAGTAGGCCAATAAAAACCAGATTGCAATACCTTATGTGAAGTTCTATCTCCCGTGTGGTGTCCTCCATAAGCTTCGGAGTGACACTTGCGTAGGATCTGTTCCTGTTCATGCTCAGGTACACAACGTCTAATAACACCATCTACTTCTTTATAAAGATGTGGGTCATCCCAAAAGTAATGTCTCAAACCATAGAAAAACTTTTTCTTTTGCTGGTAAGAGAAACTAGGTGGTATAAATTTAGCAACAATATAATTAGCATAATCAGCATACCAGGGAGTACTACGAGAAGTACTTATAACATTTAATCGTTCATCAGGAAAGCTATCATCAATAGGTAGTGGGTCATCAAGAACATTTTCTAACCTAGACAAGTTGTTTGCAACGGGGTTCTCAGCTCCCTTTCTATCAACAATATGCAAATCAAATTCTTGTAGCAAGAGAACCCATCTAATAAGTCCAGGTTTAGCATCTTTCTTTTCCATGAGATATTTAATAGCAACATGATCAGTGTGAATAGTTACTTTAGAATCGACAATATAAGGTCTGAACTTATCACAAGCAAATACAACTGCTAAGAATTCTTTTTCAGCAGTAGCATAATTTCTTTGAGCATTGTCTAGAGTTTTACTATCATAATGGATAACATTTAATTTCTTATCAACTCTTTGCCTTAGAACAACACCTACAACATAATCACTAGCATCACACATAATATCAAAGGGTAAATTCCAATCAGGTGGCTGAACAATAGGTGCAGAAGTCAATGCTTTCTTAAGTATTTCAAATGCTTCTACACAATCATCATCAAAGACAAATGGTATATCTTTTTGTAATAAATTAGTCAGAGGCCGAGAAATTTTTGAGAAGTCCTTAATGAACCTCCTATAAAATCCGGCGTGACCAAGGAAACTTCTTATACCTTTGATGTCCTTGGGACATGGCATCTTTTCAATAGCATCAACCTTGGCTTTATCAACTTCAATACCTCTTTTAGAAACTTTATGCCCCAAGACAATACCTTCATTAACCATAAAGTGGCAATTTTCCCAATTCAAGACAAGATTAGTTACTTCACATCTATGCAAAACTCGATCAAGATTGCTCAAGCAATCATCAAAAGAAGATCCATAGACGAAAAAATCGTCCATGAAAACCTCACAAATCTTTTCACAAAAGTCAGAGAATATAGCCATCATGCATCTTTGAAAGGTAGCAGGTGCATTACATAAACCAAAAGGCAAACGTCTATAAGCAAAAGTACCAAAAGGGCATGTAAAAGTAGTCTTTGATTGATCTTTAGCTGACACATGTATTTGAGAGAAACCAGAATAACCATCTAGAAAGCAATAATGTGTATGTTTGCATAGTCTTTCTAGCATTTGGTCAATAAAAGGTAAGGGGTAATGATCTTTCTTAGTAGCCTTATTTAATTTGCGGAAATCAATTACCATCCTATAACCTGTAATAATTCTTTGCGGAATCAATTCATCTTTATCATTAGGAACAATAGTAACACCTCCCTTCTTAGGGACGCAATGAACAGGACTTACCCATTGACTGTCAGCAACGGGATAAATTATACCTGCCTCAAGGAGCTTTAGTATTTATTTTCTTACCACTTCTTTCATTTTAGGATTCAACCTCATTGATGATCACGAACTGGTTTGGCATCTTCTTCCAAATTTATTTTATGTTGACATAGAGTGGGACTAATGCCCTTAAGATCATCAAGAGTATACCCAATAGCAGCACGGTGCTTCTTCAGAGTTTTCAATAATCTCTCTTCTTCATGCTCTGAAAGGTTAGCACTAATAATAATAGGATATATCTTCTTTTCATCAAGATAAGCATATTTAAGATTATCAGGCAATGGTTTTAGCTCAAACACGGGATCACCCTTGGGTGGAGGGGGATCCCCTAGGATTTCAACATGCAAATTATGTTTTAGAATAGGTTCCTGTTTAAAGAATACTTCATCTATTTCCCTTCTTTCATTCATAAACATATCATTTTCATGGTCTAGCAAATATTGTTCTAAAGGATCACTAGGAGGTACGACAATAGAAGCAAGACCAATAATTTCATCCTTACAAGGCAATTCTTCTTCACGGTATTGTTTACTAAATTTAGAGAAATTAAACTCATGATACATATCATCTAAGCAAATAGTAACAACATTCTTTTCGCAGTCTATCTTAGCATTAACGGTATTCAAGAAGGGTCTACCAAATATAATGGGACAAAAGCTATCTTGTGGGGAACCGAGAACAAGAAAATCAGCAGGATATTTAGTTTTCCCACACAAGACTTCAACATCTCTAACAATTCCCATTGCTGATATAGTATCTCTATTAGCAAGCTTAATTGTGACATCAATATCTTCTAACTCAGCAGGTGCAATTTCATGCTTAATTTCTTCATATAAAGTAATAGGTATAAAACTAGCACTAGCACCCATATCACATAAGCCATGATAGCAATGATCTCCTATTTTAACAGAAATAACAGGCACGCCTACCACAGGTATATGTTTATCTTTAACACAAGGTTTAGCAATTCTTGCAGTTTCACCGCAGAATTGAATAACATGCCCATCAATATTATCATCCAAGAGATCTTTAACAATGGCAATATTAGGTTCTACTTTAACTTGCTCAGGAGGTGTATAAGTTCTATTATTGCTTTGACGAACCACAGTTGAAGCTTTAGCATGATCCTTTAGTCTAACAGGAAAAGGTGGTTTCTCAACATAAGAAGTAGGAACAATAGGATCATTGTAAGTGGCAATCTTTTCTTCAACTTTAGTAGGTGCAGCTACTTTTACTTCTATGGGAGGATGATATTTAAACCACTTCTTCTTGGGGAGATCAACATAAGTAGCAAAAGATTCACAGAAAGAAGCTACTATCTCAGAGTCAAGTCCATATTTAGTGCTAAATTTACAAAAAACATTGGTATCCATAAAAGATTTAACACAATCAAACTTAGGTGTCATACCTGACTCCTTACCTTCGTCGAGATCCCAATCTTCAGAGTTGCGTTTAATTCTATCCAATAAATTCCATTTGAATTCCATAGTCTTCATCATAAAAGATCCAGCACAAGAAGTATCGAGCATGGTTTGATTATTATGAGAAAGCCGAGCATAAAAACTTTGAAGAATTATTTCTATCGAGAGCTCATGATTGGGGCATGAATATAACATTGATTTAAGCCTCCCCCAAGCTTGAGCGATGCTTTCTCCTTCGCGAGGCCAAAAATTATATATATAATTGCGATCACGAAGAACAAGATGCATAGGATAAAATTTCTAATGAAATTCCAATTTCAATCGTCTGTGGTTCCATGATCTCGTATCATCACATAGCCTATACCATGTCAATGCATCTCCCTTCAAAGATAAAGGGAAGACCTTCTTCTTGACAACATCATCGGGTATACCTGCAAGCTTAAATAATCCACAAACCTCATCCACATATATTAGGTGCTCATCAGGATGCTTGGTTCCATATCACTACAAAAAAATACACTTCCGTGATGATACGTGTTTGTCACAGTAGGTCGCGTTTTCTGTCATGCATATACATCCATGACAAATTTATGACAGAATCAAGATAGTCATACCTGTTGTGACGCCCCCGATTCAATCGTACACTAATCATGCACGCAAAGGTGTACGATCAAGGTCAGGGACTCACGGGAAGATATCACAACACAACTCTACAAATAAAATAAGTCACACAAGCATCATAATACAAGCCAGGGGCCTCGAGGGCTCGAATACAAGTGCTCGATCATAGACGAGTCAGCGGAAGCAACAATATCTGAGTACAGACATAAGTTAAACAAGTTTGCCTTAAGAAGGCTAGCACAAACGGAGGTACAGATCGAACGAGGCGCATGCCTCCTACCTGGGATCCTCCTAAATACTCTTGGTCGTCGTCAACGGGCTGCACGTAGTAGTAGGCACCTCCGGTGTAGTAGGAGTCGTCGGCGGCGGTGGCGTCTGGATCCTGGGCTCCATCGTCTGGTCGCAGCAATCGGGTATAGAAAGGGAAAAGGGGGAACAAGGCAACCGTGAGTACTCATCCAAAGTACTCGCAAGCAAGGAGCTACACTACATATGCATGGGTATATGTGTAAATGGCCATATCAGTGGACTGAACTGCAGAATACCAGAATAAGAGGGGGATAGCTAATCCTATCGAAGATTGTGCTTCTGGCAGCCTCCGTCTTGCAGCATATAGAAGGGAGTAGACTGAAGTCCTACAAGTAGCATCGCATAGCATAATTCTACCCGGCAATCCCCTCCTCGTTGCCCTGTTAGAGAGCGATCACCGGGTTGTATCTGGCACTTGAAAGGGTGTGTTTTATTAAGTATCCGGTTCTAGTTGTCATAAGGTCAAGGTACAACTCCGGGTCATCCTTTTACCGAGGGACATGGCTATTCGAATAGATAAACTTCCCTGCAGGGGTGCACCACATAACCCAACACGCTTGATCCCATTTGGCCGGACACACTTTTCGGGGTCATGCCCGGCCGCGGAAGATCAACACGTCGCAGCCCCACCTAGGCACAACAGAGAGGTCAACACGCCGGTCTAATCCTAAGCGCACAGGGGTCTGGGCCCATCGCCCATAGCACACCTGCACGTTGCGTACGCGGACGAAGAGCAGACCTAGCAACCTCCATTACAAAGGAAGTCACGTTACACGGTCCAACCCGGCGCGCGCCGCTCAGTCGCTGACATCACGAAGGCTTCGGCTGATACCATGACGTCGAGTGCCCATATCTTTCCCACGTAGTTGGTTAGTGCGTATAGACCAAATGGCCAGACTCAGATCAAATACCAAGATCTCGTTAAGCGTGTTTTTTTGAAGTAACCGTGAACACCGACAGGGCCAGGCCCACCTCTCTCCTAGGTGGGCTCAACCTGCCCTGTCGCTCCGCCACAAAGATCCACCCAGAGGGCCGTCGGGACAAAGGTCCTTTCAGCCCCCAATCCGTGAATCACTCGCGGGTACTCCTCGAGCCGACCCGACTTTAGTCACCACATGTATCATGTATAAAGTATAGTATATACCCGTGATCACCTCCCGAGTGATCACGGCCCGATATTATAGCACAGCAGACGGACAAGAATGTAGGGCCACTGATGGAAAACTAGCATCCTATACTAAGCATGTAGGATTGCAGGTAAAGGTAACAACAGTAGTAACAAGGACAGGCTATGCATCAGGATAGGATAAACGGAAAGCAGTAACATGCTACACTACTCTAATGCAAGCAGTATAGAAGAGAATAGGCGATATCTGGTGATCAAGGGGGGGCTTGCCTGGTTGCTCGGGCAAGAGAGAGGGGTCGTCAACTCCGTAGTCGAACGGGGCAGCAGCAACGTCGGTCTCGGTGTCTAGCGAGAGAAGAGGGGGAAGAAACAATAAATATTTAAGCAATCAGATGCATAGCGATGCATGACATGACAAGTATCGGTGCTAGGGGTGCCCTAACGCGGTATGAGGTGATACCGGTGAAGGGGGGAAGCATCCGGGAAAGTATCCCCGGTGTTTCGCGTTTTCGGGCAAAGAAGCCGGATGGGGAAAGTTGCGAGTTTGATATATTAGCGGTGCGTGGCGGACGAACGGGCTGCGTATCCGGATGCGTCTCGTCGTTCTAAGCAACTTTCATGTTGAAAATATTTTAATCCGAGTTACGGATTAAAAGATATGATTTTCTAAAGATTTAATTAATTTCTGGAATTTTTAATTAATTATTTAATTTAATTCGAAAATGGATTTATGACATCAGCATGATGTCATGCTGACGTCAGCAGTCAATAGAGTTGACTGGTCAACATGACCAGTGGGTCCCACTGGTCAGAGACACATGTTAATTAGCCAAATTTAATTAATCTAATCAGAATCAACTAGTTTAATTAATTGATTAGTTTAATTAATCAAAATTAATTAAGTTAATTATTTCTTTAATTAATTAATTATATTTCTACTTTATATATTTATTTATTTTTTAAATTCCCTTTTTTTTATAAAACGTTCTCAGGGGCTGGGGCCCCGGCTGTCATTGGGCCAGGGCCTTAGCGGGTGTGGGGTTTACGGGTGTCGGGCATGGCACCAGCCCGTTCGGGCGCACGCCCCGGCCAACGGTGGGGGAACGAGGCGCCAGCGCTATGCGATGACCGGGAGCCGGCCGAGAACGGCACCGGCGAGGCCGTGAGAGGGAGTTGAGGCTGCAGCAACAACAGGATAGCGGCAGCAGAGGAGGCAGATCTGTGGCGAGAGCCTTGGGGGGAGGATTTGGCGCGACAGGCGCGGTGTCTGCGAGGGGACCATGGGCGCGGCGATCGAGGCGAACGAGGCCATGGTAGCAGGTTCGATGGCGGCGCAGCGCCGTCTGCGGAGGGTGCGGCCGGCAATGGCGCTTTCTTGTGGCGAGCAACGCCAGCAGAGCGGGAGGGGCGACAGGCGGCGCGTGAGGTGGGCTGCGGGGTGCGCGCGGGTGCGAGAGGAGGAGAGGCCAGCGGCGAAGGGAGAGCAGCGGCAGGGGACGACCAAGGCGCGGCCACGGCGGGGCTCGCGCGGTCGCGGGCGAGGGAGAGAGAGGAGTGGGGCGCGTGCTCACATCGAGGAGCAGGGACGGGGCAGCGGGAGTCGTGGGGGAGGACGGGGACATCGTCGGCGTGGAAGCATACCGATGGGGGAGTCCGGCGAGGCGGCGCGTGCTCCGGTGAGGTGGTCCGGCGAGGAGGAGGATGGGGACGCGTGACGAGGTGGCGGTGACGACGGGCGGCGCTGGCGAGGCGATGAGTGGATGACGACCCGAGGCAGGGGCACGGCGTCGAGGCGGCGGGGGCGTCCAGTGAGGCAGGGCGACGGGTAGAGCGGCTTCAGGCGACGGTGATGGGGTCGGCCCGATCCGATCTGGATCGGGTGAGAGGGAGAGACGAGGGAGTGGGTGGGGAGTGGGTGCGGTCGTGGGGGTTAGGGTTTCGCTGGGGGGGGGGTTATAGGGCAGGGAGTGGGTGATGGGCCGGCCTGGCATGTGGATGGGCCGAGGCCCAGTGGGGGGAAGGCCTTTTCTGTTTTTATTTCTTTTTGTTCTATTTTTGTTTATTATTCTTTTACTTTTTTCTGTTTTATTTTAGTTCCTCTTTTATTTTAGTTTTATAAACTATAAAAGTAGTCCCTAATTTAGTGTTAGTAAATAGCTACTGCCACATAAGTTTGGGCAACAAAATAAAATAGTTTAAAAATTTATTTATTGTAAAGGGCATTCAACTAATTGTTTTTGCTACTGTTTAAAACATTTTTGAGTATTTTACACTTTTATAAAAGTGTGGTTTATCCACCATACTTACTTATGCATTATTTGGCTCACTTCGAACATTTTAGTTTTAATATTTGAAAACTTTTATTGTTGCTTGATTTTGAATTTGAATTCGAACCGGTTTCGAACTAACGCGAGATTAGCAATAGTAATCGAGGTGACGTGGCATCATTAGCAGAGGTTTATTGTAGCTTAAATACCCGAGCATCACACCTGTGCTGCCGTAGAAGTGTTCCATGACATTGCCAAAATTATCATCACGGAAGTGTCCACTTCCATGACGATAAATCGCGCGTCACAGAAGTGCTTTCGTCAAGGGTGACCAACACATGGCATCCACCGTAACGGAACACCGTTAAGCTATCGAGTCGGATTTTGGATCCAATAAACCCGTTAACAGCCACGACCAATGCCGATTTTCCACGTGTAAAATTCTCATTGGCTGACGGATCCAACGGGCGAGATGGGCCTATGATATGTTGACACGTGGACCGGCCCAAAAGTGGCCCACAAAGATTAAATGGGCCGGCCCAACCGAAGGCCCATAAGATTTAGCAAACCATAATGGGCCGGCCCAGCTAAAGGCCCACAAAATTTAGCGGACCATAATGGGCCGGCCCAGCTAAAGGCCCACACGATTTTGCAGACCATAATGGGCCGGCCCAGCTAAAGGCCCACAAGATTTTGCGGACCATAATGGGCCGGGCCAGCTAAAGGCCCACAAGATTCTGCCGACCATAATGGGCCGGCCCAGCTAATGGCCCAACATTCTCTGTCAAATCAGCCCGTCAACGGCCTGTCCTAAACTTGCCATCAACGCGGCCCATGGTCACTTCTGGCCCGTTAACAGTCCGCTAAGTAATTGGGCCGAATTACGGCCCGGTGTATTTCCGGCTTGTTAAAGGTCCAGCTTCATTTGGGCCCATTTACAGGCCATCAAAACTTTCAGTCCATAAACGACCGTGAAGGATTTGGGTCATATTCGGCCATGTCTGACATTCAACCTGTTAGAGGCCCACTATAGCTTTGGGCCACTTTCGGCCTATTGTCATTTTCGGCCTGTTAAAGCCAGACATAAACCATGGGCCATATGTGGCCCAACGTCATATCGGGCCCATTAACGGCCCATATAGAAATGACGATAATCTAGCCCGACCGAAGTTCCGGCCTGTTAAAGGCCCGTGTATTAGGTCGGCGCATTTACGGCCCGTCCGAATTTCGGCCTGTTAAAGTCTAGTGGGTTATTTGGCACAATCAGGGTCCAATCTCACTTTCGGTCTATTAAAGGCCCATGTATTTTATGGGCTCGAGATATTTACACCTGTAAACGGCCTATTTTTACTGAGGGCCCAGATTATGTTTAGGCCTGTTAAAGGCCCACTATGGGCACAGGCCTACCAGAAAAATATGAAAGCTTATGCTGATTTAGGCCCAAATATTTTTAGTGGGCCACATGCCAATTTCGGCCCATAATCGTTTTTAGCCCAATTGGAATGGGCCCGACGAATGTTGGCTTGTTGGGCTCCTACGAAGCTTTCGGCCGATTACATTACTAAGATAAACCTACACTATACAAAAATGGCGTCGTAATTACTGCAGCCTGAGGCAGCATCATAAATGTTGTATCACAACAAAATAAATTCCAACCATACAACAAAAGGCCTGTTGGCATAAAGTTTACATCCTTCGGATAAAAGCACCATCGGATGTATAGAAGCACGATCATTTGACCGAGTGCTAATGTTTCAGTGTAGAATCGATGGAGCAGCACAATCTCCACCTTTTTTTCTGCCATTGCTCTTGAACAACGGCGAATGTCCGATAGTCCGGTTTCAAAACCATTCATATCTTGACGACATTTCTCAACCACTATTCTTGTTTCCAAACAACGTCCATTAGGGATTGGACTTGTGTCCGAGCACAAATATATCACTGCCTCTAGCAGGAAGATTTTGTTCAAGAGGCGATTTGGGCGAGGTTACCTTGACAACCAACCCGAATTACGCAGAAGGTGCTTTTTGCACTTGTTAGTGGAGAGATCTTGGCCTTGCAGCAAGAGGTGACATTGTGCCTGTAGTAGCCTCGTCACCTTCGGTGGTTGTGGCTATTCAATCATTTGTTCCATAGCTTCACGAAAGTTTGAACTTGTAGATTAGTGTACCGATAAGTTACTAATGAGACAAAAACAAACAAGGTAGGTAAAACGTTTATACATAACTTATTTTGGTGAACTCTTGTAATACATTAGCATGTATTGTAGTGCCAACTACATAATAAAATCACTTTGGAACATATGTCCATGTAGCATGCCTCTTGTATTGTCTATTTCCTCACATTCGTTGACATCTAAGGATAAAGAGACATGGTTTAAAGTAGGATGAACATAGTATGACATCATTCATATCATGGGCAAACAGATATAAAACAAACATGCTATTTTATCATTGTGTGCGCACGTGAACATAACAACTAGATTACAGATCAAGACCAAAAGAATATCCTTCGTCTCTTTTAAACCATGTAAGGTGAAATGATACGTTAAGACAAGCTGTGAATAAAAGTGAGCAGAGTAATCGACATTGGCTGCAAACCAAGTAGTTAAATGAACACATCATAGTACCAATCAGTTCAAGGCAGGAGGAGTAAGGACTTACAACAGCGGCTTGAACTGGTGTGCTCATGCCCTTCATCTTGCTGGTGTGACAATCCTTGAAGATTTGCACTGCATTCGGTTCAGGTTCTTTTTGGTCCGCATGGGATTTCCTCTATATTTGGAACAAGTCAATATAGATACGATAATATGGCACAAAAAAAGAAGGAAGTAGCAGCTATTTACAAGAGCCTCGCAGTGTGCAATATAGCTACGAGATCCTGTGGTCTGTTGGAATTTCACTTTAGAACGGTTGGTTTTGTTCTTCAAACAGTTAGCCTAGAAGAAGATACACTTGTAAGGCACATACATAAATACAAGTTCAATATGTGGTCTGATCAAATACATATAGCCTACCTGATACTTTAGATCAGACCAGTGTTTAACGAGGGCTGTGCAGTCTTCATCTGTAATATATTCCACTGGAGATGTTTGGGCGATTTCATTGTTAGCCTTGCCTTCAAAGTGACATTTTCTAAGGTGGTACCGATACTATCGCAGAGCAGACTGAAAAACATGAGTGCATGCTTCTCTAGTTGCATCATCTTTCGGATCCAACTTGAACCTCATCTGTTGAAAAAAGAATGTGAGTCTTATTAGGAGGAAGCTAGAAAGTATGGGACAGAGCAAGACAATATTACTAATTGCGATGAATAACATTACTTACGGATAAATGGTCAAGGAAGGTGTTAAACTGGTATTGTCTTTCTCATTCCTGTCTTTGGATCCATGTTGGGAGGATACGTGCATGACACCTAACGGCAACGGCTGCCTCGATACTAACTTGGCTGACTCAGAGCATCACGTGGCCTTTTTAAACCTGCCTCAAAATGGATCTCTATTCTTCCTCCTTTAGATTTTGTTAATCATCAAGCATTATCTCGATGTCTGTTTCCGCTTGCGCCGTGGTGCTAGTTCAACAACGAATATGGAAAGTGTTAGTGTACATCAAACTGTGAGAGTACATATAAAGGAGCATGCAACTACAACTTGACTCGGTCAGGTACCATCTTGGTGTTAATGCTCATGAGGTTCATCTGATCTTGCCAAGTCATGTTGTGTCAGCAGTGCTTCAGAAGTAGTGTTAGGTGTGAAGGCAGCTTGGGAACGGCGATTCTGAGCAAGCGAGCGAGTAACTGGTTGAGATGCTTGTATAGTTGAAGCGGATGCTGCAGCTGGTGGAGCGGTGATACTGTGTTTGTAGATTTAGCCGGTGGACTTGGACCTTCTCTTGCACCGTAAGTACCAAAGCAGAATCTCGACGGCAGAACTTTTTCCGTTTCACCGGACGAGTAACAAAGACTCCCTACTATATTATTTTCCTTGCTCTTTTTGACTTTGCCATGTCAAGCTGTACCCACAACACAAAAGAATATAATCACTCTTGTAACTCATTGATGCATGATCTGGACAAGCAATACTTTGATGTAAGACAACCATATGAGGATGGAATATGTAAGAAAAAGCAGACGACATGACATATTCACAGCTACGATGTGCAAACTAAGGTATGATTTTCAAAAAATAGAAGTAATGCAAGCTAGACACCATATGAAAGATGCAACCAATATTACTCGCCAAGTTAAAAGTGTCTTGTCATAAGTGGCAATTCAAAAATTAGAAGCGAGACAACGTAAAAATCAATGCAAGATGCAACCACTATCAAACTGCCATGTTAAAAGCGTCCAATCATGAGTGGTGATGCGGGATACACAACAGCAGTACTTTGATGTAAGAACATGGTATTATAGATAGATGCAGTGTATTCTAGACACAAAAAGCCATGTCATATGCACATGTATAACGTATAAACTCAGCAGGTGCAATTTAATCAAAATAGAAGAAATACAGGCTAGACAACATATGCAACATGAAACCAATTATCACACTGTCAACTTAGAGCAAGCACCTGCGATGGTGGAGTACGGGAGATGAACTCATCATGTAGACTTGGGACTTCAACTTCATTAGCAATATCAGTGGCAAATCTAGAGAGTCTATGTTTGCGTCGGTGCGGACGACCACCAACATCCCCTAACTTACTCTTTTCCGTCGTATTTTCTGATATTGCCTTATGAAGTCAAAACCACAAGAAGATGAACAAAATTAGCTCTGCATAACTGGTTGATGCATGATCTGATTTAACACTACTTTGATGTAAGGCAAGCGCAGGATAGGAGAATGGAATATATACAAAAAAAGACAGCGTTTCATATTCACACGTACGATAGCGTGTCTTATGGGTAAGTAATCGTTGCAGGTATAAGTTGTAAGCTACGCAGATGCAATTCAACATAATCAGAAGCAATACAAACTAGACATCATACGGAAAACGCAACCACGTATAACAGTTCCAAGTAAGAGCAAGCACCGGTGATGGTGGAGTAGGGGAGATGTGCTCATCATGTACATGTATGTTCTAGAAACAGGAACACGTGTCATATTCACAGGCATTATGTGTAAAGTAAGCAGATGCAATTCAAGTTAGAAGCAATACAATCTAGACATCATACGCAACATGCAACCACATATAATAGTGTCTAGTTAGAGCAAGCACCTATGATAGTGGAGTAGGGGAGTCATCATCTACACATCTACGTTGACTGTCCAGCCTTGTGTTGTCTTGCGAATCTTGTTGGGAGGATGGCTGAGTAGAATCTGTAGAGACCCCCTGTTTGAGTTGCTCCGAAGGACCACCATCATCCACTGCCGAACTAATTTCCTTCAGCTGTAATGATTTTGCATTGTGAAGTCAAACCGATAAGAAAAAGGGATTAGAAACACTACAAGACACCATATGGAAGGTGCAATCAATATCACTCTGCCAAGTTAAAACTGTCTCGTCATAGGTGGCGTTCATCAAACTTGAAGCAATACATGCTAGAAATCATATTCAAGATGCAAACCAATATCACACTGCCAACTTAAAGGTGTCCCATCATAAGTGACTGATGCAGGATACACAAGAAGAGTAGTTTCATGTAAGAACATGGTGTGATAGACAGATATAGTATGTACCAAAAACAGGAAAGCGTGTCATATTCACATGTATCATGTGTAAGCTAAGCAGATGCAGTTTACACTAATTAGGAGCAATACGAGCTAGACACCATATGCAACATGCAACCAGATATCATGCTGCCAAGTTAGAGCAAGCACCTTGGATGGTGGAGTAGGGGAGCGGAGACTTGGACCTTGTAATGCACTATCAGTACAAGGAGAATCGGTACTGATGCTCCGTTTACGTTGCTCTAAGAGGACCACCATCATCGCCTTCCTTACTCTTTTCCTTCCTCTTTCTTGATTTTGCCTTGTCAAGTCAAACCCACAAGAAAAAGGAATAAAATTTGCTCTTCGAACTCATTGATGCATGATACTTGATTTAACACTACTTTCATGTAAGGCAGCCGCATGATAGGAGGATGGAATATGTATGAAAAATAGGACGGCGTGACATATTGACATGTATGATGTATAAAGTGTAAACTAAGCAGATGGTGCTTGAACTTGTTAGAATCGATGCAAGCTAGAAACCATATGAAAGATGAAACCAATATCACTGCCAAATTAAAAGGGTGCCCTAACAAATGTATTTGACCAAATTAGAAGCAATACATGGCAACAGGCTAGAAATAATATGCAATATTGTAGGATCGGAAGTATGTCTAGAGGGGGGGGGGGTGATTAGACTACTTGACCAAATAAAAATCTAGCCTTTTCCCAATTTTAGTTCTTGGCAGATTTTAGCTATCTTAGCACAAGTCAAGCAATCTCCACACAATTCAAGCAAGCATGCAAAAGAGTATATGAGCAGCGGAAAGTAAAGCATGCAACTTGCAAGAATGTAAAGGGAAGGGTTTGGAGGATTCAAACGCAATTGGAGACACGGATGTTTTTGGCGTGGTTCCGATAGGTGGTGCTATCGTACATCCACGTTGATGGAGACTTCAACCCACGGAGGGTAGCAGTTGCTGCGAGTCCACGGAGGGCTCCACCCACGAAGGGTCCACGAAGAAGCAACCTTGTCTATTCCATCACGGCCATCGCCCACGAAGGACTTGCCTCACTAGTGGTAGATCTTCACGAAGTAGGCGATCTCCTTGCCCTTACAAACTCCTTGGTTCAACTCCACAATCTTGTCGGAGGCTCCCAAGTGACACCTAGCCAATCTAGGAGACACCACTCTCCAAGAAGTAACAAATGATGTGTTGATGATGAACTCCTTGCTCTTGTGCTTCAAATGATAGTCTCCCCAACACTCAACTCTCTCTCACAGGATTTGGATTTGGTGGAAAGAAGATTTGAGTGGAAAGCAACTTGGGGAAGGCTAGAGATCAAGATTCATATGGTTGGAATGGAATATCTTGAGCTCAACACAAGTGTAGGTGGTTCTCTCTCAGAACATGTGTATTGGAACTGTAGATGTGTTCTGATGGCTCTCTCCACGAATGAAGAGTGCGTGGAGGGGTATATATAGCCTCGACACAAAATCTAACCGTTACACACAATCTGCCAAACTCGGTGGGACCGAATGGTTAAACTCGGTCAGACCGATTCAGCAAACCTAGTGACCGTTAGGATTTTCGGTGGGACTGAGATGCAACTCGGTAGGACCGATATGGTTAGGGTTAGGGCATAACATAATCTCGGTGTGACCGATTACACAAACTCGGTGGGACAGATTTTGGTAATAAGCTAACCAGAGAGTTGGTCAGGTAAACTCGGTGGGACCGATTCGATCATTTCGGTGAGACCGAAATGTTACGAAGGGGAAACAGAGAGTTTACATTGCAATCTCGGTGGGACCGATCGCTCACTTAAGTTAGACCGAAACGTTACGAAGGGAAACAAATCGATTGCAATCCCATCTCGGTGAGACCGAGATCCCTATCGGTGAAACCGATTTGCTAGGGTTTGTGGCAGTGGCTATGACATGTGAAACTCGGTGGCGCCGGATAGAAAGAATCGGTGGGGCCGAGTTTGACTTTTGGTTTAGGTCATATGTGGGTGTGGGAATATAGTTGAGGGTTTTGGAGCATATCACTAAGCACATGAAGCAAGAGGCTCATTAAGCAACACCTCATCCCTCCTTGATAGTATTGGCTTTTCCTATAGACTCAATGTGATCTTGGATCACTAAAATATAAAATGTAGAGTCTTGATCTTGAAGCTTGAGCCAATCTTTTATCCTTAGAATTTTGAGGGATCCATTTTCCTCATCCATGCCATGCCATTCATTGAGCTTTTCCTGAAATATTAATCTTGGAATAATGTTAGCTCAATGAGCTATATGTTGTTAGGAATTACCAAAACCACCCAGGGATAGTTGCACTTTCAATCTCCCCCTTTTTGGTAATTGATGACAACATATAGAGCAAAGCTTCGACAAATGATAATAAGAGTGAAAGATATCGTCGCTTTGAGAAGTATGTGATAAGCAAGAGCTCCCCCTAAATTTGTGTGAGTTAGGATCATGGGTTACTCTTCCATGTCACATACATCTTGGTGCGCTCAAAATTATAAGAATTAAATACATGCACTCATCACCAAGCAAAGTGAATGATCATATAAGGATAAGAAAGATAATATCATCCAACAAGCATTAAGTGTAGCTTATGATCAAACACATGATCATCAATGTCTCACAGATAAAAGCATAGTATCTTAAGCACTCAAAAGCAAACAAAGTTCAACCAAGAAGACTAGAGAGAACAAATGCAAACTCTCTCTCTCTCTCTCTCTCTCTCTCTCTCTCTCGAAGCCTATGATCTATACATTTTTCTCCCCCTTTGGCAACAAGTTACCAAAATGTTCATAGAAAATGCATAGCACTAAACGACTCTCAGGCTTGGTCTTCACGTGGTGGAGTCCGGAGAATGCCAAGGAAAAAGGCTTCAGTTGAAGTAGATGGAGCTGCTGGGGTAGGTGCTGGAGCTGGTGGAACTGAGGCTGTAGCTGGTGCAGAAGTAGTGGCTCTGGTGTCAGGAACTAGCACTGCAGATGATCTCTGAGCTCTGGGCACTCTGGCAAATGCATCAGTTGTTGTCTTGCCCTTCCTCTCCTGCATATCATCCTGTAGTTGCTCCACAGCAGACTGAAACTTAGTTACTTTCACATCTAAGTCATAGAACTTTTGTTCCATGATTCTTTCCAAGCTCTCTTGGTTTTGAGTCAGGGTGGCCAGTCCTTTCTCAATCCTGAGAGTTGATGCTATCAGATAACCGAGCTACTCCTGCTTGTTCTTCAACAGGTACTCAGATGCCTCCTCTTGAGTTGGCATCTTGGCAGCTTTCTCCATCTTTGCTTGAGCTTGTGCTGATGATGGTTCATTCTCATTCATCACAACTTGATTGTCCTCAAAATCTGGATAGATGGGCAGGTGTTCCTTATCCAACAGGTATGTGCCTGTGCCCATCTTCGAGTTAATCAACTCCTGAAAGTGTGGCATATCCACAGCTCCTCTTCGGATCAGCTGCTGTCCTCTTTATGGTCTCAACTATGAGGCTCATTACCTTGAACTTATGTGGCACATCAAATATGTGAAGCAAGTTAATTGCATGCCCTCTGATCATTCTGTGATCACCTGATTTGGGCAACAGAGCGTGCCTTAGAATCCAGTTGATTGTAGGCAGCCCTGACAGAAGAAAATGAACTGATCCAAACTTGAAAGTTTCAAGAGCTTTGTCTGGGATCTCCTTATACATGTTTGACATGGAATTGTGATCCATCTTCTTCTTGGCATAGACATCCAAGTCATCTTCTTGCTCTTCTGGGGCATTGATCAGCTGAGCCCATTCTGCAACTATAGACTGGTATCTAGTGCCTTCAGACATCCATACTATCCTGCCATCTGGATAGAAATGTGCTGTGGAGTAGAATTGCATTATGAGATCCTCATTCCACTTTGTGAGCTTCTGCCCAACAAAGTCTGCAATTCCACAATGTCGGAGTAATGGGCCACGGGTAGGCTAACCCGAGGCCCAGAGCCTTTCAAGACATCGGGGCAGGCTTCGCCCCTCAGGAACCCCAAGACAAAGGGCCACCTCTGGGAGTAGTCGGCGGCGCTGCCGACTACCCACTCACAGCCGAGTCCCAGGGACGACTGCAAGATGAGCCGACTCCTAACTGGCGACTGCAAGATGGGGAGTCGGCCCGCGACTCCAACCACCCTTTGCCTTCGTAAGAAGAGATGGGACGGGGAATGGCCGCAGAACGGCCTGCTCCGCCCCGATTACTAAGGGCAGGCATGGCCACAGTGCGCCGTACCAATGGAGATCTCCGTCCGGCGCAGCACTGTTGCCATGCCAGCCCAGACATCAGCCCCAGTGGCGGAACCCTGTTCCAACGTCGGCTCGCCTGAACGGCCCAGAGACGGCGGGCCCCCCAAGTCAGCGGGGGTACAGAAGACGGCGAGAGCGCCACAAGACGGACCCCGTGGGAGTCGGCCTCCAAGAGTTGGCCGGCTCCTCCCACGGGCCCCGCACGCCATTAACCAGACAAGACGGGGAGTGGCACAAAGATCGCCTGTCGCGCGGCGCTTACTGCCGCTCGACCCCATGACCAGGCCAGCGTCATTAGAAGCATGGATACAGTAATCCGCAGCCGGCAAGACCCACCCGCGGCGGACAAGGCCTGTCGGCTCCGTACCGGACCGGTCGGCGGGGCCCACCAGCCGGCGGGTCCCAGTAGCCAACGGAGAAGACGGCGGCCTGAGAGACAGACGGCTGGGACCCGCGCCCAGCTTGATTACCAGTGTACCCCCGGGGGGTAGGCTTATAGAAACCCCCCGGGGCACCCATGCGAAGGGTTCGATTCTTTTAGCACTAGACCAGAGAATATAGGAGGGAGAGAGCTAGCATTGCCTTCTCCTACCTCCAGGGAACAGCTCAAGGAGCAACCTTGTATACACTTTGCCATAGTGATCCTGCGGAGACCCCGAAGAGCAGCAATAGGGGTGTTATCTCCTCGGAGAGCCCTGAAGCTGGGTAAGATTCGCCGGCATGCATGTCTACGCCTCCTCCCGCTTCCAGGCACCGGCGATGTTCTACTCGCCCCCACCATGATAAGCCATCCTTTGGCATATGTCGCACCCAACCCCCGACATTTGGCGCCCACCATGGGGCGAGGTGCACCGTCGTCCAGAGACCTGCTCTGGACGGGAACCCTTTTCCTCCCTGGCGAGCGCAGCCAGCCCGGCATGCCGGATGGAGTTTGCACCGATGCGCTGCACGATGCAGAGATCGCCGGCGCGGCCAGCTGCCTCGCCGAACTTGTCGGCGAGGTCCGCCTCTCCGACGAGCCTGCATCTGATGCAGGCACGGACGGCCCCGACAGCCTCCTCGCGGACCTCCTTGACCAACTCCACGTCGCCGGCGAGCCTGCCGTAGATTTGGAGTCCGTAGGCTCCACCGACCCGATGCTGGTTGACTCCGACACCGCGTCGCTCGACGTGTTCCCTATCAACGTGGTAGTCTACGACGAGCCTCTCCCTCGCGCAGAGAGTGGCAGAGCACCATCACGGAAGTGCTCGTCATCGATCATGGCGAGCATTCCGGCGGAGGAGCTCACGACCCGCTCGACGCGGCTCTGCAAGACCTGTCCGCGCCTATTCCGGAAGACGCCGACGCCGAGACACTGGAGGCACGCCGCCTCTAGCTCGTCGAAGGCGCGAAGAAGCTGGCAAGCATGAGGCGCTTGTCAGAAGCCTACCGGTGCGAGATGGATCGCGTTGTGGGCGGCTCGCCCGCTCCAACTGGGCCCAGCCACCTAGGTGCGGTCCAGCAGCGCGACGTTGCCATCGCCAGCCTATTTGGGGCAGATCGCCCCGTATACACCACGCCTACGGAGAACATCCGAGCCGCCCAAGCAGCGGCTGACGGGATGGATAACTTCGAAGGCGAAGAGCGCCGCCTGATGACGGAGCGAGTCCAGCGGCTCCTCGACGCGGTTGCCGCGCAGAACGAAGCCGGCTGCCGCACAGAGGCACCGCGACGACAAGATGACGACCCGCCTCCCCGCCGAGATCAAGGCGCGACGTCTCGGACACCGACTGGCGGTGACCACAGAAGAAAAGACAAGGATTCGGCTGTCAGCCACAGTCAGACTCGCATCACCATCGAGCGCGACCAAGATGGCCGCCCAAGAGCAGTGGAACGACAGGACGACTGTCCGCCTCCTCCTCCTCGCAAGGAAAGGCGAGTCTCCCCGCCGCCTGTTGATCATTCGACTCTCGGCGACCACCTCGGCCGCCGGGAGGGAGTCGGAGAGAACGATGCCCGCCACCGGATCGACCGACTTCACCGATCCCTGGCGCTGGAAGAAGAGGACGAGTTTGGCCCGCCCTGCTTTGGAACCCGCATCCGAGATGAGCCCTTTCCCAAAGGGTTCACGCTTCCCTGAGATACGCCCCAAGTACACCGGCTTCATGAAGCCAGAAGATTGGCTGGTTGACTACGCCACGGCCGTCGACATAGCAAGCGGCAACAAGCGCATCGTCGTGAAGTATGTTCCGCTCATGCTCCAGGGAACGGCCCGGACATGGTTGAACAACCTGAAGCCCCGCAGCATCAACAGCTGGGTCGACTTCACCGAAGCCTTCGTCCGCAACTTCACAAGCACGTACAAGCGACCTCCCAAGCCTCGCCAGCTCTCCTTGTGCGTGCAGGGCCCCAACGAGTCGACCCGCGACTACCTCACACGTTGGGACGAGCTTCGGAACTCCTGCGAGGGCATGCACGAGGTGCAGGCTATCGAGTACTTCACCGCCGGGTGCAGAGAAGGCACCCTCCTCAAGCACAAGCTCCTCTGCGACGAGCCAGAAACCCTTGACGAGCTGCTGATCATAGCAGACAAGTATGCCACGGCCGACTCCTCCATGAAGGCGGAAATTCAAGTTAGTGCGACTGGCAAAGTGGCCCCTCAGGCTCCCAGAACTCTGGCTGGAGATGCCATTCGGCGGCAACAGCAGAACGACCACAAGCGCAAGGCCCTGCAGCCGGCTTCCAGCAGTCGGCAGGTTGTGAACGTCGAAGACCAGCAGCCGGAGGGGCAGCCTCCGCCCAAGCGACAGAAAGGCGGCAAGTCAAACTGGTTGCCGGCCTTATCTTATGAGCAGACTCTAGATGGACCCTGCAAGTTCCGCAGCGGCGCGAAGCCGTCAAACCACACCACCAGAAAGAGCCACTGGCTTACCAGAATCACCAAGGGAGACGGCCTCCTGCCTCCCTCGCCTTCTGGGCAGCCGCCTCCGCCTCCACCCCAGCAGCCGGTTGTTAGGCCAATCGGCGCAGTACAAGATGAGTACCCAGAAGAGCACGGAGCCTACATGGTGTTCACCAGTGTGGCCGATGATTGGCGCAGCAAGCGGCTGCAGCGGCAAGAGGTGAATGCAGTGGCCTCAGACACTCCAAAGTTCATGCACTGGTCCGAGAAGCCTATTAGTTGGAGCAGGGCTGATCACCCAGAGGCGATGCCGAATCCGGGCTCCTACGCCCTGGTCCTGGATGCCACCTTTGCCACAGACAGGCGGGCCGCTCGCTTCTCGCAAGTGCTGATAGACGGAGGCAGTAGCATCAACATCCTGTACAAGGATACCATGGAGAAGTTAGGAATCAAGTAAAGACAGCTTCAGAGCAGCCGGACTGTATTCCACGGCATTGTCCCTGGCCTTTCCTGCTCCCCAATTGGCAAGATTCTGATAGATGTCCTCTTTGGAGACAAAGATCATTTCCGCCGAGAGCCAGTCTGGTTTGAAGTGGTGGACCTTGAGAGCCCGTACCATGCGCTGCTTGGCCGACCTGCCTTGGCCAAGTTCATGGCGGTCCCCCACTACGCCTACCTCAAGATGAAGATGCCGAGTTCCAAGGGGATTCTTACCATAGCTGGCGACTACAAAAAGTCGTCCGCTTGCGCGGCAGAGAGCAGTCGGTTGGCCGAGTCCCTAGTGATTGCGGCTGAGAAGCGGCTTCTTGATCAGGTTGTGGCGATGGCTGGCAAGCAGCCAGAGATGTCACCCAACCCCAAGGAGTCGGAAGCTGAGGGCTCGTTCAAGCCGGCCAAAGAGACGAAGAAGATACCCTTGGACCCGGAGCACCCAGAGAGGTATGCTATCATAGGTGCAAACCTTGACAGCAAATAGGAAGGTGAGCTCGTCGATTTCCTCCGTGAGAATCGGGACATCTTCGCATGGTCCCCTAAAGACATGCCAGGTGTACGGACGGAATTCGCCGAGCACAAGTTACATGTCCGATTTGATGTGAAGCCCGTCAGGCAGCACTTGCTCCGCCTGTCAGAAGAAAAAAGAAGAGTTGTTGGAGAAGAGATAGCCTGACTCCTTGCGGCCGGCTTCATTATGGAAGTGTTTTTTACAGAATGGCTAGCCAACCCGGTCCTGGTGCTGAAGAAAAACAAGCAGTGGCGAATGTGTATTGACTACACCAGCCTCAACAAAGCTTGCCCCAAGGACCCGTTTGCTCTGCCGAGAATTGATCACGTGATAGACTCCACAGCCGGATGCGAGCTGTTGAGCTTCTTAGATGCATATTCAGGATATCACCAGATCAAGCTGAACCCGGCAGACAGACTAAAGACCGCCTTCATCACGCCGTTTGGAGCCTTCTGCTACCTGACCATGACGTTCGACTTGAGGAATGCCGGCGCCACCTTTCAGCGTTGCATGCAGAAGTGCCTCCTCAAGCAACTCGGCCGAAACGCCCACGTCTACGTGGATGATGTGGTGGTGAAGACGGAGAAGTGTGGAACACTGCTGGAAGACCTCAAGGAGACCTTTGAGAACCTGCGCTAATTCCAGATCAAGCTCAACCCTGAGAAGTGCGTCTTCGGAGTACCAGCCGGCCAACTCCTGGGCTTCCTGGTCTCCGAACGCGGCATAAAGTGCAACCCTGTGAAGATCAAGGCCATCGAGAGGATGGAGGTACCCAGCCGACTGCTGGATGTGCAAAAGTTCACTGGCTGCTTGGCGTCCATTAGCCGATTCATCAGTCGGCTGGGCGAGAAAGATCTCCCCTTGTACCAGCTCATGAAGAAGACCACTTTTTTCGAGTGGAACCACAAGGTGGATGAGGCTTTTCTCCAGCTGAAGAAGATGTTGGTTACTCCCCCTGTGCTGGCGGCTCCGACTCCTAAAGAGCCCATGCTCCTGTACATTGCCGCCACCAGCCGGGTAGTCAGCACAGTCATCGTAATTGAACGAAAGGAGGAAGTCAAGGCACTACCTATCCAAGGACCGGTATATTACCTAAGCGAAGTACTATCAACCTCCAAGCAGAACTACCCCCACTACCAGAAGATGTGCTACGGCGTGCACTTTGCCGCCAAGAAGCTGAAGCCTTACTTCCAAGAGCATCCAATCACTGTGGTTTGCACAGCCCCACTAGCCGAGATCATCGGAAGCCGAGATGCGTCTGGCCGAGTGGCCAAATGGGCCATAGAGCTGCCACCCTACACAATCTACTATCAGCCCCGCACCGCCATCAAGTCGCAAGCACTGGCCGACTTCCTCGTCGACTGGGCCGAGACCCAGTACCTGCCGCCAGCGCCCGACTCTACCCATTGGCGGATGCATTTTGATGGCTCCAAGATGCGCACCGGCTTAGGAGCCGGCGTCGTCCTCACCTCTACTAAAGGCGACAAGCTCAAGTATGCGCTACAGATCCATTTCGCTGCCTCCAACAACGTCGCCAAATACGAGGCGCTCATTCACGGGCTCCAGCTTGCCAAAGAACTTGGCATTCGTCGGATCCTGTGTTATGGCGACTCCGACTTGGTGGTCCAGCAGTCATCTGGCGACTGGGACGCCAAGGATGCAAACATGGTGAGCTACCATTTCCATGTGCAGCAACTCAGCGGATATTTCGAGGGGTGCGAGTTCCTCCATGTACCGAGAAATGACAATGACCAAGCAGACACCCTGGCGCGAATCGGCTCCACCCGCCAAGCAATACCGTCCGGCGTCGCCCTTCAGCGCCTCCTCAAGCCATCTATCAAGCCTTCACCGGAGTCAGACTCCATCTTTGTGCCGGATCCCCCTGAAGAAGTCGGATCCGACTCAAGAGCCCCAGCAGACGACACAAGAACCCCTGCAGATGGCTCCAAGAATGCCGCAGTCGAACCGGCCCGGGGACTTCAGAACCCGGCTCGGGGACTGCGGCGACCAAACCGAGGACTCCAGAACTCAGCCTGGGGACTGCACCAATCAGCCCGAGGACTTCATCAATCCAGCAAACGGCCGCGAACTCCAGCCCGCCGCCTCCCAGCCCAGCCGCCCTCGTCCAGGTCACAGTTCTGGCAGTCGAAGAAATAACAGCACCCTCATGGGCCCAACCCATCCTCAAATTCCTGGTGAACAAAGAGCTGCCAACTGATGAAATCTTGGCTCGACATGTACAACGCCGAGCGGCAGCATACACCATAGTCAACAGAGAGCTGGTCAGGCACAACGTCACTAGTGTCTACCAGCGTTGCGTCGAGCCAGAGCAAGGCCAAGCAATTCTCAAAGAGCACTCGTCGCCAAAGCTTTTCGACACGGTTTCTTCTGGCCGACTGCCCTAGAAGAGGCCAAGGAATTGGTTCAAAAGTGCAAAGGGTGCCAGAAGTTCTGCTCCAAGCCACATCAGCCGGCTTCAGCGCTCAAGACAATCCCCATCGTCTGGCCCTTTGCAGTTTGGGGCCTGGACATGGTAGGACCATTCAAGATGGAGCGAGGCGGCCTAACTCACCTACTTGTCGTGGTGGACAAGTTCACCAAGTGGATAGAAGTAAAGCCCATCAAGAAGTTGAATGGTCCGACTGCCGTGACTTTCATCTCCGACTTCACGATTCGGTACGACATACCACACAGTATCATCACCGACAACGGCACCAACTTTGCCAAAGGCGCCTTGGCCCGTTTCTGCGCGACGCAGGGCATTCGACTGGACTTAGCATCCGTTTCCCATCCGCAGTCAAACGGCCAAGTAGAGTGAGCGAATGGCCTCATCCTGTTCGGCATCAAGCCTCGACTGGTCGAACCGCTGGAGCGTTCGGCCGACTGTTGGCTCGATGAGTTGCCTGCCGTCCTTTGGAGTCTGCGCACGACTGCAAACAAGTCAACCGGCTTCACACCCTTCTTCCTCGTCTACGGTGCCGAAGCCGTCATCCCAACAGATATAGAGTTCGACTCCCCGCGAGTCGATGTACACCGAGGAGGAAGCAGAAGAAGCACGACAAGATGGCGTCGATCTGCTGGAAGAGGGCCGGCTGTTGGCACTCAGCCGGCCCAGCATCTACCAGCAGAGCCTGCACCGATACTACAAGAGGAAGGTCAGGCCGAGATCTTTCCAAGAGGGCGACCTTGTGCTCCGACTAATCCAGAGAACAGCTGGCCAGCACAAGTTGTCGGCACCTTGGGAAGGCCCCTTCATCATCAGCAAAGTGCTGGGCAACGACTCCTACTACCCGATCGACGCTCAGAAGCCCCGAGCACGCAAGAGGGACGACTCCGGCAAAGATACGAAACGGCCATGGAATGCAAATCTTCTCCGAAGATTTTACAGTTGATGCAGTATGTACCACGCTACCCTTTGTATTAAAGTACTAAGACTTCGGGGCCCCCGAGACGAGCTCGGGGACTGCCCTTTTTTGTTATCTGTATGATAAGAATTATGCATTTGAGTATGCTACTCTTCGTTATGCCGCTTGGCACCGGGCTCGACTAGTCGGCCCGGGGACTCGCCGCCTTGCGCTATGAAATGCTTCCTGCAGTCGGACAAGTAGTGTGTGGTGCCTAAGCCGTCTCCTGTCAGAAGCCACAGCTCGCAAAGCGACTGTTTGGTGGGCAGGAGTAAGGAAGAATGGGCGCCCACATGAAAAATGGCCAAGGATTCAAAGCATAAACATAGTTTAAGCTGGCTTCCAGCCTTTCTCCGCAAAACCGACTCTTGAGTAGTCGGCTTGCCGCTTTCTATCCAACTTGTTAAAAAGACTCTCAAAAAAAGAGGCTAAGTACTTGCCTCCCCAAAGTAGCCAAGCACTTGATTCAGCGGCAGTCCGCAGAGCGGTTGTCCGACTGGCAAGGCGGAGACTAAGGGAAGGCGGCAAAGGAAAAAAGTCAAAGGAGCAATGAGCAAGGAAAGATAGAATTCGGACCAATATTTACATAACATGGGCCCCTGGCCAAATCTTCAAGCAGAAGTTCAAAATACACCCCGCGGGTGGAATTGTGCGAATTAACAAGTTCTTCAAAGACTACTAAAGCAGATAAGATAAAGCAAGGCGGAAGCCTAGGAAGCAGCAGACGGGTTCGGGGGATCGGAGGAGACGGCGGTGTCAGGCACCGAGGTGGCCGGCTGGGCAGTCTCGGCTTGGTCGTCTCCGATGACAGCCGGCTCGGCCAGACGCGGCTCGTTGCTGGAGGCGCGGTCAAGCTGAGGCTGGCCGCCCGCTCCGCCTTCTGGCGCCTCCGTCTCATCCTCGTCCTCCGCCTCGCCCTCCCCCTCAGTGCTGGAGCCGATCACCTCCGCCGAGTCTCGCTATAATCCGGTTCATCCTAACCACTCGGCGGTGCCTCCTCACCGCCTTTCACCGCCAGAATGAAGACGCTGGTATCGGCGCATTTCGGCGACGCTTGGGCGCGCTGCTTGACAAGGGCGTCTTCCGCGGCTACCAGCTCCGGCTGGGCCTCTGCCCGGAGCGTGGCCAGCTGGTCTAGGTCCAGCCCCGGATACCACGTCTTGACGAATTCCAAGGCCTGGCGCGCTCCAGCCCGGGCCGAGGAACTCTTCCAAGCCTCAAGACGGCCAGCTGCGACCTCCAGCCAGTCGGCAGTCCGACTGGGAGTGCGCAGAATCGGCATGTCCGGCCACAAGGCAGCAATCGCCTGGGCTCCGACACACTGAAGCCGGTGCAGCATCAGGATGGGCCGGCCGCAGGCGAGCCTCGATGCTGAGAAGCTGCTCATCAAGGGTCCGGGGGGCATTGGAGGCAATCTCCTTGCCATTTGCCCTCCGCGCCTCGCGATCAGCCTCGATGGCTTGAGTGGCATCTTGCGTATGGCCAGGGAAGAAGTCTGCCAAGACGAAAAAGAAGCAAGTCGGAAAATCAGGAGTCAGCCCGACCTGCAGTCGGCGGCTCAAAGAAAGAGAGTAAAGAAAACTCACCATCGATGATATCCTCAATCTCATGGAAGCCGGAGGTCAGCATTGCCTCCTTGTCATTCCAGGAGGAGCGCTCGGTCTCGAGCTCGGCCAGGAGCGCAGTCTCTTTCTTCTCCGCCTCCTCCTGTGCCTTCTTGAGCAGCTCCCTCTGCTCCGCCAGCTGCGTAGCCAGCAGGTCGCGCTCTGCGACGAGCTTGCGGCACTCCTCCCCCTTGGCACGCAAGGTGGTGTTGGCTTCGCCCAGCTGCTGCTGAAGAACGGCGTTGGCCTCTGAAGAAAAAAGAAGAAAAAGACGCTAAGTCATCAGCAAAGAAGGTCGCCAGGAAGATCCGGCCAGACTGCTCAGCAGTCGGCCCGAATCTCGGGGACTACAGCCCGCGGGTGTGCCAGCGCGCCCCCGCAAGGAAGAAGGAGGACTCACTCCGGCTCTCCGACAAGTCGGCAGTCCGCCTGCCCAGCTCCTCAACATTGCGGTTGAAGGCGGTGACTCGGAGGTTGTGATAATCCTGTGATAAGTATTTCAAACAAGAGCAAGTACTTAGAACTCACCAATAGAGTTCCAGTCACCGCCAAAGAGCCGCCCGAACTCGGGATTACACTCAGAGGTGAGCTGACGCCGCTCTACGAGAAGAACAAGAAAAATAAAGTCAGAAGAAAACATACCCGAACGGTTGCTCGCGACGCCAGATGCGCCTTGGTGCAGTTCTGGATGGCGTCGCCCTCAGCTCGCAGCTTCGCCTGGACGTCCAGAAGCGCCTGGTTCAGCGGGCCTGTGCTGCCTCCTCGCACCCACCCGACGGGCGCGGCGCTCGTTGCCTCGATGTCTAGGATGGCCGAGCTGGCTGCGCCGGTCTCCAGGGGGCGTGGCGCCGAAATCGCCTTCTCCAGACGGCGGCACGCCGGCGAAGCAACCTGAAGGAGCAGCTTCGCCACAGCCTCATCTGTAGTAGGCAGCATTGGCGGGTCCGCCGGCTGTTCGCCTCGCGCCCCTAGACGACGGCAGAGGCGCTGGCGGCGGCACGGCCGTGTCCGACTCGGAGGCCTCGCCGCCTTCCCTCTCCATGATGGGATGATCGACGCCGGCTTCCCTGGTCTGCTCCGTGAATTCCGGAGGCGGCCACGCTGAGTTCATCGGGATGGCGAACAACGCCGACTGGCGGCGCGCGGCTTCCTCGGCCTGCCGTTTTGCCGCGACGGCCGCTTCGGCATCATTCAGCCTCTTCTGGGCGGAGGAGGCCGCCTTCTCGGCCTCCGCCTTCTCTTGACAGGCGGCTTCTTCCTCGTCGTGCTTCTCCTGCGCGTTCCGCTCCGTCGCCTCCCGGAGGTCGGCGGCAGGGTCAATCCGCCGATTAGTGGCGGACGTCTCTGCCGACCCCATGGTGGAGGTGGCGGTAACCCTCCCAAGGGTGAGGGGAGCTCTGTAACCGAGAAAGCATGTAAAAGATTTGGACAAAATCCACCAGAAGAAAATAAGACAAAGGACGGAAGCACTTACGCAGAGACCAGTGGCGGCTTCTTCACTTCCTTGTGAAAGCGGTTGGCCTTCGCGACTGCCTCTTCCCGCTTGGTCGCGACGGCCGCCCCCTTGAACTTCTTCTCCCGGCCGCCAAGAGAACTCGGCCCGGCCCGACGCTTCCTCACGCCGCCCAGACCGCCCAAGACGGCGGAGGAACTCGCGCCGGGCTGGCCGGCCTTCGGCTGGTGCCGCGGGGCGACTTCCCCATCATCATCAACAGGCCAGTCGGCAAAAGTGGCCGAGGGCTTGAGGCCACCTCCCCCTCCTCCGCCGCCTCCGTCGGCGTCGGCCTCCATCGCCGCCGCCCCCAGGTCGGGGTCGTCAATGTCGCTCTCCGCTCGATCGAGGACGAACTGGTGGGCTGGCCCCGCGGTGCCGGTCGAGGGCTGGACAAGAGGGTTCTGATTCGAAGACTAAAAAAGATCAGAAGTCGGATTCGGCTGCAAAAAGGAAACAGAGGAAGAGGGACGACTTACAACAGGCAGGGGGTTGGCGCGTGAGTACGGCTCCTTGCCGAACCGCCAATCCGCCGAGAGATTGCAGTTCACGATGTAGTTCACCGTGTCCGCCATCTCCGCGTGGGGCATGTCTTTGGAGCACATCCGACTCGGGTCCCGGTGGCCGCTCATCTGACAGATCAGATGAGGCCGGCCTTGGAGAGGGAGAACTCGGCGTGCCACGAAGGCGGTCAGCAAGTCGGCCCCTGTCAGACCCTCCGACTGCGTCAGCACTCGGAGCCGCGCGACGGCGGCGGCACCGGCCGGAGTCAGCGTCTTGGCTCGATAGGACCAGCTGGGGAGCCTTCCAGCCGGCGCGCCGGCTTCGTAAGCCGGCAGGTTGACCCAGTCACTTTCTGGGGCGACGTTCTTCACGTAAAAGTAGGATCGCTGCCACATCTTCACCGACTTAATCAGCAAGATGGCGGGAAACGGGTTGTCGGCCACCGATCTCCGCATCGCGATGAAGGCGCCGCACTGGGCTGGCACGCCGGCGACGTGCGTGCCGAGCTTGGACTGGAAGAATTCCCCCCACAGCTCGATGGTGGGGAGAACGCCGAGGAAGCCTTCGCACAAGGTGGCGAAGGCAGCCAGCAGCACCACCGTGTTCAGGGTGAGGTGGTGCGGCTGGAGGCCGTGGAACTCCAAGAACAAGCGGAAGAAGCCGCTCGCCGGCAGCCCTAGACCGCGCATGAAGTGCGAGCGGAATACGACCCGCTCGCCCTCCTCCGGCGCCGGCGACACCTCCCTCGCCGGCGGGGCGCGGGCCCGCACTAAGTTCTCGCCGGGAAGGCGACGCGTCTTGCGGAGGAACTCAATGTGGTCGTCGTCAACCTCAGAGCCGTCCCACACGCCGGAGCGGACGGCGGCGGGCGCGGCGGCAGAAGAAGAGCTCATCGCCGCGGGCGTGACGAGGCTCAGCGCGGCGGCAGCAAAGGAAAGAAGAAGCAGGAGGAAGCAGAGGGGAGCAAGGGAGAATGAGCGCGCGTGCTTTGCCGCTCCACTCCCTCCGCCTACTTATAGGCTCATGGGCTGAGAAGCCGATGGGGCGTCGTGGGATTAATCGCGCCAGATCCCACGACCCCACAATTTATCGCGACGGGTTATCGCGCGCAGCTATCGTGCGGAGAAGGCCGAGGCGCGGTAGTGGCGGGCCCCGCCGCGACCTGTCCTGCCGCTGCTGCGGGCGGCAGACCGCTCGCCACGTGGTGCCACACGGCGGGTCCGCAACGGGCGGCAGCCTGGAAGCTTATCAGGCACGCCGCCTGGATCCCGTTACGACTCTCAGACTCTTCAAGAGACAAGACGACCTCCGGCGAGTCCGGCTCCCGATAGTCGGCTCGAGACGAGACGGCCTCCAGCGAGTCCGCCTTCCGACAGTCGGCTTGAAGGAAGACGGCGGGCAGAGCCCAGATCCAACCGTCGGAAGGAAGAAACTGTTGAGGCTCCTCGACCTGTCCCCCTCGGCACCCCACCAGCTTCAGGGACTACTGTCGGAGTAATGGGCCATGGGTAGGCTAACCCGAGGCCCAGAGCCTTTCAAGACATCAGGGCAGGCTTCGCCCCTCAGGAACCCCAAGACAAAGGGCCACCTCTGGGAGTCGACGGTGGCGCTGCCGACTACCCACTCACAGCCGAGTCCCAGGGACGACTGCAAGATGAGCCAACTCCTAACTGGCGGCTTCCAGAGAAGCCGGCTATGGGGAGTCGACCCGCGACTCCAACCACCCTTTGCCTTCGTAAAAAGAGACGGGACGGGGAACGGCCGCAGAACGGCCCGCTCCGCCCTGATTACTAAGGGCAGGCATGGCCACAGTGCGTCGTACCAATGGAGATCTCCGTCCGGCGCAGCACTATTGCCATGCCAGCCCTGACATCAGCCCCAGTGGCGGAACCCTGTTCCCACGTCGGCCCGCCTGTATGGCCCAGAGACGGTGGGCCCCGCCAACGAAGGGTATGAAGACGGCGAGCGCGTTATTAAGACGGACCCGTGGCGCCGGCCTCCAAGAGTTGGCCGGCTCTTCCCACGGGCCCCGCACGCCATTAACCAGATAAGACGGGGAGTGGCAACAGTGATCGCCCGTCAGGCGGCGGCGCTGTTGCCATGACCCCATGACCAGGCCAGCGTCATTAGAAGCATGGGTACAGTAATCCGCAGCCGATAAGACTCGGCCATGGGCGGACAAGGCCTGGCTCGGCTCAGACCGACTGTCGGCGGGGCCCACCAGCCAAGGGGTCCCAAAGAATCAAGCGGAGAAGACGGCGGCCTGAGAGACAGACGGCTGGGACCCGCGCCCAGCCTGATTACCATTGTACCCCCAGGAGGTAGGCTTATATAAACCCCCTGGGGCACCCATGCGAAGGGTTCGATTCTTTTAGCACTAGACCAGAGAATATAGGAGGGAGAGAGGTAGCCTTGCCTTCTCCTACCTCAAGGAGCAACCTTGTATACACTTTGCCATAGTGATCATGCGGAGACCCCGCAGAGCAGCAGTAGGGGTGTTATCTCCTTGAAGAGCCCTGAAGCTGGGTAAGATTCGCCGGCGTGCATGTCTACGCCTCATCCCGCTTCCAGGCACCGGCGATGTTCTACTCGCCCCCACCATGATAAGCCATCCTTTGGCATATGTCGCACCCAACCCCCGACACACAAGCTTTGAAGCTGTCAAGCACACCAGGATAGTGTGCCTCATTCTCCTTGATATATTCCCAGTCGACCCATCTCATATCACATACTATGGGTTTCTTGTCCAGCAGCACTGTCTCATAGAAGTCTTGTTGTTCCTTGGTGTGGAATCTGTAATCAACAACAGTCCTTCGCCTTGTAGAATATGGATCTGCCTCTCTCCATTTCCTCAGCCCTGAATCTCTCCTTATCTTCATGTCCTCAGCCACAGGATGAGCATCATTGTGGTCTGGAATCTTGGGCTTGAGCTTCCTCAGAACTTGTCCTTCTTCTTCTTCCTCAGCAACATCAGACACTGGGGCCTTCTTCTTCTCAGCAGTAGATATGTTCCTAGTGTTTCTCTTTGGTGCACTCTTGGGTTTGGAGGCAGCTTTGGGTGCTTCTTTGGGCTTTGATGAAGCAGCCCCTGACCTTATGGCATCACCCATAAGCTTCTATGCCTTAGGTGCTGGTGCAGCAACCGCTTCTTCCTCTTCTTCTTCTTCAGAGTCTCTCCTCATGGAGGGTTTCCCAAGAACTCTGGCAGTAGTGGTTCTGACTCTCTTCTTCTTCTTGTCTTGGCCACCTACTTCCTCTTCAGATTCCTTGGTGAACTTCATGGTTTCTCCAGTTGCAACCTTCCTAGGCTTGGAAGTGGGAACTCTCTTTGCAGGTGCCTTCTTCAGCATTCCAGGCTTAACTGAAGCAGCTGTGCCATATTCCTTTTTGAGCACCTTCTTCTTTGAAGTGGCTTCCTCTTCCTCTGCCACATAATCTTCATCCTCAGATTCTGAAGTTCTTTTCTTGCTTGCTCTAGTGGCAGCTTTAGGCAAGTTGCTTGGGGTGCTTCTGCTACCCTCATCAGAGCTACTAGAGGGACTAGTGCCCTCACTCAAGTGAATCTGCTCCTCTGACTTGTTCTGGCTGTCACTCTGGTCAGACATGTTGCAAACACTGACTGCAAACCCTGTGAATAGATTGTAGATGAGATAGAGTGGATGAGCATCACAAAATGCAGAGATTTTTGCAAAAGAATGAGTCAAAAACTTAGTTTTAGTTTTCCACAGAAAGCATTTCGGATCTACCGATTTGCAAACTCGGTGATACCAAAATGCTTTTGGAACCAAAACTAGTGAACTCGGTCAGACCGAGTCACAGTTCAGTGGCACCGAGACTGCTAGGGTTTCACAAAGTCCTGAACTCGGTCACACCGATTTGCAATTCTCGGTCAGACCGAGAACCACATGTGCAATGGCCTTGGCCGAATCGGTGGAACCGAGTTTCGCAACCCGGTGGGTCCGAGATGGTTTCGGCGGAAACCTAAACCTAAATTTTTGAATCACATCTATTCTAAGGATTGTTTTGACTGGATAGAGGTGTTTCAATCGTAGCAAGAATCATAATGAACACAATGTGCTAGGAATCGGACGGGGATAACACTGTGATCGTGTCCATACCCTCGTTCGGCGATGAACTCACTACGGCGGCAACGGCGGAGACGAAATCCGTTGACGGCGGCAGAGACCAGCGACAGGAGGCGGCTGGCGACGAGGAGGACGATTCGGAGACCCAGGAGGCAGAGCGAGCTATGCGCGGGCGAAGAGGTTTCAGAGAAATTTCCAAAATTTTGCCCGTGAGTATATATAGCCCGACCCTGTCGGTGTGACCGAGTGGAACAACTCGGTGGCACTGAGATGCATAACTGTTGACAGTTACAGCAACTCGGTGTGACCGAAAAGTTCAAATCGGTTGCACCGAGATGAAAACCTAGATCGACTTAGTGATCTCGGTATGACCGAAATGGAGGAATCGGTCAGACCAAAACACACAAAGAAGTTTTGGAAGTTTAAGTCTATGACAAATCGGGGACTCCGAGTGCTCCTCACACAGAGTGGTTTGAATCTGACTTGATCAAATTTTGTGTTGTAGCATGAATAGAGTTTGAGACGAGAAAAGCATAGATAGCTAGAGAGGGTTCTTAGGCATTCTTGTCCATCCACTTGGCAAAAGAAAAGAAAACCAATCAATCAAAACAACAAGTGGATGTCCTCGAATGAGTAAAATATGCAATCAACATGATCACACAATAAAATGGCAATAGAAATATGTGGCAAAGCATGCACAACCAATTCTAGCATCTATCAAGCAATTGGCGATGACTAGGTCATCTATATATGAGTATATTGACTTATGAGTCAAATGAGAACATTTGATCATAGGTCATACTCATCGTTTAAGCACAAGCGGGGTTACCACTTTTACATAAAGCATTGTTGTGTTCACATCATTAGAGTTGCTTTAGCTCAAATCTTAGAGTAAATCTCCCCCTAGATGTGAGATCCCCCCTAAGAGGGATGAACTAACCTTGGGTTTTGTCGATGATGACTTCATGTAGATGTTGAAGATGTGGATGCTCAATGTTGATGTAGATCATTTGGAGCTATCCATTGGAGTGAGTTGCACTTTCAATACCTACACGGGTTAGTCCCACAAGGAACAAACAAGGATATCCATAGACATAGAGTGATGCACACACAAGATGATGTCTATGAAAGCTTTTAGGTTACCTTGTCTCTTGTCTTACCAACAAGAGGGTTTGTGACTCCTTGAACTAGTGCAAGATGTGGAAGTTGATTGCACTTGTTCTTGCCAAAATGATAAGAGTGAAGTATGTTGGCGGAGTCACCCTCAAGAGCTCTCTAGTTCTTCTTCTTCTGGATCCACACCATCTTGATGGGAATCCTTGGTGTTGTAGTTGTACTTGATGAAGTGGAACTTGAAGTAGTCTTGGGAACCCACTTGACCAAGGCCTTAGGAGCTTCTTCAAATGCATCAATTTCCTCTTGAAGCTTGTCCTTGCCTTTTTGCTTGTGGTCTTGTGGTGGAAGATCATCTTGAGCTTGTGTCCCTTTGAAAGAAGTAGGATCATACTTCTCTTGTTGAAGAACAAACTTTGTCTTGGGGTATTGATCTTCTTCCCACTCAACTCCATTGGCATTGAACTTTCGTTCAAAACCAACACCTTGATTCTTCCGGTGCCTTCCTTGCTTGCGTACAATTTCCTCAAATTGCTTACTTCCGGCAAGGCTCTTGTAAACACCTTTTTCTATAATTCCCTTCAATAAGCTATTTTCTTGCTCAAGTGTAACTTGGCTAAGAGAATCATTAGTGGAATCAAGAGAACTACTAGACCCAACAATATTGGATTTATCATGATCATTGTTACTACTAGAGGAAGAATCTTTCTTGTTCTTGTTACTAGATTTGACTTGAGGCATGTAAGTGGATAAGAGTAAATGCTTGGCAACGTAAGAAGAACATTTCTTACGAAGATCATCATTGATTGCTTTTAAGAACTCATGCTCTTGCTCAAGGTTGAGCTTTTCAAAGCGTAATTTCTCATGAGTCCTCAAAGGTTCTTGATGATCTTCTAAGATAGTTTCATGAGCTAACTTAAGAGTGTTTAGTTCTTTAGTTAGAGACTCAATCTTCTCCTTATCATTGTCATTCATTTTATCTTGATTAGCATGATTAATTGACGTTTCATCATAGTATTCATCACTAGAGTTGTCAACAAGTAAATCATCATCACCTAACAAGTCATCTTCATCACTATTGAAATCGACATACTCGGGGTGTGATACCTTTGGGCCTTTAGCCATGAAGCATGTTCCAACTCCTTCATTTGGTGAGTCAAATATGTCGTAGGAGTTGGTTGACACAAGTGCTAGACCGGCAACACCTTCATCTTGAGTATATTCGGAATCGGAGTGATAGCTTCTCTCGGAGTGGTTGTCGGAGTCGGAGCCGGATACCCATTCACCAACATGAGCTTGATGTCTTCGTTTTGTGTAGCTCCTTGATGACTTGTCCTTTCTTTCCGAATCCTTGCTTCTCCGTGAGTGTCTTCGTTCATAACAATCATCTCTACTCCTTCTTTCTCTAGATGGTGATTCTTCTCTTCTACTTCTTCTCTTGGGAGAATCTTCTCTTCTCTTGTAGGGAGCCGTACACTCATTGGAATAGTGTTCGGGCCTTCCACAATTGTAGCAGTTTCGCTCTTGACTAGAAGATCTTTTGTCATTGTAGGACCTTCACTTGGAGCTTCTATCTTTGCTTCTACTCTTGTAGAACTTGTTGAAGTTCTTCACCATTAAGCTCAATTCTTCATTGAAGGTTTGTTTCTCACTTGATGATGTGGGGGCTTCACATGAGGCTTTGTAAGCACCACTTGATTGGTTGCGAAGTTCCTCTTTGTCCTTGAGTGACATCTCATGAGCAACAATTCTTCCAATGACTTCCGTTGGCTTGAGATCTTTGTAATTGGGCATCATTCGGATCAATGTGCACACGGTATCATATTTTCCATCCAAGGCTCTTAGGATCTTCTCGATGATGAATCTATCGGTCATCTCTTCACTCCCTAAGCCGGCAATCTCATTTGTGATAAGAGCAAGCCTAGAGTACATTTCAGCGACACCTTCACCATCCTTCATTTTGAACTTGTCAAGTTGACTTTGAAGCACATACAATTTGGATTCCTTGACGGAATCGGTACCTTCGTGCATATCAATCAAAGTATCCCAAATTTCCTTTGCATTCTCAAGACGGCTGATTTTGTTGAATTCTTCGGGGCACAATCCGTTGAAGAGGATATCACAAGCTTGAGCGTTGTATTGCAGCATCTTCAACTCTTCCGCGGTAGCTTCACGGTTCGGTTCTTTCCCATCAAAGAAGTCACCTTGCAAGCCAACACACACAATAGCCCAAACGGCGGGGTTATGTCGAAGAATGTGCATTTTCATCTTATGCTTCCAACTAGCAAAATTAGTTCCATCAAAGTAAGGACCTCTACGGTGATAATTTCCCTCGCTAGACGCCATACTCTCCTAGGTTGTGAAACCAAGGCTATGACCACCAAAAGCTATGGAAATCAAAGCAAATGGAGACCAAAGCTCTGATACCACTTGTAGAATCGGAAGTATGTCGAGAAGAGGGGTGATTAGACTACTTGACCTAATAAAAATCTAGCCTTTTCCCAATTTTAGTTCTTGGCAGATTTTAGCTATCTTAGCACAAGTCAAGCAATCTCCACACAATTCAAGCAAGCATGCAAAAGAGTATATGAGCAGCGGAAAGTAAAGTATGCAACTTGCAAGAATGTAAAGGGAAGGGTTTGGAGGATTCAAACGCAATTGGAGACACGGATGTTTTTGGCGTGGTTCCGATAGGTGGTGCTATCGTACATCCACGTTGATGGAGACTTCAACCCACAGAGGGTAACGGTTGCGCGAGTCCACGGAGGGCTCCACCCACGAAGGGTCCACGAAGAAGCAACCTTGTCTATTCCATCATGGCCATCGCCCACGAAGGACTTGCCTCACTAGCGGTAGATCTTCACTAAGTAGGCGATCTCCTTGCCCTTACAAACTCCTTGGTTCAACTCCATAATCTTGTCGGAGGCTCCCAAGTGACACCTAGCCAATCTAGGAGACACCACTCTCCAAGAAGTAACAAATGGTGTGTTGATGATGAACTCCTTGCTCTTGTGCTTCAAATGATAGTCTCCCCAACACTCAACTCTCTCTCACAGGATTTGGATTTGGTGGAAAGAAGATTTGAGTGGAAAGCAACTTGGGGAAGGCTAGAGATCAAGATTCATATGGTTGGAATGGAATATCTTGAGCTCAACACAAGTGTAGGTGGTTCTCTCTCAGAACATGTGTATTGGAAGTGTAGATGTGTTTTGATGGCTCTCTCCACGAATGAAGAGTGGGTGGAGGGGTATATATAGCCTCGACACAAAATCTAACCGTTACACACAATCTACCAAACTCGGTGGGACCGAATGGTTAAACTCGGTCAGACCGATTCAACAAACCTAGTGACCATTAGGATTTTCGGTGGGACTGAGATGCAACTCGGTAGGACCGGTATGGTTAGGGTTAGGGCATAACGTAATCTCGGTGTGACCGATTACACAAACTCGGTGGGACCGATTTTGGTAATAAGCTAACCAGAGAGTTGGTCAGGTAAACTCGGTGGGACCAATTCGATCATTTCGGTGAGACCGAAATGTTACGAAGGGGAAACAGAGAGTTTACATTGCAATCTCGGTGGGACCGATCGCTCACTTCGGTTAGACCGAAACGTTACGAAGGGAAACAGAGAGATTGCAATCCCATCTCGATGAGACCGAGATCCCTATCGGTGAAACCGATTTGCTAGGGTTTGTGGCAGTGGCTATGACATGTGAAACTCGGTGGCGCCGGATAGAAAGAATTGGTGGGGCCGAGTTTGACTTTTGGTTTAGGTCATATGTGGATGTGGGAAGATAGTTGAGGGTTTTGGAGCATATCACTAAGCACATGAAGCAAGAGGCTCATTAAGCAACACCTCATCCCTCCTTGACAGTATTGGCTTTTCCTATAGACTCAATGTGATCTTGGATCACTAAAATATAAAATGTCGAGTCTTGATCTTGAAGCTTGAGCCAATCTTATGTCCTTAGAATTTTGAGGGATCCATTTTCCTCATCCATGCCATGCCATTCATTGAGCTTTTCCTGAAATATTAATATTGGAATAATGTTAGCTCAATGAGCTATATGTTGTTAGGAATTACCAAAACCACCTAGGGATAGTTGCACTTTCAAATATGCAACGAATAAAGGTGACTCATCGTAAGTGATTGATTCAGGATACAGAAGAGAGGTAGTTTCATGTAAGAACAAGGTTAACACATAGATGTAGTGTGTACCAAAAATAGGAAGGCATGTCATATTCAGAGGTATAGTGTGTAAACTAAGCAGATGCAATTTACCCTAATTAGAAGCATTACAAGCTAGACAATCAGATGCAACATGCAACCACATATCACATCGCTGGTTAGAGCAAGCACTGTGATGGTGGTGTAGGGAAGTGCGGTCTTGCAGTCTGAGCTACATTCAATATCTTCATTTAGGCTTGCTGTTTCTTGAGAATCATGTGGGGAGGATGAACTTGCATTCTTTGTAAGAGTATTGCGTCTCATATTAACCAATGCGCGTGACTGTCTCATCATAAGCGATAGACGCAGGATACACAAGAATAGTACTTTGATGTAAGAACATGGTGTGTTAGGCAGATGTAGTATGTACCAAAAACAGGAAGGCGTGTCATATTCACATGTATAATGTGTAAGCTAAGGAGATGCAATTTAACAAATTAGGAGCATTGATGAGGGATACACAAGAAAAGTAGTTTGATGTAAGAACATGGTTAATAGAAAGACGTAGTATGTACCGAAAACAGGATGGCATGCCATATTCACAGGTATAATGTGTTAACTAAGGAGATGCAATTTACCCTAATTAGAAGCATTACAAGGTACGACACCATATGCAACATGCAACCACATATCACACTGCCAAGTAAGAGCAAGCACCTACGATGGTGGTGTGGGGGAATTGCGGTGATCAACTAGAGAGCTACGTTGACTATCTTCATTTAGCCTTGCTGTTTCTTGAGAATCATGTGGGGAGGATGACACTGCACTCTTTAAACGAGTATGGGGTCTCACAAGAACTCCACCCGGTGACTGTCTCATCATAAGTGATTGACGAGGATACAAAAGAGCATTAGTTTGATGTACAAACATGGTTAATAGACATATGTAGTATGTATCAAAACAGGAAGGCATGTCATTATCAAAGGTATAATGTGTAAAGTAAGCAAATGCAATTTAACCAAATTGGAAGCAATACAAGCTAGACACCATATGCAACATGCAACCACATTTGACAAATGAAGTTAAAGCAAGCACTGGGATGGTTGTGTGTGGCAATTGAGATCATCAATCGCAGAGCTACGTTTATCGTCTCCAATCACGACATCGCACTGTTAGAGCGCTGAACGCTTAGTGCTTATCTTCAATTACACCGAGCGACTTCTGCTTTTTCTTTTCTGCATTCATCAACACCGTGCGTAGTCTGAAATACCCATGCATAAAAAACAATAGTGTGAGTATGGGTGAAGTGTGTGCACAATTAGTACAAAGGTAAAGGTAGCGTATAGCAGGTCGGTCGAAATAAATGACGGAGACATATGATAGCTCTACAACATGCATGGCACACTAAATTACTACAGGATTCTATGAAAATAACAATGATCGAAAGCAAATAGGTCACCAATTTTTTCTGCACCGTCCGATGTACAAAGAACGGGTAGATCGCCTTCATCTACCTCCAGCCACCAGTGTTGAAGATCTTCCTCGAAACGCCAAATGACCACCGCCCAAGATTCTCCCCCTGCCCCCCTCCCTCGACCTCACCGCACCGCGTGCTTGGCACCGCCCGCCATCCATTCAAGCCCCGCCGACCTCCAGATCAGGCGCAAGCAGCTCCTGTGCCCCACACCCCGCTTCCCCGGGGAGCAGGCGGACTAGGTGCTCCACGCGCCTAAGCGGGTGCTGCTTCTTTTAATTGCAGTACGACTAACCCTGAATTGAAATCCAGGCGGGCTACTGACCTCTAGCAAAGGTGAAATAGTAAAAGGGAGTAAACCTTGTGCATTTAGTATCACGAAGAAGATTCAGTAAGAAGCGCTCAACTAGTTTCTTTCGTGGGATGAATACGGTGTGAGCAGAGGCGTAAGATTTGCACGAATATGGAAGAGGAGTACCTCTTTCTGCTGGTAGTGTTGTGTCCTCCTTTTGTTTTTCAGACGATCTTCTTGTTGTTCGCCGGAAACCAGAAGTTGTGGAGGACGGTGCAGCCTTGGGCGAACACATGGCCAAGTTGTTGATGTGGTGCGGTGGCCGTCTGTCGGCAAAGGGGAAGCAGATCCGAGGCGGCGAACGACGGCATAGCGGGAACAGCTCTGGTGCGGTGGACGGTTGCGACAGTGGAGCCGCAGCAGTGAGGCGCAGGACAGCGTGGTCAGAGTGGTTCTGGTACGGCACACGTCGGCGTCGGCGTCGTGGAGGCAGCTCTGCCTCACTTCACTAAAGTCCTTGAGGGTGTTGCGGTTGCGGTTATACTGGGCGACGACGCCGGGTACCGCCCGGCGTGATGGAGGAGGGCGGCGGTGGATTGGCCACTATGGGGTGGAGGACGGAGGAGACTGGGGTTTTGCGGCTGGTGGATAGGGCGTTTTCGCGCCCACGGAGTATGAATGGGGAAACGGAGGAAGGTGGGGAACTAAGGAGGAACAATTTTTTTCGGTTTGAGACGCGTCTTTTTGAAATTTGGGGAAAGTTACAAAATTTCCCCCATCTAAAATTTCGGACATATTGCGGGTTGGGGGTAGGACAGTCATGTCAGGTGTCCCAAATGTGGGTGGGATAGATTTCGGCCGAGCGCATGGGTAGGCGCCCACAGCTATGTATGCTTCTCTGGCGTCTTGGTGAAGTTACAAACCTACCCCGGTTTAGACCTTTGGACATCGGTCCGATAGGCTACACGGGCCAGAGTCAGGACAGTAATTTCCTACCACCAAAACATTAGTCTCGCGCGGTTTCGGGTGACCAGAGGCCTATTTGGCACTTCGTTCAATATTTGGGAGCAGAAGCATTAACGTTTTCGGTTCTCTTGAATTGAACTTTCAGGATTTTTCAAACTTCACAAATATTTACTCTTGAAAATCCTAAAGCTATGATTATTTTGGAATGGAGGGGGTACATTTGAATATACATTGTACACGAGTATATATTAAAAAATATGCAACTTACCTCAGTTCATGCATGGTTCCATATATAATCTCCTTGGTTGCAAAAAAGAGAGTTAGATATGCGTATGAATATATATAGCATGTTCAAACTCACAACAAAGATTGATTTCCCTTTTACATCTGATTTACAAATGCCATTATCTCGGGTTCAAATAGATGAATGCACTTCCTATGAATTCGAATCTTCGAAACCCCCTTTATGTTGAATTCGACATGTATTCTATTTCGTAGCTAGCAATTTGGAATGTATCCTTGCAAGTGACAAATGTATAAAGTTCTTCACACTAACAACATGGAGTGCACTAATTAATGTTTATATATGAATTGCAAAAGCATCCATTGCCTGTATTTCAAACCGCTCTCACTCTATGGATCGATAATATGAAATAAACACATGCACATGCTAGAATTCAATTGCAGTTGAAGGAAGAGCCTACTCCTGCATCAGATATTAGTGATAGGGTGTGTACAAAGTACACGTGAATACGAGGCATTGTGCGTGTGTGGATACTATCGACTTAACTAGCCCCAAGCTTGTATAACATACTAAGGGCCTAGGGTTACAAATCATATATAGTCGGCTTATCACCGGGGGGATAGAGTCCTCCGCGACTGTAGCTTCGTGTTGTACGCCGAGTCCTCCACATGGGTCTTCGTATAACACGTCTCGGTCCAACCTATATGTGGCGCAGGATGGAACCGACCCATGAGTCTTCATGTTGACCCACCACAACTAGAAATGATGTGCCCACCACACCACACATGCAATCGGCCACTAAGAAAATAAGCATATACAATAGTACAACGGTATCTAGCTCACGATACGTCTCCATATTTTGTTGATGACACTGACGGACTTTGCATTTGATCGTGTTCAGATTTTGTTGATTTACACTTACGGTCATTATATTTGAAGCGAAAGCACGATATGGTCACCGGACTTCAGAATAAGCTCATCACGGTCACCACATACATTTTGTCGTGCTAACCAACATGTGGTTGGATGGTTAGAGGACAGTGGTTTCTCGAGCCCACCAAGGTTAAAGTCCCGTGCTCGCATTTATCTTGTGTTAATTTCAATATTTTCGGCTGACGACGCTCAGTGGGAGGAGACGTTCCACTCGACTTCGAGGCACCTATGGTGACTTCGTAAAATCTCAAGATCATATATGCTGGCCCACTCTCTCAAGGTGCTCATAGGGGTCGGGTTCGCAAGTGTGCGCTTATAGCGTGAGTGCTTGCGCGATATATGAGCCCTTGCATCTGCACGTGTTAAACAAATACATATCATGATTATACGGTCACCGGCTCACCCGCATAACTCCGTATTTTGTTGATGACACAATCAATTGACCAGTCAACGTTCCACGCGGCGCAACTAGTGTTGCACCATCGGGCGCAGAACCGTGGGGCCCACCTGTCAGCCCGTATATGAAAGAAAGAAATGGTAGTTTGAGTCTGTACTGTGTTAATAAAATAGGAGTACATTTTAGGGTGATCGTACGGTCACTGGCTCACCATACAACTCCGTAATTTGTTGATAACACGATCAATTGACCAGTCAAACGGTCCACACTCAGCAGCGCACATTACCATAGGGCCCACCCGTCAGCGCGTACATGAAGGACAAAAATGGTAATAAATTAGTGGTCGGTGGGTATTCGAAGTCGTGAGACCTCTGGTTGGCAGTCACCGGCGGTTGGGGGCGTTCGTTGGGCGGTGGGGTGGGGATCCCGGAGAAAAGCTCGGCGGGGGGGGCTAGAGGATGGCGGTCCGGCGGACCGCGGTGGAGTAGTGGTTTCGGGAGGCGGGCCGCAAGGGCGGCGGGGCTGGCGGTTCGGCCGGTGGTGGTGGCGGCTCGGGGGGTGGAGTTTGATGATAAACTAGAGGCCCTTGATTTCGTATCCAACGGCTGGAAAATCTAATGACTAGAGATGAAAAGTCACCGACCGACGTAGCCTCACCCCGCGCGTACACATGCACGCACGCAAGACACGCGCGCATGTAGGCGTGCAACACCGACACGCATACACGCACACATGCCGGCATGCAACACCGACACGCATACATGCACTCACGAACACACGCACGCACGCACCCATGCATGCAACACTGAAACGCACTTTGCACGCGACGCAACACTCGCGACGCCGCATGCACACAACACACGCACGCAAGACACACGCTCAACCTACACGCATGCACCCTTTGTTAAGGACATGGATTGTTACGGTATTAATCAATCTTGTCTGTGATAAGCGTAACATTGATGTTTGCGGCGGTCTTTATGAATCACAACGATCGAACGGGCTATCAACATAGTAGGCTTAGAGCAGGTACAATAGTACACAACAAGGCGAAGCTATTAGCAGTTCCACGTCATCAAATTCATAGCTAGAAGAGACAGAATGAAGAGAAAAGGAGGGAGCGGGCGCTTGAGCTATCGCCGGCTCGAGAGCAAGAAACAAGAAATCGAACCTGCATGCAGCCCGCATGCAGCCGTGTGAGCCTGCGCGCCTCTCCTTTCCACCAATGAGCATGTGCCTTCTTTTCTTCTTTCACATGCAAGCATTAAATACCAGTAGCTAGTTTAGGCTGGCCGTAATGGTAGTACCATAGGTAATATCATGCATGCCAACTAAGAAATTTTGATGAGATGACATAGAATTAAATGAAGAAAGAGATGCTTGAGTATCATATCATGATACCGTATCACATTAAATAATATGCTACTTTATGTCATGCATTGCAATAAATATAATAATTTACGATACCAACATATGATACTTTGCATTACGGATGTAGTATCATCTATTACAACCAGCCTTACAGCCCATCTATTATATTAGCTAGCTATTATAAAGGCTCCAAGTGACATGGCATTGGTATATAGCCAGCAGCTGGCTTTCTTATTAACCATGCCCTTATCTACATGAAAAAGATGACGTCACACTCAATGAACAATCATCGGTTTATGAAATGCCCGCTTCTGACCGCCCTGGCCCACCAAAGGTTCCTCTGCTGTGCGCTGCCTGCGTTGGGTCACTGACATGCAGGCCATGCACCCCAAGAACCCACACGTCAGTGGAAGAACGGTGCAGTGTCCTAGGTTAGAGTCGAGGGCGCCACTCGCGGCACGCCCGGCTGAACACGCCTCCGTGCCGCATTAGAATGCCTCCATGAAACCCGCCCGTGTGGAAGCCAAGAAACCCACTCTGGACACACGTCCGTTCATGACCGGGCTGGCGTTAAACGCAACGCCGGCCGAGCTCCTCCCGTCCGCCGTCTATTTAATCTCCTATTTAAACGAGGCCAAACGCCGGCTAAGAATCGCACACCTCCGCCGCTCCCCTATCTCCTCCACCATTTTGTCTAGTCTTACAATGGCTTACGAAAAGTAGTTATTCCGCATCCAAGCCGGCTGGGTAGCCCGCCGGATACGAGCTATGCAGCTCGCTGATCCACCTCCCTCCCCTCGCCCGACGGAGCGAGTTGCCGCCCCAAGCCGGCGCGCGGTTCAGCAACTCGCCGCTCCAGGCCAGCTCGACGAGGAGCGGCGCACGAGCGTCGTTGCTACCGTCCACGCCGCCGCCTCGTATCGCGTCTCCCGTTTCTATGGCCGAGACTCCCATGCCAGCGGCTGCGCCATGCAAGCAGCGACAGAAGCCGGGTGCGCGGAGAGCGGCGAGTCAGTGGCCAGCGCCTCCGCATCCGCCGCCATCATCGAGGATAAGTAGAACACGGGAGGCCGCCGCCGCTTGGGTCCCATGAAGGCCACCGCGGAGGCGACGCCGGCGTACAAAGCAGGTGTCTTGCCGGATCCTTTTGTTGCGAGGACCTTCGTCGACCCCGCATGGGCTCCACAGAAGAGGGCAATGTTAGGATGAACTCGAGCCGGTGCCGGCCATGGCAAAGTAGTCGCCAATATTTTGGCTACCCCGGGCAAGATCCAAACAGCCCCTCCCAACAGATTCAAATCCCTCGTTCGCCGTGGAATTTTGCCATGTGTTGTTTTCATGGACTAGCAAGATGCATGTGCATTGCACGGAACATCAAGATGCATTTTTTTACAAACTCCCGCATGCATGCAAGGGATAATTATGTCCTCCTTTGCTAGTACCACGAGCCAAACACCATTAATATTGCATCGATTAGTGTTAGTGGCCTTGTATGTTTGCAAATTGTAATTTTGATAGCGGCCCCTTGTATATAAAAATGGAGGGAGAAAGATGAGAGATAAGGCGAGGAGGAGTGGGGCGTGGTGGTGACTGGTGGTCGGACTGGGCGGAGGCATGGGGATGGACGGCGCATTATGTCTAGGTTTGTATCTCTCTCACACACACCAGCGTGGGGCGGGGCGGCACGAAGAGAAGAGGTGCACGCACGCCGCACGCATCTCCGCCTCTTTCCCAACCACACCCACGCTGGTACACGGTGGAGCCATTTCTGTCTGAAAAAGGCAGCCCACGTGGTAATTTGGCACGTGTACTGGTTGTCCACTTGGTGGAGGGAGGATCGTCTACCACGGGTGAACAAACAAATTGCAACTTGACGCATTATGTTAAATTAAAAAAAAGGCAAACCATGTGGGGCCTACCTTAGAGGCAAGGCTCTATACACTGGAGTACTTTTGATGTGTCCCGTCAACTCGCAGAACAAGGAGGAGCTTGCTTAGTCGCCGCCTCCCATACCAGGCGCGGTGGCTCGCAGGATGAGGTGAAGCTTGCTCCCTCGCCCACGCGCGCGGTGGCTCGCAGCATGAGGAGAAAATTTTACTACTCCCTCCGTTTACTCCTCGTCCCAACTACGTACTTTGGTTAGTACTCCCTCCATTTACTTATACAAGGCCACTATAAAAAAATACATTTTGCCTCTATACAAGGCCACAAGTAGTAATCGAGACAAAAGTTACTACTCCCTCCTTTCCAGTGTATGGCTCAATTTCAAAATCTCTCCAACCAAGGTAGACGGTGAGTGGTCGAATTAATTTCGTAGTTTGCACAAGTAATTAGTACGCTCATTTTTCTCGAGAAGTTGTGTTTACCGAGGCATTAATTAGAACGAATGCATGAATGGCCACTAAATTTCCATGAACTTGTACATGCATTGGTTAGTTTCCTCTTGACACTGCTTGCGTCGGGTGATCTAACGCACCTCGAAATCCAACATGTAATGGTACTACTACTAGCATAGTAGAATTGAGACTTATCAAACGGAAAAACGAATGTTTTTTAGATGAGCCCTATAAACCCTAGTGGGTACGTACTCCGTAAAAACAGATTTTTCCAAAACTAAGTCGCTCCCTTTCATGAATTATGTAGCAGTATACTCCTCCGACGCTCCCTTTCATGAATTCTGTACTTCTGTCGTCACGACATGTGGGACATATAGCAACCGGTCGACGTGTCAAGCACCAAATAACAGTGCAGAACAACAGCAGGGGGACGACCCCACGCATCGCCCAAAGAGTAGTAATGAGCAATGAGACGCCAAATCACAATGCCGCACTTTCCCAGACGGACGAAGCAACCCTTATTTCACACTTCGGTTCGCCATCATCTCAAACCACGTATAGTATCGCTTCTGCCTCAAGAGCGACACACGCATCGCCTTGGTACATCATGACACGCGGGACCGCATGAAAGGCCATGCTCCCCTGCCGATCGCTCGGTAAAATCACCTCATTTTTACTATACTTCCTCCGTATCGGTTTACTACATGGCATGCACGTCGTTCTAGGTTGAGAATTTAACTGGCTATATATGTGATGAACAGTACTCTAGCCTTTTAAAAAATGTATACTTTTGTACAGTAGTACTATCGATGGATTGCGCCATGGAGCAAAAATTGAAATAAAAAAAAGGTGGTACATGTAGAGAGCGCTCGTCGCCAAATTATGCATATAGTACTATTAAAAAAGCTAGTACGTGCTTAATTGGGGTGCTAAATTCAATTAAAGAAATACTAGTAGTATGTACATACTGAAGAGTTAAAGTAACGAGAAGAAACATAACATAGTTCTACTGGGGGCTCAGCACAACACACCCCTCAAATTAAACTAAGCACACCTGAAATTAAACTATGCAACTAATCCGGTAGACACTGCATTAGAAGTTTGGAACCACCATGAGCAACGACATCGCCACCTTACTCGAGTCCTCGTCCCACGCCCTCGACTTCGCCCTTGTCCCTATTCCTCTTGGCCGATACTTATTTGCTTGAACTGCACACTTGGTTGTTGCTCTTCATCCAACCCTTGTAGATATTGAAGCAAAGGTAGCCATCCATTGCAGCGTAGTGGATGTGGTCTATATCTAGTACATTCCGCTGCCATGCATGACGATGAAACCTGTATGGAGCTTTCTTCAGTTTACCGTACGAAGGATGAACCATGGCTCTGCCAGGTCAGCATTGAAGGTGACGAGAGGGCACCACCGATTCTTCCGGATGTCGAAGGGTTGCCTACAACGAGGCCTATCTCGACCCAGGACTTCTTCGCTGTTCAGAAAGTCTACGATGAACGAATCTCATTGTTTTGTCCTTGAGGAAGGTCTTAAAATCCTGACACTCAACGTCGGCATGGCATATGTGGTAGACCAAGCAAACGTTATGTACGCAAACCTGGATCACGGCGGGCTTCTTCCTCTCTTCGCCCTTTAGATACTTCTCTCGTCCCGGACTGTGGTGTACTCAACATCTAGCCCAAATGACCCACTCATCATCTGAGTTTTCAACATGCGTCAAGCGAGAAAGCCATCCTTTCACCGTCGCGGAAGAATGGGTGTAGATGACGTCGAACTCATCGCCGGTGATGGTTCTAACCTTGTACTCACCGCCGATCCTAGAGATTTGGGACGCCATGGATTTGGGAGCAGGGTTAGGATTAGTGGAACTGCCGTAATGAGAACGGACGGGACGACTAGGAGCGAACCATCGTAGTATTGAAGGACGTGCGGCGACGAGTAGGAGCGAACTGCCAGCGTGCGAATGGCAGGGTAGTGGCTTTCCATTCTCCCATGATACGGGCTTCCGAGAGCCCTTGGATCTGAGATTGAACGGTTGCATGGCATGATTCTAGACCTATGGGTGAATGTCCTATCCTTGTGACGCCCCCGATTCAATCGTACACTAATCATGCACGCAAATGGTATGATCAAGATCAGGGACTCACGGGAAGATATCACAACACAACTCTAAAAACATAATTAAGTCATACAAGCATCATAATACAAGCCATGGGCCTCGAGGGCTCGAATACAAGTGCTCGATCATAGACGAGTCAGCGGAAGAAACAATATCTAAATACATACATAAGTTAAACAAATTTGCCTTAAGAAGGCTAGCACAAACTGGGATACAGATCGAAAGAGGCGCAGGCCTCCTGCCTGGGATCCTCCTAACTACTCTTGGTCGTCGTCAGCGGGCTGCACATAGTAGTAGGCACCTCCGGTGTAGTATTCGTCATCGACGGTGGCGTCTGGCTCCTGGGCTCCATCATCTGGTCGCAGCAATCGGGTAAAGAAAGGGGGAAAAGGGGGAACAAGGCAACCGTGAGTACTCATCCAAAGTACTCGTAAGAAAGGAGCTACACTACATATGCATGGATATATGTGTAAAGGGCCATATCAGTGGACTGAACTACAGAATGCCAGAATAAGAGGGGGATAGCTAATCCTGTCGAAGACTACGCTCCTGGCAGCCTCCGTATTGCAGCATGTAGAAGAGAGTAGACTGAAGTCCTCCAAGTAGCATCGCATAGCAATAATCCTACCCGGCGATCCTTTCCTCGTAGCCCTGTTGGAGAGCAACCACCGAGTTGTATCTGGCACTTGGAAGGGTGTGTTTTATTAAGTATCCGGTTCTAGTTGTCATAAGGTCATGGTACAACTCCAAGTCGTCCTGTTACCGAAGATCACGGCTATTCGAATAGATTAACTTCCCTGCAGGGGTGCACCACATAGCCCAACACGCTTGATCCCATTTGGCCGGACACACTTTCCTGGGTCATGCCCGACCGCGGAAGATCAACACGTTGCTGCCCCACCTAGGCATAATAGAGAGGTCAAGACGCCGGTCTAAACCTGCGCATGTGGTGCAGGGCCCATCGCCTTAGCACACCTGACGCTATGCGGGCGGCCAAAGCGCACCTAGCCTAGTGGCTGCCGAGTCCAATCCGACGCTACGCCACTCGGTCCGCCGACGTCACGAAATGCTTCGGCTGATACCACGACATCGATTGCCCATAACTGTTCCCGCGTAGTTGGTTAGTGCGTATAGGCTAGTAGCCAGACTCATATCAAATACCAAGATCTCGTTAAGCGTGTTAAGTATCCGCGAACGCCGAACAGGGCCAGGCCCACCTCTCACCCAGGCGGTCTCAACCCGCCCTGTCGCTCCGCCATAAAGATCCACACAGAGGGCCGTTGGGACAAAGGTCCTTTCAGCCCCCAATCCGTGAATCACTCGCGGGTGCTCCACAAGTCGACCCGACTTTAGTCACCACATGTATCATGTATAAAGTATATAGTATATACCCGTGATCACCTCCCAAGTGATCACAACCCGATAGTATAGCACAGCAGATGGACAAGAATGTAGGGCCACTGATGGAATACTAGCATCCTATACTAAGCATGTAGGATTGCAGGTAAAGGTAACAACAGTAGTAGCAAGGACAGGCTATGCATCAGGATAGGAATAACGGAAAGCAATAACATGCTACACTACTCTAATGCAAGCAGTAGAGAGTAGAATAGGCAATATCTGGTGATCAAGGGGGGGGCTTGCCTGGTTGCTCGAGACAAGAAGGAGGGGTCGCCGGTGACGTAGTCGCACCACAGGGCATCAAAGATCGCCACGGGTCTACCAAGGGAAGAGGGGGGAGAAACAGTAAATACATAGCAAGCAAGTGCAAAACAGGACAATGATGAGCTAGACGTGTTCTAACGCGTATGAGGTGATACTGAGAAGAAACAACAACCGGAAAGTATCCCGGTGTTTAGCGTTTCGAGCGGAAGGAGCCGAGGGGGAAAGTTGCGAGTTTTATATGTTAGGGGTGTGTGGTGGACGAACGGGCTGCGTATCCGGGTTCGTCTCGTCGTTCTGAGCAACTTCCGTGTACAAAGTTTTTTCATCTGAGCTACGGTTTATTTTATATGATTTTCTAAAGTTTTAAATCATTTTTAGAATTTATTTAATTGATTTAATCCAACATTATCCAGAATAGTGCATGTTTGGCGCTCATCATGACGTCGGCAATGAAATGAGGTGTTGATCGTCAACTAACGGTGGGTCCTGCTCGTCATCGATCGCTTAGTCTAATTAGGGTTTAATTAAACTAATCGCTATTTAATTAAACTAACTAGTTAATCAGATTAATTAAACAGGATTAATTAACTTAATTTATTCACTAATTAATTAATTATTAATTTAATTAATTATACATATATATATTTTAACATTCTCAGGGGCGTGGGCCCTGGTTGTCATAGGCCCCTCGGGGCCTAGCGAGCAAACGCAGGCAGGGCGCCGGGCTTTAGCACCGCAAAGGTGCACTCGGACGCCACGGGTGCCGGAACCGTCACGACGTGGAGGTGGCCTACGGGGCCAGAGGCAAAGGCGGGGGAACGAGACGATGGCGCCAACACCAAGGGCGAAGTGGCACCAGGGGCGGCGACGAGCGCGATGGCCGTAGGGCGGCAGCGGTGGGCGGCGCGCGGCAGGAGTGGTCGGCGACGCCAAGCGGCCGAGGCGCCAGTGGTGGTGCGAGACGGAGAGGAGCACGGGGAGAGAGCGGGGCCGCGACGATTGAGGGCAAGCGAGCGTCGAGTGGAGCACGGGAACCCGGCAAGGACACGAGCTCCAGTGAGCTCGGTCGCGCCGGCGGTGGCGCCCTACGGCGACGAGCGGTGGTGCTGAAGCTAGGCAACTATGCGACGAGCAGGGTGGTCGGCGCCGGCAATAGAGAAGGGAAGGGAGGAAGCTCACGGTGGCCGTAGGGGTTAGGCAGTGGGCTCGGGGAGGCGGCGGCAGTGTCGCCGGCGACGGGGGCGGCGCCGTTCGGGGAGTTGCCCGCGTCGGGGTCGACCCGGTCGATCCGACGATGGATCTCGACGGCGGGGATGAGGAGGCAGCGACGCGGCTCCAGCGATGGGATGCGGGCGGCACCGAGTGGCGGCGTCGAGCGCCCCCGATCCCGATCTGGATCGGGGAGGGAGGCAGAGGGGGGAGGTGGATCGAGGGAGTGGGGAAAGTGGGTGATCGGTTAGGGTTAGGGTGAGTGGGGGAGGTTGTAGGAGCGGTTGGGCCCGCGGTTGGGCCGGGGGAGGGAGTTGGGTCGGCCTGCCTCGGCTAAGGCCTAGTTGGGCCAAGGGAGGTTCTTTAGTTTTTTTGCTTGTTTGTGTTGTTCTTTTCCTTTTTCTTTATTTTCTTTTCTGTTCTAATTTTAGTTCCCTTTTATTTTTGTTTTAGCAAAATACCAAAATGGTACCTAATTTGGTGTTTATCAATTATCCCACTGCCACATTAACTTGCTACCCAAGCTAAACTAGTTTTGTAATTATTTAATATTAAATGTATTTAAATAATAGTTTTTGCTATTGTTTTACCCATTTGCTAGTATTTAAATATTTTATAAAGGTGTGGTTTCTCCACCATAATTACCTATGCAGTATTTGGTTCACTCCGATCATTTTAGTTTTAATATTTGAAATTTTTATTGTTTGCCGGATTTTAATTTGAATTTGAATCGGTTTCGAACTAACTCGAGATTAGCAACTATAATCGAGGTGACGTGGCATCATTAGCAGAGGTTACTGTAGCTTAATTATCCGGGTGTCACAATTCTCCTCCACTACAAGAAATCTCGTCCCGAGATTTAAGAGGTGGAGTAAGGGCGAAAGGTCTGGTTACGAAATTCTAACGAATCTTCTCGATCTTGGTTGCTTTTATCGAAGAGGTCGATCCATTACGTTGATGTCTCCATTTCTCTGCTTCAGGTCATCATGGTGAAGTCGTCCTTTTCTTTGGGAACTCCAACGTACTTACGAATAGGTTAGGGGTAACTGCGGAAGAACGGACCTTACAAGGTTGTCTATCTAGCAGATAACTCCGGGAATGTGGTAGAAAGTAACTCTCAAATAGATACTTAAGAAAATATCGAGAGTAAAGTAAGAAGGTACCATGAGAAGCTTCAAAATGGATAGGCAATCGTTTGACGTCTGAAACAACATGCGAAAGGGGTCCAGAGCAACGGGGATAAGTATTGTATTTGATAACAGGATTGATGATCCCTCGGAAGGTGGCTCGTGAAATACGAGGCTACGCGCGAGGAACAACCTTGGGAACAGGGGCGACAGGGAGAGTCGGTTTCGATCTGTCGAATCAGGTTATGGGCCCACCATGTCGCTGAAAGTAGGAAGGGGCCGACATCTTGCACGGTCACGATAGTAAGGCGTGTCGAGGGTAGCTCGTCGCTTATGTCGGCAACAACATCGATACTAAGGGCGAGGGACGAAGAGAACCATTTTCCTGCTTTCGTTGAACGAGGCGGCCAATAGGCAAGGTTCTCGCCCATCGGTGGCTACCGAATTGTCATCAACACTAGTAACAGGGTCTTCTTGATGAAATTGTACACCGAGGTATATACATAAGTAGGAGAATATTACTGCTTAGATCATATAGATCACAAGAAAGGTTAAACCAAACAATGGAAAGGAAAATGTGTTTAAACACATATATCAGGGGTATACCCTTCCCAAGGATAAGCAGAGCATGATATCCTTGGCAGGTTATAATGTAGAAAACTCTTTAGGAAAGGGGAGAGAAATTTCATGACATTACCCATGCAATGGTGTTTGGATAATTGAGCAAGTAACATTTAGCATTGGGCTTCAAATGTTCTTGTTGAAAATCGGAGCACCACAGGCATGCTTCGGGATAGCATTGACATGTTCTTCAAGCAAAGGTCAAACTTTAGATACACAAAGGATCCATCAGGAACAACTCATAGAATAAGTCTTGCAATTGGCCCTCCAACCAGGTGCGCTAGGCATGACATCACCTTATTGGGTTATAGAAAGACCAATGCTATGACTCTTGGAAAAAGTTCCAACCATCATATCGTACCAAGTTTCAGCCTCGATAGGTGGCAGGATACCTCGCACTCGGGATGCCCGAGAAGGAAAGGTGCAACACAAATTGACGATATGACATTGTTAGATTCTCGGAAATGAACTATGGACGCGAGTTGTCAAATAAGAGTTCATCATTAAACCAAGGAGAGGATGAGGAGGTGGCTGATTGACTCAGCGACAATTCATTGAGATCTCCAAATGATGGATTTCCACAGTTGTGTGAACAAGGAGATAACATTTGCCAGATCAAATGATATAAGGAAGTATGCTCGAGGAGAACATACACAACTAAACATTGGTTGAAAGGTGTGCCCGAAATATGGGTTGGGTTGCACGACCAATGTCAGAATGGTGATTCAATAATCAATAGTCTAAGAATGAACGGCCGACCATTAACTTCAAAGCAATAGGGTTGCTAGAAGTGCAGGATCCAAACAGCACCGTTCACTTGTTGGTACCCCGGTTGGAATCAACACGAGGACCATGAAAAAATGGTGATGGGGAGAAGTATCACTGTACCAAGAATTCTCAAGAGGTGGAACAAATCTCAGAACATTCTTGACATAAAATATGGTAATACTCCAAGGTAAAGAAGAACAATTGCTGGATAGCAAGGAACTCAAGGTATAACACCAAACATGAACAAGCTTGTGTTGGTGGGAAGGCAATAAAGTGGTCGATGATGATACAATTCATCGAGGGCAAGGATGGTATTTCTCATCATGAATTCAATTGATATCTTGGAAGAGATCAAAATGTTGATGATGATCACGACAATTTTTTGTCGAGAGGATCCACGAAGAAGCAATTGATCAGCGACTGCATCAAGCAAAAGGACTGATGCAGCAAAAGATTATTGGAGCCACAGATACTATACAAACTCGGGGTCAAGTTTGTTGTTCGAGGTGAAACGATAAGACGAGGAAATTGACGAGGCTTAGTTCATCACCGAAGGTTGTGCTCCAGGAATAAGGACGAGGTAGCACAATTAGAATTTAGCACAATAAGGATATAGCCAATTAGGCTAGGAATGACTTGAAGGATTATTAAACTCATACGCAACGAAAATTACTTAGAGTATTGAATCGGAGTGCGGAATCGATACACTTATCGGTGTTCTTGAGTGACTAATAACTCAAAACTCGAGGGGGATTGGAATCGGCGAGAATAATAGTTGATGAAGAACTCATAAGTAGTTATGTAGTTCCATGATATTCTCGAGGTACCAGAGGGTATACTCAAAGGTAGAGCAGAATAGAGGTTGGACAGGTGTATTGTCCTACAGAATACGAGTACTTCAACTTGTCCGAGAATGGGATCAAAGAAGAACAATATGGTCGGAACCACGATTGCAAAAGGCCAGATCCCAGATATAAGATGAACTTATACCAAAGGAATAATTAATTTAAGAGAAGCTTCAATGATAAGATCTACATCGTGTCCATGGGCATGAACACAAAGTTCAAGGTCGACTCCCACTTCCTCAATGCATAACCTTTCATTCACTTCTTGCTCTTATTAAAAATGAGTTGATTGTGGAAACCTACCTAGGGAATTAACAGAGGATTATGACCCGTGAAAACTTTCGGGTTCTCACGGTTTTAGAGAAGGTATAGGTCCAACCCCTCGGGGCATCTTAGAAACGTATACCACAAGCTTCAAGAGTAACTAACACAAGCTCGAAAATAGAGCATGATTGACAAAAGGAGAGGATACAATTTACCAAAGGCATTATGTATCGGAGAAAGAACTCACTAGGTGATTAATTATGAAGGACACTGTCGGTTAATCATCCAACAGTGGATATGGCGATCGATAGCAGAGCTGATGTGAGCATCGGCACACAACCAGTTGAAGAAAGAATGCAAGGGCATCATATTATAGAACAACTGAATGATTCGATGCTTAGATACAAAGGACTATGATTCCCAAATCGAAGGATCAATAGAGGACGTTGTGATCAAGGGTGGATAAGTTCAATAGACTTAAGGATACAATTGACGGCAAATAGATTGGTCGAGAACAAGCTCATGTTTAAAATGACGTCTGAGCCGAAAAGATGAATTCTAGGTTCTGACTGAGGATTGCGATCATTCGCAACATATTGAATCATCGGACTCAAAATGATAATGACAAAGGATACTATCAATATTGCTAGACATATGGAACGCATCCATAATGCAAGAAGACAAGTATTTGCCGAGCAATAAGCTACTAAGGATTTCTGGAGGATCGAATAGTATTTCGAAGACCATTGTGAAACACATGAACAACTGGGGGATGAGCGGGTACTCGACAAGGGCGAGAAATTATCTGTAGGGGTATTCATGTGGCAAAGAACTGCAAGGCAGTAGGCACAAAGTATTCTCGGAACAATAGAGAAAACTTCGGGGTATCTTGTAATAACAAGATCAATGGGGGATGATCGTATGAATGGCAAGTGTAAGTAGTTATCCATAAGGATTTATCGGTGGTCGGGAATAGCAAAAGTGATGGGAACAAAGTCTCGAGAGAATATCAAAGAGTATCTTCGGAATGTTCTGGTGAAGCAGGCCATCATCTGGAATGAAGGGGCTCTCTGGGAGAAAGTAGTTACGAAAACCTAGAGTTAGAGTTAGCAAAACCATTTAACCCGAGTAGAAGAGAGATAAGAGTCCCCGAGTATAGACGAGAAATAAAAGATCCTAATACCACCCAATGGCGACGTGGGCCCATGGGCCGCACAACCATGTTAGTAAAAGTTTTGCAATGTCTAGACTCGACTTCGGCCAAGGAGTTGGAAAGGGGGCTACCTACAGCAATCGGCTCGATATTAACTTGGACGCCCCCGATTCAATCGTACACCAATCATGCACGCAAACGTGTACGATCAAGATCAGGGACTCACGGGAAGATATCACAACACAACTCTAAAAACATAATTAAGTCATACAAGCATCATAATACAAGCCGTGGGCCTCGAGGGCTCGAATACAAGTGCTCGATCATAGACGAGTCAGCGGAAGCAACAATATCTGAATACGAGACATAAGTTAAACAAGTTTGCCTTAAAAAGGCTAGCAAAAGCTGGGATACAGATCGAAGAGGCGATGCCTCCTGCAGGATCCTCCTAACTACTCTGGTAGTCGCCGCCGGGCTGCACGTAGTAGTAGGAACCTCCGTGTAGTAGTCGCCATCGACGGTGGCGTCGCTCTGGGCTCCATCGTGCAGTCGCAGCAATCGGGTAAAGAAAGGGGAAAAGGGGAACAAGGCAACCGTGAGTACTCATCCAAAGTACTACGCAAGCAAGAGCTACACTACATATGCATGGATATATGTGTAAAGGGCCATATCGGTGGACCGAACTGCGAAAAGCCGTAATAAGAGGGGATAGCTAATCATGTCGAAGACTACGCTCGCAGCCTCCGCCTTGCAGCATGTAGAAGAGAGTAGATCAAGTCCTCCAAGTAGCATCGCATAGCAATAATCCTACCCGTGATCCTCTCCTCGTAGCCTTGTTAGAGAGCGACCACCGAGTTGTATCCGCACTTGGAAGGGTGTGTTTTATTAAGTACCGGTTCTAGTTGTCATAAGGTCAAGGTACAACTCCAAGTCGCCCTGCTTATCAAGATCACGGCTATTCAATAGATTAACTTCCCTGCAGGGTGCACCACATAGCCCAACACACTTGATCCCATTTGGCGGACACACTTTCTGGGTCATGCCCGCCGCTGAAGATCAACAGTCGTAGCCCCACCTAGGCATAACAGAGAGGTCAACGCGCGGTCTAAACCTAAGCGCATAGGGGTGCAGGCCCATCGCCTCAACACACCAAGACGCTATGAGGGCGGCCGAAGCGACTAGCCTAGTGGCATTCCACCAATCCGGTAGCGTGCCGCTCGATCGTGATGTCACGAAATGCTTGGTGATACCACGACGCCGAGTGCCCATAACTGTTCCCGCGTAGTTGGTTAGTGCGATAGGCCAAGAGCTGACTCGGATCAAATACCAAGATCTCGTTAAGCGTGTTAAGTATCCGCGAACGCTGAACAGGCCGTGCCCACCTCTCACCCAGCGGTCTCAACCCGCCTGCCGCCCGCCATAAAGATCCACACAGAGGTCGTTGGGACAAAGGTCCTTCGCCCCAATCCGTGAATCACTCATGGTGCTCCACAAGTCGACCGACTTTAGTCACCACATGTATCATGTATAAAGTATATGGTATATACCGTGATCACCTCCCAAGTGATCACAGCCCGATAGTATAGCACAAAGCAGATGACAAGAATGTAGGGCCACCGATGGAATACTAGCATCCTATACTAAGCATGTAGGATTGCGGTAAAGGTAACAACAATAGTAGCAAGGACAGGCTATGCATCGGGATAGGAATAACGAAAGCGGTAACATGCTACACTACTCTAATGCAAGCAGAGAGAGTAGAATAGGCGATATCCGTGATCAAGGGGGGGGGCTTGCCTGGTTGCTCGAGACAAGAAGGAGGGGTCGCTCGGTGACGAGTCGACCACGTGGGCATCGAAGATCGTCACATGGTCTACCGAAGGAAGAGGGGAGAAACAGTAAATACATAGCAAGCAAGTGCAAAACAGGACAACAGGCAGAGCTAGACGTGTTCTAACGCGGTATGAGGTGATACCAGAGAAGGGGGGAAACAACCTGGAAAGTATCCACGGTGTTTCGCGTTTTCGGGCAGAGGAGCCGGAGGAGGAAAGTTGCGAGTTTGATATGTTAGGGGTGTGTGGTGGACGAACGGGCTGCGTATACGGGTTCGTCTCGTCGTTCTGAGCAACTTTCGTGTACAAAGTTTTTTCATCTGGGCTACGGTTTATTTTATATGATTTTCTAAAGTTTTAAATCATTTTTAGAATTTATTTAATTGATTTAATCCAACATTATCCAGAATAGTGCATGCTGGCGTCATCATGACGTCAGCAGTCAACAGAGGTGTTGACTGGTCAACTGACGGGTGGGTCCCGTTCGTCATTACTGTTTAGTCTAATTAGGGTTTAATTAAACTAATCACTATTTAATTAAACTAACTAGTTAATCAGATTAATTAAACAGGATTAATTAACTTAATTTATTCACTAATTAATTTTAATTAATTATACATATATATATATATTAACATTCTCAGGGGCGTGTGCCCCGGTTGTCATAGGCCCCTGGGGGCCTAGCGGCCCAACAGGCAGCGGTGCCGGCGTTGCACCAGCAGTAGACCCGGACGCCACGGTCTTGGAACTGCCACCGGGCGTGGCGGTGGCCTACGGGGCCAGAGGCAGAGGCGGGGGAACGAGACGATGGCGCCAACACCAAGGGCGAAGTGGCACCAGGGGCGGCGACGAGCGCGACGGCCGTGGGGCGGCAGCGGTGGGCGGCGAAGTGTGGGCAAGGAGTGGCGCGGCGCACGGCCAGTGCGGCCGAGGCGCGCGGGTAGTGCGAGACGGAAAGGAGCACGGGTGAGAGCGGGGCCGCGACGATTGAGGGCAAGCGAGCGTCGAGTGGAGCACGGGAACCCGGCGGGGACACGAGCTCCAGTGAGCTCGGTCGTGCCGGCGGTGGCGCCCTACGACGACGAGCGGTGGTGCTGAAGCACGGCAACTGTGCGACGAGCAGGGTGGCCGGCGCCGGCAATAGAGGGGGGAAGGGAGGAAGTTCATGGTGGCCGTAGGGGTTAGGCAGTGGGCTCGGGGAGGCGGCGGCAGTGTCGCCGGCGACGGGGGCGGCGCCGTTCGGTGGAGTTGCCCGCGTCGGGGTCGACCCGGTCGATCCGACGATGGATCTCGACGGCGGGGATGAGGAGGCAGCGACGCGGCTCCAGCAATGGGATGCGGGCGGCACCGAGTGGCGGCGTCTAGCGCCCCCGATCCCGATCTGGATCGGGGAGGGAGGCAGAGGGGGGAGGTGGATCGAGGGAGTGGGGGAAGTGGGCGATCGGTTAGGGTTAGGGTGAGTGGGGGAGGTTGTAGGAGCGGTTGGGCCCACGGTTGGGCCGGGGGTGGGAGTTGGGTCGGCCTGCCTAGGCTAAGGCCTAGTTGGGCCAAGGGAGGTTCTTTAGTTTTTTATCTTGTTTGTTTTGTTCTTTTCCTTTTTCTTTATTTTCTTTTCTGTATTAATTTTAGTTCCCTTTTATTTTTGTTTTAGCAAAATACCAAAATGGTACCTAATTTGATGTTTATCAATTATGCCACTGCCACATTAACTTGCTACCCAAGCTAAACTAGTTTTGTAATTATTTAATATTAAAAGTATTTAAATAATAGTTTTTGCTATTGTTTTATCCATTTTGCTAGTATTTAAATATTTTATAAAGGTGTGGTTTCTCCACCATAATTACCTATGCAGTATTTGGTTCACTCCGATCATTTTAGTTTTAATATTTGAATTTTTTTATTGTTTGTCGGATTTTGAATTTGAATTTGAATCGGTTTCGAACTAACTCGAGATTAGCAACTATAATCGAGGTGACGTGGTATCATTAGAAGAGGTTACTGTAGCTTAATTATCCGGGCGTCACAATCCTGGGGGGTTATTCTGCAAATTTTCAGCAACTTAGCATGCGACCGTTTGATCTCAGATCCAAGGGCCAAAGAGTCAGCCGTATCATGGTCAGCGCTTACCACGACCGTCGCGTCGCTCATGCGTCGTGCCCTTGGAGATTTAACACGGTGCGTTAGGCTATCTGATGTTGGCATGTCATACATAGTCATCACTTAGTCACTCATACTACAACAAGGTTGGCTGTAAGTGTATTTTTTTGTTACTCCTCTCTATCTCTTTCTTCGTACTCAAGGAAGAAACGGTGCTAGTAAGCGCGTGTATTTATTGCATTTGCCAAGGAGTGACCTCTTCCAATGAAATGGTGTTGCTAAGTTTGCTTCATTTAATTAGCTATAGACTCAAAATTGTCTTTTCACCTAGGTACACGCGCTTAGCACCGTTTCTTCCTTGGGTCACCAAACTAGTCTCTCTCTTCTTGATTAACTTGCCACATCAGACTTTATGCCTATGTGGCAAGCTTAAGCACCTGTAGGAGCAAGTAAAAGTAAGTACAATAGTGCGCTTTACATGGCATTTTTGCATATGTGGTAGAAAGAGAGGCAAGGAAAAAGTGGATAAGTGGGCTCTCATGCAAGAGCCAGCCTCTACTACATGGTGGAGCATTGGGAGAGGCACCTGTATGGAGGTGGTCAGGAATCTGGGAGACTCACGCCGGTCGTGCGCCGCAGATTAAAATGATAATGGCAAGTCAAATCACGGGCCCCACCTGTCCAGCGATAACTTCATTGTCAAATCACACAGCCCTCGTTTCAAAGCTACTACTCCTCGTCTTCTCGCGTCTCTGTCGAACCGACTAGGCGGAACTGCCCGCCGCCTACCGCAAGCAGAAAAGCCCCGCCCTCGACTTTTAAATACAGCCGCTTAAGAATCCAATGATATACTTTTTGTGACATAGTAACTCATATTTAGTTAGTCAAATGGATGACCTAGAACTACGTGCAGGCCCTATAAACCGAGACGCCTAAAAATAAAAAACCGAGACGGAGAGGGTAGTTCAGCACGTATCTTTTTAGATCAATATAGTCGGGATTCACCAAGGAGCAAAACCAAGTGGTAGGCTGCTCCTGTCGTGTTGGCGTAGCAACTCAAGCAGGGTCGGTCCGCACACGAAATGGTGACACACTTAACAGGACCCCTTTGGCCGACATGTTGCTCATCCACCGTCTTGTTCCACGTGCGATGCACCAAATTACAGTTCGGAGCAGCGTTTGGAATTGGAGGCACCCGGTCGTGGCGCCGCGAAAGAGTAGAAAATGAGCGACGAGGGTCAAATCACAAAGCCCCACCTTTCCCACATTAAGTCGGACGGACGAAGCAACCATCATTTCACTCTAGGGCGCAAGAGCATAAAGAAAAGAGAAACAATGATGCGTGCGGCAGCTACCTAGGGCACCCTAGGGTAGGGGTCTCCACTACGATCCTTTTTTGAAAGCGCCTCCACTACAAATCGGCTTCTCCTCGTCCTCTTGAAGAAAACCGATGATGAGTGCGGCAGTAGGGTTTGTAGGAGTACTACGGCGTGCGGGGCCACGTCATAGTAAACGGGTTCGAGCCGACGCCTTATATATGTGTGGGCCGCTTGGTTTTACGGGAACGAGGCAGCATTTTGGGTTCGGGGACCAGTGGAGATATAGTACATACAAAAAATTGTGGACGTAGGTTCGACTCAAAGGCAATGATGCATGGGCCCTGCATTTTGATATACCCGGGGCCGCGTGAAATTTGCTACTCTACTCAAAACTAGTAAGGTACACATGTATTGAACGCATGAGATTTCGAAACCAAATTATGAAAAAATACACACTATAGCATGTAAAGCTTTGAGTCATATATGCATGATGTAGATGTTCGTTTAGTTCTTATAGTTCATCTCATTCGAAATCAGTAAGTTTTATAAAAATGTTAAGATTCATGGGGTTGTGCATTGTACTCCCTCCGTTCCAAAATAGATGACCCAACTTTGCACTAACTTTTCACAATGTTAAGATTCATTGTGGACGTAGGTTCGACTCAAAGGCAATGATGCATGGGCCCTGCAATGTGGTGGAATGTTGATGATATCCAATGGCCAGTAGTGCTCGGATTTTCCTATCTCTGCACTGTCGGGTTAGCTTCATCCAGCGACCATCTTTCAAAGTTATTGGCACACTATATAGATCTTGTGCCATAGTTGCATGTTTTGGAAAAAAGCTACTAGTGGGTTGTACTATCTATTTAGGAATAGAAGATGTATACATGGAAGTTGTAGGGAAAGAGATGACATGGAGCATGTCAATTCCTATGAGTAGGGATTGGAAAAGAGATGTCATTTGGTTCACATCATAGGAACTTTTCTATTGAATCTAGAGATGACATGTATCTCAATTCCTATGAGGAGGGATTAGAAAAGAGATGTAATTTGGTTCATATCATAGGAACTTTTCTATTGAATATACGCTAATGTTTATTTTCCTTTGAAATTAAGGGAGTATAGGAATCCATTCATATGAACCAAGTGGCTCTAAAGCTATAGAAATGATATCATGTTTATTTCCTATGAACCAATTGGCTCTAAAGGAAAAAAATCCTATAAAAATCATATCATATAGAGTTCCTATGATATTCCTCGACACTAAAGGATGCTTGAAATTGCTGCGGGTGATACGATGGTCTTTCTTTGTAGACTCCTCACCCAACTTTATAGTTACCTCTCAAAGATGAATGAAATGACATATACATGGTATCCTACATGTGCAATTTGGTACACGAAAACTCGGTAAAAGTTTGCGAGGTTCGAATTTTCAATAAAGCTATATGCACTGCATTTCAGAACGGAGGGAGCATACGGCAGTTGCTAACACTCACGTGGAAGATTTGTGTGTAGGAGGAGTGGCTATTCTTTAAATGACATGGCAAAACCGACATCGCCGGATGCCGATCTAACGGTTCTTACGGCGTTAAATCGGGAAAAGGCTTGTGGCGAACGTTTGTCGGATAATGATTTACGAACACATGCATTGCATTGATACGTGCCCCCCTCTCTCTCACGCACACGCACCCTCATGAGTCACGACTCTCCCGAGTCCTCTCACAGACTCGCACGTCGCACCCGCCGTCTATCTGCAGGTAGACGTCACGCACATACGTGCTCTTCACACCCTACCCTCAGAACTTCTAAAAAACAAAAGACGGCGCGCACATTTTATTTTAGCACACACGTCACACACTTGTACTATTACTCTTGCGGCGAACGTTCTTTGGGCATAGTATATTGTACTATCACGAAGAGAAGCGGTGCACGCACGCACTAGTTCTCTCACACCCACTCGCGGGTACACGTAGGAGCGCATTTTTTGAAGCTGGTAAAACAAAATCAATCCACTACATATAAAAGCAGGAGCCTTAGCGCTTGCTTTACTAGGGTTCCTCTCGTTCACTCTCTCATGCTCTCCAGATCTAAGCAACACATAGGTGGCCACACAGTCTCTCAGCTCACGGCTGGTCACAAATCCGGCCGGACAACCTCGACCGGGGCAGGGGTGTAGGTGCATCGTTCACGTTGTCGTCAGCGGCGAGGGAGGAGACCAACGGCTGCCAGCGGCGTCGATCGGGCGGCCGTGGCGTTCTCTCCGAGAGCGCCCGGCTCGGGAGGGCCTCCGACCCTTCTTCCTCCCTGCGGTATTGTGGCCAAGATGCGGCCTCCGACGCCGCCTTTGCGACATGCCGACGACCCTCGGTATATATTCCTTGAAACCTACCTTGCTCTCATCGCACCTCCCTTCGTGTTGATCGCTTTTCTACTCCGTCCGCTGTTCCAAAGCCACCTAGACTTCTACTATTATTAGAAGTAAAGCTATTTCATCTGATCGACTCAAAGCGTTGGTTCAAACAGGAAGAAAGTGTGAAAGCTGTAGCATGAATGTAGGACTTGGTTCTAAGAGGAAACGGGGAAAGTAGTAATATCATCATTTGTTTAAATAACCGTATTTCTTATTTGCGCAAACAGGGATGTCTGTCTCCATATCGTTTCGGGATGTTTGGCTCCGTATCGTTTCTATCCGCGCAATCAAAAGCACACACCTCAGTTTTAGTACAACTGCGCAAAATGAGATAGCTATCCCTCATTGCCGTCGTCTAACCTCCCGTCTTCAAGGTATCCCTACATTGGTAGTAACTAAGGTAGAATGATCAACGCAATCTAAAAGAAGCTGATTTGTACGTTTTACTTCCTGATTGCAGTGGAGGGATGAGCGAAAACAACTGCATCCTAGTCCGGAATGCACTTTCTACCAGTTCATCCATGGACCGAGGACTAGCTGGCACGGCTGCACGGCAGTTTTTTGGACAGGTGCGCGGACAAGAGGCATTGTGGTCTGCTTATTTCTGCAAATAGCGGTGCTTAAATTTAGTGGAATGCACATGAATTTCACCTGGTCAGTACACTACAAAGTTGTGAGAACCTAACCCTGAATGGTGGCAACAAGAAAAAACCAGAGTGAACTCCAGGAAATTTAAGCCTGCCGGGAGGCCCTTTGCTCAGAGAGAAGCCTTGCTTGTTTTTTCCTGATTTGTAAACCTTCTCACAACTTTGTCTTTTTCTGTGAACTAGTATATGTTTGATATGTTCTATGAATCATTGAGATGTATAAAATTGCTTAACTTATGCTTTTCAAGTTTTTATGAAGACGAGTTTAATGTGAGTGTTCCACATGAGCGCTGGACTAGCGTGTGAACGTTTGGAATTTATTACATTGTGGCCTCAATTAACTGCATGAACCACCGTAACAAGATACATAGTTGCTTATATGTCAGACAGCAGATTGTTGATTGTTAGCTGGTCGATAGCCTAGTGTTGAAGCGAGCTGAGCCAATGTGCCGTGTTTTGCACAACTGCTTACAAGTGGGGTAGCACCAACAGTGTTTACAAGTACTTATGTATACGTCGGTAAGACGATTCTCGAGCAGTGCTCTATTTCATCAAAACACACACTGCTCAGATGATAAACCGTGACAACTTATGTCTTACCATGCCATATTCATGAAAAACTAGTGAGGACGATCTGTTTGACAACAATTACGATGGTTCTCACATGATTCACGGGCACACAAAAGTAGCAGCAGTTCCCATAGACGAATTCAAACAGAGTACTAGCGCCATAGGGGTCGATAACAGGCAAGGTTCGGATAATTAGACACAATCCAAACTACTATTAAACACTAGCTGGGGCTACTATTTCATGCCTCGATCTAATTTGGGCTGGACACAAGACGGACCTTGCCATGAACATCATCGAGGACGTCCCGCAGCAGCTCAATCCTGTGAACCTTCATGAAGACAACCTTGTGGCCTTGCCACTGATAAACTTGTTTGTGGAGGCATGCCATGTCATCTTCCTGCGTAAGCTTGACAAGAACAGTATTCCTCACAAATGATGGAGTAGCTTTGAACTTCTTGTGCTTGAAGACACCTGGACAACACGCGACAACAAAGGAGGCTGGAATACAACTCTTCATTGGTATAACCGCAAATGGCTTCCAGGATCCAACAGCCTAAGAACTCTGTTTTCCCGGTGCGTATATTCAGGTCGTCCGCCTCATAGCGAGTGACATGTACAACCACACAATCCTTGTCTGCATCAGGGCTCTAATTGAAATAGAAACAAATTCTGAATTACTTTTCAATATAAGAAACACAAGTTATTTAAACCACTACGTATACCATGGCATCGAAGCTAATAAAATTTTGCATTATTAATCACCACATACTTCCTTTTCTAAAAAAATCACCACATACTTAGATGAAAAACCACAATCGAGATCGGCAAAGAAGGAAATGACCTTGGGCAGCTCAGCGGGGAGGGGGACACATCCTCGAATTGGGAAAACTACTCCTGCAGTGCCACGGGGGCTGTAACCTCAAACTGGGCGTTGACCATCTCAGTATCTGGGGTCGCCTCGGTGGTTGCCTCCATCTTCTTGGAGCACTCTGTCTCGTGGGGATCAGCCTCCCGCGTCTGCTCCAATATCGGCAGATCTTTGCCTGGTTCTCCTTGTTCCATCATGAAACTGACGAATACTAGGAGACCACCGAAAGGAAAACACAATCGCAATGACAATGAAACAAAAGACAGAGTGAGGATCGGTTACTGCTTTGCAAAAGTTCTTTTTTTCCTCTGGACGAAAATATACCAACATCACGGATCTGCTTACCTTCCCTTCGTTCGGAGAGAAGAACAGTGGCAGATGCAAGTGTTGCCTTTCTTGAAGACGATGAGGGAGAAGGGGATTTAGCGAAGAGTGAAATGATGGTTGCTTCGTCCATCAAACTTAGACTGCGGGGAGGTGGGGCTTTGTGATACGATGGCTCGTTACTGCCGCGCTATGACCGGGGTGACTCTCCGCTTGCATACTGCCTTCTAATTTGGTGGATGGCATTTGGGCCCGCGCGCTGCATGGCCCGCATGTCGGTGAACAAAAGTATCACGACATTTAGTAGAGGGAGACGTTTCAATGACCTAGGAGGAGCCAGAAGCGGTAGAGTGTCTCCACTGTACTAGTAGTAATTGTTTTTCTGGGTAGCTGTAGAGTGTCTCCACTGTACTAGTAGTAATTGTTTCTCGGGTTCCAAGATAAAACAGCCCATCCACACTAGTAAATAGTAAAATCAATTCAAAAGCCCATATATTTACTGAATGAGATGCGCTACCCACACCCAGCACACCCCCCCAAAAAACCTGGGTGCTCTTCTTCCTCCTCGCTCCCACCCACCTCACGTCAGCTTGCTCCACTCGTACCCCCAAATTCCTCACCTCACTCCTACAGAAAACCCCAGCTCCCCTTCTTCCTCACTCCTACAGAAAACCCCCAGCTCCCCTTCTTCTTCGCTCGCACTACAACTAGGCTCGTCATTCGTTACTCTGCTCAAATCCGTGAGCGCGACGCGATGCCCTCGAGGAAAATGGAGTCGGCTGACCCCAGCGCCAAGAAGATGAGGCTCCCGCCAGCGCGGGGAGAAGCGGCGACCCCGCCCCCACCGGATCCCAGGAACCCATAGAATCTCGGGTGGACCGCATCAGCGATCTCCCGAACGCCATCCTTGGGGAGATCATCTCGCTTCTCCCCACCAAGGATTGCTGCCTTTTAAATCCTCTCAATTCGGTGGCGCCCTCTATGGCGCGCGTTCCCTTAATCTCGAATGTCGCCACTATCTCTCTTCAATGATTTTGAAATCCCCAGATCCATCATCTCCTCCCACCAGGGCTCCGTTCAAAGCCTCTGCATCCCGTCATGCTACCTGAGCAAGCATACCATGCCCTGCACGGTGGACGCCTGGCTGGAATCCCCTGAATTCACACAACTACAGCTGCTTGAGTTCTACTATTCCCCTGGAAATCACATACCACATACCAAACGCCATGAACTTGTGCCCTCAGCATCGATGTCCATCTCGGGGTTTTCGTCCTCTCCCCACACCGCCACCTTTGCGCTAGGCTACCTACTGCACAATCTGGTACTAAACCTTCGACTCCCATTTCTCAAGAAACTTTCACTTTTGCGGGTTCAGATATCGAGGCCTCATTGCACATCATCATCCACTCCAGTTGCCTGCTACCGGAGTGCTTGGTGCTGTTTTCACAGTTAGAATCGGTTGTCTCCAAATAAAGTCGCCTAACATTGTAAGAATTGGAATTTCTTTTGATGGAAGGCAGCTCATCATCCAAGATGCCCCTTCACTTCAAAGGTTGATCCTTGATTCTAGTTATTCACCGTTGCAAATAACCGTCCTCCCTACGCCTAAACTGGAGACCTTGGGTGTAATACATGATCTCTGTGCTCATTTCAATATGGTGTTTGGCTCCACAGTTCTTCAGGTACTTTATATTATCATCTACACTTGTAACCATTAGCTGCATTTTAAATTTCTGCGCATAATTTATATATCATCTTGGAGTACAGATTTTGTACTAATATTATGTTCTATGCTCAATGAAGAGTTTCTCCATGGTTGGCCTATCAATGGTGCTGGATTCAGTCAAGATCTTATATATCCAAATGAGTAGTTTTGATCTGAACAAGATTATTGGCTTGCTGCAATGCTTTCCATGTCCGGAGAAGTTGTATATAAAGGTGATAATTTCACGCACATTGGAAGCCCGCATATAGTGTACTAGAATTAACTGTTCAGCTGTTGCTCTTCGACACTCTTCTTTTAGACCTTAACTGCTTTCAATCTTCATGTCTATTTAGGCAACAGGACGGGTAAGAAAGTTATAACCAATCGGTGGATTAAGTAAGCATCGGGATTTTCTCACTTCTCATGAGATTCGATTGAAGACAATAACGCTAGAACGATATGTAGCCAACCGTGCAAACACAAGATTTGTCACATTCTTCCTGCTGAATGCGAGGTTACTATTGTCCATCGGCTTAAGTTTATCAGCAGCATGGTTTTGACGGATGGGTATGTCGAAGAGAAAAAAGGAGTTTCAGGTGGGCAAAAGAGCTTACGAGCGTGCGGGCTTCTATTTACAACATATTGTGGTCATAATCCAAAAAATTTTATGACCCAGATGTTCATTCTATGGACTGACCGATCCATTTGATCGTGATCGCCGAAAACAGTCTTTGGAGTTAGATGTTGTTGCCCTTTTCAATCTGATTTTTTGTAAACCTGATGAACAATTAACCCTCGTGCTTTTGTACAGTTTGTAGGCTGGAGTTAGATGTTACCGCCCTTTTCAACTCGGCTGTGACTATCATATTTTCTTTGAAACAAGGCAAATGGCTTGCCAGTCGTTTAATTTAGAGTGAAATATTGTAACAAATCTAAACCAAGGAAATAACATCACTCTACTTGGCTGCTTGAGCTCACTGCATTCTGAAGCCAAGTGATTAGCCCCCACCAGCACCCACAAACTTATTTCGAACTAGCACATCAAATGGGCTGTAAATTTTCATAGGAAAGTCTGGACATCTAGGGCTCACGCCATTGTCAACGTAGTCAATAAACGAGAGAATTACACTACGAGCGGCTGACACCAGGGACCCAGCAAGTCGCGCAATTTTTTTTGAGGAACAAGCAGTTGTTATTTATACTAGTTTTGGCGACGGATCAGGGTAACAACGGGGCTGTGCGGGGGCTGTGGCCCGTCTAGCCAGGGTTTTATTTATGTTTACCACATCATGAGCCCAGTTATGTTTTTTTCTTGCTGAAAATGGCAAGCCCAGTTCTATTTTTTTAAAGAAATACCCAAACAAGGCCTACTTGCTTTATCGGCCCTGCTGGGCTGCAAATCTTTCAAGATGAGGAGAGTTTCATTCGGTTTGCCCAGAAATGGGTTGTACATTTTTAAAACACATCAAACCAGGAATTAGTTTCAATTTTTTTTCATTACAAGATCTTAAATTCCATTGATTTTTATGCGTGGACAAAATTATTTTTCAAAATAGTTTGAATGTGAATTGATATTTCTGGATTAAAAACAGTTGACCGCACCGAAATATGCAAAATTTCGTATAATTTTTCACCGTGGCCACAATATGGGGTGTGATGCTAACAAAAAGAAGATGGGCTCCAAAAAAATTCTTAAGAATTAGCAAATGGGTTGTACATTATTAAAAATAATGGCAGATGGGCTGTATGCTGTTTTCCACAGATTTGAGGCTAACTTGTGCGCCTACTACATGTTGATGCGTATGCTTTCATAAAAAAGGTTGGCCTTTGCGCAGCGCCTGTCAACTTAGTCAACACACGAGAGCAGTGGATGTTGGATGTCCATCCAACGGCTGTCGTCTTCTTCAATCTCTGCTCTTCATGCTCAAGCCGCTCAAACAAGCGCCGGGACTGCTGCGCCCTCCTCCATGCCGGGCTATGCTGCCAAGAGCCTCACCGCCCGACCGTACTCCCATCGCTGGCCTAGCCATCCCTCTACTCACCCACACCTGCTGTTATTCTCCGGCGACGGCAGATGAACCAATAAACCCTCGTGCAACGTACTCCCCTCCGCGTGGGAAACAAGCGCCGAGTATTCCACTGCCTCGTGTCGTTCCTTCCTAGGCCTCCCGTCGTCCACCGCCCTGGTGCTCTCGGCGCGGCCTGGTCAACGTGGTCAATGAACGACATCCATCGGAAGTGGACTGTACGTGGAGAGGCCGACAACTGGGTCCACGGCCGCACGCAAGGAAATGCCTCCTTATTACGTGCAAAATTATGATTACTCCACCTGACAGCTAGGACCCACAGGAAGGGCCTCTGTATTTCGCGAAAAAATGTTCCCCCTACTGACAGGTCGGACCCACCAGCTATATCTTCGCACGCAAGGAAGTGCCTCCTTATTACGTCCAAAAAAATGAATACCCACTGCTAGCTGGGACCCACCATATTGTTGGGCTGACTTGTGGGCCTACTAAGTTGACAGGGACAGAGAGCTTTGTCAACTTATTCAATACTCCAGTGACCGTATGATGTCCATCCAACGGCCATAGTGCTTCTTCAACCTCTGGTCTTGTTGCTCTAGCCGCCCAAAGCAGCGCCGGTCGTGCCGCCTGCTCCCGCCTCCCGTGGCCGGCTGTGCTACCGTGGAGGCCTCACCGCCCCCATACTACTCCCACAACTGGCCAAGCCATCCCTCCACTCACCCACACCCCCTATTCTGCGGCGACGGCAGCCTCACACCGCAGCCGAACCAGTGAACGCTCGTACTCCTCTCCGCATGGGCATCCACTGCCGCGTCTTGCACGGCTCCGCGTCATCCCCTTCCTAGGCCTCGCCGTCGTCCACCGCCGTGGTGCTCTCGGCGCGGCATGGTCAATGTTGTCAACGACCGACTTCCATGGGAAGAGTACTGTACGTGGAGAGGCTGACAGCCGGGTCGACGGCAGCCGCAAGGAAGTGCCTCCTTATTACGCGGAAAATAATTATTCCTCCACCTGACAGCGGGGACCCACCGGACGGGCCACCAGTATTTTGCAAAAAAATCGTTTCCCCTGACTCCTGGGACCCACCGGACGGGCCACCGTATTTCACGAAAAAAAGTTCCCCCCGCTGTCAGCTCGGACACCGGAAGTGCCTCCTTATTAAGCACAAAAAAATGAATACTCCCCCGGCTAGCTGGGACCCACCTTGCTGGGAGGCTGACTTGTGGGCCTACTAAGTTGACGGGGACGAAGGGTTTATCAACTTAGTCAATATGAACGATTCTAGCTCTTGTGACCGTACGATGTCCATCCAACAGCCGTAGTGCTTCTTCAACCTCTGGTATTCTTACTTCAGCCGCCCAAAGCAGCGCCGGTTGTGCCGCATGCTCCTGCCTCCCGTGGCCGGCTGTGCTGCCGCAGAGGCCTAACCGCCCCCTACAATTCCCACCGCCGGCCAGGCCCTGCGGCGACGACAGCCTCACACCGCAGCCAAACCAGTGAACCCTCGTAGTCCTCTCCGCACGGGCTTCCACTGCCGCGTCGTCCCCTTCCTAGGCCTCGCCTCGTCCACCGCCGTGGTGCTCTCCGCGCGGCGTGGTCAACGTGGTCAAGGAACGACTTCCATCGGAAGAGTACTGTACGTGGAGAGGCTGACAGCTGGGTCCATGGCCACAACCCAGTTTTTTTGTGATTTGCCAAGTAAGTCGCTTTGTCAGGCCTGTTGGGCTGCAAATCTTTCAAGACGAGGAGAGCTTTCATTCGGCTGGCCGAGAAAATGGCCCATCAGTAATGAGAAATGGGTTGTACATTTTTAAAACACATCAAACCGACAATTAGTTTTAGATATCTTTTTTTTCATTTCAAGATTTTAAATGACATTAATTTTTATGCGTGGAGAATTTGTTGGATTTTATATTGATATACATTTATTTTTAAAATCAGTTTGAATGTGAGTCGAAATTTCAGGATTAAAAACAGTTCGGACCGCACCGAAATATGCAAATTTTCGTATAATTTTTTAACCGTTGCCACAATATGGGCTGTAATGCTACCAAAAAGAATATGGGCTCCAAAAAAAACCTTAAGAATTAGCAAATGGGCTGTAAATTATTAGAAATAATGGCAGATGGGCTGTATGCTGTTTTCCACAGATTTGAGACTTTCCTAAAAAAAAAGGTTGATGCACAAGCACTGACTGTTGGATGTCCATCCAACGGCCGTCGTGCTTCTTCAATCTCTGCTCTTTCTGCTCCAGCCGCTCAAACAAGCGCCGGCGGGACTGCCTGCTCCCTCCTCCGCGCGGCCGGCTGTGCTGCCGCAGGCCTCACCGCCCGACCGTACTCCCATCGCTGGCCTAGCCATCCCTCTACTCACCCACACCTGCTGTTATTCTCCGGCGATGGCGATTTAACCAAAACCCTCGTGCAACAGTACTCCCCTCGCGGGGAAACAACTGCCGAGTCTTCCCTGCCTCCATGTCGTCCCCTTCCTAGGCCTCGCCATTGTCCACCGCCCTGGTGCTCTCGGCGCGGCGTGGTCAACGTGGTCAAGGAACGACTTCCATCGGATGTGGACTGTAGGTGGAGAGGCTGACAGCTGGGTCCACGGCGGCAGGAAGGAAGTGACTCCTTATTACGCGGAAAATAATGATTCCTCCACCTGACAGCAGGGACCCACCGGACGGGCCACCGTATTTCGTGAAAAAAACGTTTCCCCCTGACTGCTGGGACCCACCAGCTACACCTTCGCACACAAGGAAGTGCGTCCGGGCAAAAAAATAACGATTAGCCCCCTGACTGCTGGGACCCACCAGCTACATCTTCACACGCAAGGAAGTGCGTCCGGGCAAAAAAAAACCAAAACGATTCGCCCCCTGACTGCTGGGACCCACCAGCCCCCCGACTACTGGGACCCACCAGCTACATCTTCGCACGCAAGGAAGTGTGTCCGGGCAAAAAAAATGATTCGCCCCCTGACTACTGGGACCCACCAGCTACATCTTCGCAGGCAAGGAAGTGCACGATACGGGACCGACCTGGTGAAGCATACGTGGCGTTGTCATTCTGTCGTGAGCGATATGCGTACATCTTGGTCGATGTAGAGGCGCCGCACGTAGCATGTACACGTCACGCACAACGCCGGGTGCAAGAAAGAAAATCTGACCACGTATGTGTACATCTGGTGGGTCTCGAACGCCTACTCGGCGCGCTCGCGTACACCGAGGGCTCGTTGACATGGCTGGGTCGGAACGGAGAAACAGCGTCGTCGTCATGTTCATGGGGAGGCAACGGAATGCGTCGTGTTCATGGGGAGGCAACGGAATGCGTCGTGTTCATCGGGAGGCTTGGATGGAACAGGCGATGGAAGCGAGGCCTCACGTATCGCAGAACGGAGGAAGCGGCCTTGTGTTCGGCCGCCACGTTAAACAGGATCCTGTTCGCCGGGAGGGGTCCGCGTATCGCCAAAGCGGAGAAACGGACCTCCTACGGTCGAAACGGGGTCTGTTGATCGGGAGGGTGTGGCGTACCACAAAGCGGAGGAAACGGACCTCCTACGGTCAAACGGGGTCCCGTTGATCGGGAGGGTGTGGCGTACCGCAAAAGCGGAGGAAGCAGACTTGTGTTGGGCGCCACGGTTGAAACAGGGTCCTGTTCGCCGGGAGGGTGTGGCGTGCATAAAACAGGACTCCACGGATCTGTTCATCTCCACCATCGACCTCCTCCAGCCTCCACGGGCTCCTGTTCATCCAGCCTCCACGGGCTCCTGTTCATCCAGCAGCCTCCATGGGTTCCTGTTCATCCAGCCTCCACCGCGCGCTACTCCACCGGCTACTGTTCAACCACCCCTCCACCTTCTACTGTTCATCCAGCCCTCTAAACCACGGGGTCCGGTTCAACCACCCCTCCACGGGAACCCCTCCCCCGTCTACTGTTCATCCAGCCCTCCACACCACGGGGTCCTGTTCAACCACCCCTCCACGGGCACCCCTCCACCGTCTACTGTTCATCCAGCCCTCCACACCACGGGGTCCTGTTCATCCACCCCTCCAAGGGCACCCCTCCACCGTCTACTGTTCATCCAACCCTCCACCACACCACGGGGTCCTGTTCATCCAGAGGCAACGCCACCGCTCACTGTTCATCCAAACCCCGCAATGCTCACTGTTCATCCCATCGATCGGCTTGATTAGCAGCGATAGCGAAGAATCGCTCGATCGGGTTCGATTAACACCATCGATCGATCGCTCGGGTTCGATAACGCGTAGCTGCAGTCTGTCGCTCGGGTTCAGTTAGAGCCCAACGCCTCGCTCGGGTTCAGTTAGAGCCAACGCCTCGCACACACGCGCGTACGTGTATGAGAGAAACGCGCATCGCTCGGCCCCCGACCTCCCACCGTAACCGGGAACTCCCCGAAATTTTCCTCCCCCTCGCTTCTACCACAGTTTTTTCTGTCATGGATGGCCCAAAGAATGTCATGCAGCTGCGTCTCCGGCCCGCCCAGGACGAAAAGCCCATTTTCTGTCATGATTTTTTGTCATAGAAGTAGGAGCCCACCACATCTATGACGATACCGGGTTTTGTCACAATTATCGTCATAGAAGTGTCATATGTATCGTTCGGCCCAAAATGTCACGGATGTGTCTTTTTTTTGTAGTGTATCCTGCAAAAGGATTAGCTAGCAGTTTTTCTACCATACCCGAAGGAAATTCAAAGTAGACATTTTCATTTTCAGTAGGTTCAGTAGGTTGAGGAGCAACTCTTTGCTCTCTTTGGGCGGGTGAAGATACCCGAACAAGCCCTCGGAGGATTACTTTCCATAGTAACAAGTGACAAGAAATTTCAGCACACTATATAAATTTTTCCTTACCAAATTCCACCTACCGGGCGCTTCACTCCCGGCAGCGGCGCCAAAAAGAGTCTTGATGACCCACAAGTATAGGGGATCTATCATAGTCCTTTCGATAAGTAAGAGTGTCGAACCCAACGAGGCATGAAGGAAATGATAAGCGGTTTTCAGCATGGTATTCTCTGCAAGTCTTGAAATAAGTGGTAACAGATAGTTTTGTGATAAGATAATTTGTAATGAGCAACAAGTAACAAAAGTAAATAAAGTGCAGCAAGGTGGCCCAATCCTTTTTGTATCAAAGGACAAGCCTGGACAAACTCTTATATAAGGAAAATCGCTCCCGAGGACACATGGGAATATCATCAAGCTTGTTTTCATCACGCTCATATGATTCACGTTTGGTACTTTGATAATTTGATATGTGGGTGGACCGGTGCTTGGGTGCTGTTCTTACTTGAACAAGGATCCCACTTATGATTAACCTCTATTGCAAGCATCCACAACTACAACAAAAGTATTAAGGTAAACCTAACCATAGCATGAAACATATGGATCCAAATCAGCCCCTTACGAAGCAACGCATAAACTAGGGTTTAAGCTTCTGTCACTCTAGCAACCCATCATCTACTTATTACTTCCCAATGCCTTCCTCTAGGCCCAAATAATGGTGAAGTGGTATGTAGTAGACGTTCACATAACACCACTGGAGGCTAGACAACATACATCTCATCAAAATATCGAACGAATACCAAATTCACATGACTACTAATAGCAAGACTTCTCCCGTGTCCTCAGGAACAAACGTAACTACTAACAAAGCATATTCATGTTCATAATCAGAGGGGTAATAATATGCATATAGGATCTGAACATATGATTTCCACAAAATAAACCAACTAGCATCAACTACAAGGAGTAATCAACGCTACTAGCAACCTACTAGCACCAATCCCGGACTTGGAGACAAGAACTGGATACAAGAGATGAACTAGGGTTTTGAGATGAGATGGTGCTGGTGAAGATGTTGATGGAGATTGCCCTCTCCGATGAGAGGAGCGTTGGTGATGACGATGGCGATGATTTCCCCCTCCCGGAGGGAAATGTCCCCGGCATAACAGCTCTGCCGGAGCCCTAGATTGGTTCCACCAAGGTTCCGCCTCTTGGCGGCGGAGTCTCGTCCCGAAAGGTTGCTTATTATTATTTTCTCGACGAAAGACCTCATATAGCAGAAGATGGGCATCGGACAGCCAACAGGGGGCCCACGAGGTAGGGGGGCGCGCCCCCCACCCTCGTGGGCTGGTGGGCCCCCCTCTGGTGAACCTCTTCCGCTGGATATTTTTTATTATTTCCAAAAATGACTTTGGTGGAGTTTCAGGACTTTTGGAATTGTGTAGAATAGGTCTCTAATATTTGCTCCTTTTCCAGCCCAGAATTCCAGCTGCCGGCATTCTCCCTTCTTATGTAAACCTTGTAAAATAAGAGAGAATAGGCATAAGAATTGTGACATAACGTGTAATAACAGCCCATAATGCAATAAATATCGATATAAAAGCATGATGCAAAATGGACGTATCATGCACTTGCCTAAAGGCTCCGACACGTGACTCTTCGTGAAAAGATGATGAATTGTAGTTCCAAGGATTGACTGAGAACATAGTTTGTTGGTTTCTAATAGAGTTTTTGCTTTATACTTCGATTGTGTGATGAACTATTACTTATTCATGAGAAGTATATGATAAAAGTCCTATGTGTAATTTTTTAGCTATTATAATAATCAACATGATGCTTCTATGTCTGTATTTTGTTTTTATCAACACCTCTCTCTCAAAGCATGTGGACATGTTTTTCGATTTCGGTTTTCACTTGAGGACAAGCGAGGTCTAAGCTTGGGGGAGTTGATACGACCATTTTGCATCATGTTTTCTTACTGTTATTTATAAAAAAATATCCATAATAATGCTTTTTGAGTAATTCTAATGCCTTTTCTCTCTTAATTTGCAAGGAACACACCAAGAGGGAGAATTCTGACAGCTGGAAATCTGGACCTGGAAAAGCTATGTCAGGCCACCTATTTTGCACAACTCCAAACAAGCTGAAACTTCACGGAGATTTTTTATGGAATATTTAAGAATTATTGGAGCCAATAAGTACCAGAGGGGGGCCACCAGGTGGGCACAACCCACCTGGGCGCCCCAGGGCCCCCAAGCGCGCCCTGGTGGGTTGTGGCCTCCTCGGCCCACCTCTGGTGCCCATCTTCTGGTATATAGGTCATTTTGACCTAGAAAAAATAAGAGGAGGACTTTCGGGACGGAGCGCCGCCGACTCGAGGCGGAACTTGGGCAGGAGAACTTTTGCCCCCAGGCGCGCCCTGGTGGGTTGTGGCCTCCTCGGCCCAGCTCCGGTGCCCATCTTCTGGTATATAGGTCATTTTGACCTAGAAAAAAAATAAGAGGAGGACTTTCGGGATGGAGCGTCGCCGTCTCGAGGCGGAACTTGGGCAGGGCACTTTGCCCTTCAAGTGAGCGATTCCACTGGGAACTCCCCCGGAGAAATCATCATCATCACCAACAACTCTTCCATCTTGGGGAGGGCAATCCCCATCAACATCTTCAACAACACCATCTCATCTCAAACCCTAGTTCATCTCTTATATTCAATCTTGTTACCGAAACTATAGATTGGTGCCTGTGGGTGACTAATAGTGTAGATTACATCTTGTAGTTGATTACTATATGGTTTATTTGGTGGAACATTATATTTTCAGATCCAATATGCTATTTAATACTACTCTGATCATGAGCATGTTTATCATTTGTGAGTAGTTACTTTTGATCATGAGGTGAAGGGAGAAATCAAGTTGCAAGTAATCATGTGAACTTGATATGTGTTCGATATTTTGATAGTATGTATGTTGTGATTCTCTTAGTGGTGTCATGTGAACGTCGACTACATGACACTTCACCATATTTGGGCCTAAGGGAATGCATTTTGGAGTAGAAATTAGATGGTGGGTTGCGAGAGTGACAGAAGCTTAAACCCCAGTTTATGCGCTATTTCGTAAGGGACCGATTAGATCCAAAAGTTTAATGTTATGGTTAGAATTTATTCTTAATACTTTTCTCATAGTTGTAGATTCTTGCGGGAGGGTTAATCACAAGTAGGAGGTTTGTTCAAGTAAGAACATCACCTAAGCACCGATCCACCCACATATCAAATTATCAAAGTAGCGAACACAAATCAAACCAACATGATGAAAGTGACTAGATGAAATTCCCGTGTACCCTCAAGAACGCTTTGCTTATCATAAGAGACAGTTTTGGCATGTCCTTTGCCTCAAAAGGATTGGGCTACCTTGCTGCACTTTCGTTACTACTATCGTTACTTGCTCATTACAAATTATCTTGCTATCAAACTACTCCGCTATTTACAATTTCAACACTTGCAGACATTACCTTACTGAAAACTACTTGTCATTTTCTTCTGCTCCTCGTTGGGTTCGACACTCTTACTTATCGAAAAGAGATACAATTGATCCCTTATACTTGTGGGTCATCAATGGTGTGCCTGTCATCCTGCAATATATGCCGTCCGATTTATATCTGACGGATAGGAAGGAAACTATGGCAATTTATGCACACCCATCTCCACATTCGCAAATAAGGCCTTCCCTCGTTCATCCTTTTCCCCCACAAGATAAACTACTCATACAAATGCATCTTGATGTTCCGTGCAATGCATGGGCATCTTGCTAGTTGTTGCAAAAAGCTCATGTGTGTGTGTGTGTGTGTGTTGTGTGTGTGAGAGAGAGGGAGAGAGGAGGAGGACGGAGTGCATGTGTGACAAAGACACAAAGAGTCTGTATGTGAGAGGTATCATCTTAAAATGAGGCGATAGTGTGTGTGTGCACGATCGAGAGGGCGTGTCCCGAGAAAGGATGAAAAATCTACATAGATACAAGGAGCGCGAGAGAGACGTGTACGCGATAGTGGAAGCACGAGTGTGCGGGTGTATAAACCTATCTGGAGGCTAGTCGATCAATGTTTGTGAGAGAAATACGAGTCGGGGGTGCGATAGCGAGAGTTTTGTGTGTGAGAGAGAGAGAGAGACGGTAGTCGGGATGGGGAGTGGAAGCAGGAGTTGTGTGTGTGAGAGAGAGAGGTGGGTTTGTCTGATCGGTAAACAAATGAATAGTGTCAGTTTTATAACTGGGGTGGAGACGTAAAGGAGACCGCAACAAATGTTGTGTCTATGGGAGAGAGTAATTTTAGTGGTATGAGTCATATCTAGAGAGATATAGGGTGTGTGGGAGAACTCCGTAGAGAGAAATACAAAGTGAAAGACGAGTGAGACTGTGTGTGTGGCGGTGAAAAAGAAAGCTTAGGTACCTAGTGATACCAGAGAATGGTAGAGACATGAGAGATAATGAAAACAGTGTAATGTATAATGATAGTGAGAGTGTGACACTTCTCAAGGGAGACGTCGAGAGACCATGTTTGCGAAAATAAGAGAAATATGAAGTGAGCGTGCGGGTGAGCTAGAGAAAAGAGAGTGATAACTACATGAAGGAGCATGCAAGAGATATGGGCGTGAAAGGAGTCGACATAAAAGGGATTCAAATATTTGAATTCGAGATGATGATACTTGTAATTCATACTCGAACCAAAATTGATCTATCAAACATGCATACTCATATGAATTCACGCGCATCTATGTTATTTAATATGTAGATCTTACTGATCCATACATTTTAGTAGAACATAATTTGGTTCAAATTTTTTGAATTCAACCTTATGATTTTGAGATCATTGTATTTGTAAATCATATTATATATATAAAGGAGCAGAATTCTTTGTTGCGCTTTTGAAAGTATATATAAAAAAATAATGTATATAGAATTTTATTCCAATCAAAAATGGATCTTGCCCGAACAATAATAGAATACAAACTGGATTCGAATTGAGTTGGCACGGTAAACATGCACTCTTGCTCTGCAAAAATTTGAATGAAGCGGGGAAAGTCGCAGTAACCGCCCGAAACCAAAATCTGCGAGATGGAAATTATTGCCTATCCCTGACACACAAAGCCTATCGGCTCGATTTCTATAGGTTTCGATAGGGGTAGGTTTGTAATTCCACTCAAACGTCACATAACCGCCTCTCACCCGGATTCATACACGGTGGGAGCCAAAATAGAGTGTCTCCTCGGCTGAAATCGAATCCCTCCCTGATTCATATACGGTGGGCGCCAAAGCAAACTCTCGTCGGCAAATATTCAGCGTATGCGTGATTACCGTCCCATCCCCGACCGACTAATATTGCTGTGATGTAGGAAATTTTAAACGGGGGCTAAGTTTGTAAATTTCCTCGCATTTGAGACAAGCGCGCCCTGAAGACATGGTTCTCCCCTTCCTCTCTCCCTCCACTTCCCCATTGGTACTCCGTGGGCGCCAAAACACCCTCTCCACCCCAGCCTCCTCCGTCCGCCACCCCATCCACCGTCGTCCTCCTCCACCATGCTGGAGCTGATACCCCGACGCCGTCGTCCATTACAAGAGATCGACCTCTCTCATCCATGGCTTCAGACCGGGATCCTTGCATCCCGTCCTCTCGCTTCATCCCCACCGTCGTCCACCTTGCCGGCGCCGCTCCTACGACCGTCTCGTCCACCGTGCCCCGCCGCCTGTCAGTGTCAAAACCGGCGGATCTCGGGTAGGGGGTCCCGAACTGTGCGTCTAGGATTGATGGTAACAGGAGACGGGGAACACGATGTTTACCCAGGTTCGGGCCCTCTCTATGGAGGTAATACCCTACTTCCTGCTTGATTGATCTTGATGAATATGAGTGTTACAAGAGTTGATCTACCACGAGATCATAATGGCTAAACCCTAGAAGTCTAGCCTATATGACTATGGTAATGTGTCCTTTCCGGACTAACCCCTTCGGTTTATATAGACACCGGGGGAATCTAGGGTTTACATAGAGTCGGTTACGTAAGAAGGAATCTTCATAATCGGTCGCCTAGCTTGCCTTCCACGCCAAGTAGAGTCCAATCCGGACCTGGGTACAATGTTCGGCCTTCATGTCTTCACAGCCCATCAGTCCGGCCCAATGTATAACAGGCCGGACGCCCAAGGACCCCTTAGTCCAGGACTCCCTCAGTAGCCCCTGAACCTGTCTTCAATGATGAGATGTTCGGCGCGCAGATTATCTTCGGCATTGCAAGGCGGGTTCCCCTTTCCGAACTCCGAGATAGTCTTCGGACGCGATGATAGTATCCGGACCTGTTACATATACACCATACCAAACCGCAGAGAGAATATATATTTTTACACGAGTTCCATCCGCTGACAGCTTTTTATAACACGGCATCATGCCTGTCCGGTCATAATTTCAAACCGTTTTTGTCTGCCGCTTCACGTTTTGAGACGCGGTTTTCATTGGCACGTCTTGTCAAAGCAGAGATCGTGTCCCCTTATCGCGGGATTCTCATCAATGCGGGCACGGGTAACACAACCGTGCCGTTTATACGACCCTTGGGAATAGGCGAGTTTTCAGGGCGAGTGAGGAGGCGTTTAATATTCGCTGCCCTTATAAGGGGATAAGGACTCCCTCTTCCTCTCTCACGCCCTTTCTCTGTCTCCATCTTTCCAATCTTGAGCTCCAGCGCCCAAGTACTCTTCTCCTTTCCACCCAAGCAACCATGTCTGGATCCGGAGGTCAGGGGAAGTGGATGGTCTCCTCCGTCAAGGAGGAGGACATTGCTGAGCTTCGGGCGGCCAGGTATTTGGCGAAGGAGATCGCCCACCGTCTGCCGGTCGAGGGACAAGTCGTCCCCACGCCGAAGCCTGCTGAGAGCGTAGTTTCATCCCCCACTTCTTCCGCGGGCTGGGGTTTCCAGTCAACCCTTTTTTCCGCGGGCTGATGTATTTTTACGGGATAAATTTCCACGATCTATCCCCGAATTCCTTCATCAACATCTCGGAGTTTATCATCATGTGTGAGGCCTTCCTCCGCATCCAACCCCACTTCGGGCTTTGGCTCAAAGTCTTCAACGTGAAGCCGAAGGTGGTGGACGGCCAGCACGCAGAGTGTGGAGGAGCCATGGTGAGCAAGCTACCCAACGTCTCTTGGCCGAAAGGTACTTTCGTGGAGACAGTGAAAGAGTGGCAGAGACAATGGTTCTATATCACAGAACCCCGTGGCACCACCAGGGCCGCGGCTGCCGAATTCCGCTCTGGTGCTCCCATGCGACTCACCTCCTGGGTCGAGAAGAGCACAGACTGGTGTTCGCCCGATGAGTTGATAGCGCTGCAGACACGCGTCCAGAGCATGATAGTCAAGGACTTCAAGCTCGTCGATGTGATCGAGGTGATGCTAGTTCGCCGGATTCTTCCATGCCAGCGCAAAGATCGCCCTCTATGGGATTTTAATCCGAAGAAACATCAGACCTTGGTGAGGCTCTTCAAGACCACCCATGAAGATGCCTGGAAGTTGCTTTTTAAGGGCAACAAGAAACCGCCGGCCACGGATTCAGACCGTGGTCACGATTATAAACACCCCGCTAGCGAGGTATGTTACTTTTGATGTATCCCCAACTTAATTATTTCAAGGATGATGTCTGAGCTCTTATTATTGCTTTTTCAGGACTGGATAGAGAGGGCGAAGTGGATCCAGTGTCCGGCTCTGCTGCCTGAAGAACCGGTCATCCGCGCCTAGCAAAGATGCTGGTGCCGGCGCCATACAAGGCGCCGGAGAAGAAGGCCAAGAAGAAGATCAAGGGGGCCAAGAGTGGCCCCCGTTGCAAGGGCACTTCGAACATGACGTCCGAAGACGACGAAGCTCACTCCTCTGTCCCTCAGGACAATGATGAGGAAGAGGAGGAGGAAGAGGAAAACAACCCTCCCCCAAAGGAGAGGAGGAAGAAGAGGGCGGCTTAGGCGCATCCGGAAGCGGAAACGCCCAAGAAGGGGAAGGGCGTCCCAACGGTCAATACAGCATGGGACGTTGATAGTAGTCCGGAACGACGCCCCCGCACTAAGCCCTAGGCCGCATCATAAGTGACATGGCCTGCTCATGCGCACATCCAGCCCTTTCTCTTCATTATTTTGACATAGTTAACTGTACTATTGGAGTCCGGCCCGCGACCTTATCCAGAGATCCTCATCCGGAGGTTCGCTGGCTCCGTCGGAGATGGCGAGCATGTCGCCACCGCCTGCTTGTTCCCCCGGGGCCAGGGACGACACGGAGGTGTTGTCCCGGAGGACCGCTCCGATCCGGGGAGGAGCCCAGGATCTTGTCCGGGAGGCGCCACGAGGCGAGACCTCCACTTCCGGACACATGGGGGAGCCGAGCCCCATGGAGACTGGCGAAGAGGGCCACATCCAGTTCGGCCCTCAGCCGAATACGATTCTGGAGACTCATATGGCTCCGGAATCAGGCGAGCAGCCCCCTTTGAAAGAGGGGGGTGCGCCGCTTCCACCGGTGGCCCCCGTCCGTCCAGGGGCGCCGGATAACCTGATGGAGGTGCTACGAGGCGCCTCCGTCGTGGACGAGGATCGTGTCCTTATGGGTGCGGTGATCTAGAAGCTTCAGTCTGCCAAGAGCAGACTGAATGAAGCCTGCCGCAACCTGTTGATAGGTTTTGAGGTAAGAAAGAGAAAAACCCCGGGTAGACCGTAGCCCCTGAGACGCTGTCCGGTGTCCGGCAAGGAGAACCGGACATGGGATCAATCCTTTGTTATAGGAGACTAACGTAATGTGTACCAATAAGCAGGCTTCACTGTTGGCTGCAACCTCGCAGGCCGTCAAAGTTTATGAACTGCAGCAGAGGCTGGAACGGACCGAGAACGAGCTCGGCGAGGTTAAAATTCAGCTCCAGGAGAAGCAAGGTGAGTGACGACTTGCTATGTGTTCGGAAAAGAATAAGCGCTGCATATTGACCGCGGTGTCCTGATATGTGCAGGAGCCGCGACCGAGGTTGAGGCCCTGAGGAAGGCCCTGGGCGAGGCCGAGGAGAAGGCTGTCCAGCAGCAGGCCGCCTGTAAGATGCTCAAGGCCCGGGTCAAAGAAGTCCAGCAGGAGCTTCAGGATGCGGTGAAAAATGTGAGACCTTGGAGCATGATGGTCGGAGACCGCACGGAATGAGGCCTAGGCCGCCCTCTAGGAGAACCAGGAGGCCAAGAAGATCACTGCGGGTAAGGCTTATAAGATGCAAAGCAAGTATGCGGAGAAGCAGTACCTTTTACTAACCCAGGTTCGGAGTTCCCCAGGGGCTTTTGCTGATTTACCATGCAGTGTATCGGACGCTGTGGAGTTCTATCGAGCCGAAGGAGGGGGTTCTACGAAGAAGATCTTCTGGTCACAATATGCGGTGTCAGAGCCTCCCGTGTCCTTCACCGATCAGCTGAAACAGCTGATGGAGCTGCATGGGGTGGCCGAATTAGCCATGAAGGATTTGACAATCCGGCTATGGCCAGCTGAAGCAATGCCTAGCAGCTACTTCGGGTTCGTGAGGTGGATGGTGAACGCATGTCCTTGGATGGACGTCGTCAAGCGCTCTGCCTGTATTGAAGGTGCCCGAATGGCCTTCGCTCGTTGCAAGATGTGGTGGGCAAAGATGAACGCCGTTGAAGTTTCTAGCGGGTCACCGGAGGGCAAGGAGCATCGCACAACCGAGCGATATTTTGCGGATGTCATAGAGGGGTCTCGACTTGTAGCGGCGCAATGTTCGCAGGACATTGTATTTGAATAACTGTATTCATGTTGCCTTTGCCTTGTATTATGAGAACAATGCCTATTTTTGTAATGTGATTTTGTTATGCTTTTAATTGTTTCCTCCTGTGTGGCCGTGTTGCATGTAATTTGAGGGTTGGCCAGTCGTCGACTTCTTCCCTCACGTAGGTAGTACAGAGGTGTTCGGGATGCGATCTAAACAATCTTGATCCAATTATATGGTCCTTGAAGGAGTTGTTTAGCGCAACGAACTAGGCAATCAGACTATACGGCTGAAACGCCCTCACTTAGCCATAGGAGTTTTATAATAAAGCATGGGCGCAGCCCCTGGTTTAAGCCAGAGTGCTGTCAGCATCTGATCGGGAGGTGTCGATCTCTCGCATAACGCGGAAAAAATCTCCAACGATTTGTAATCCTCGAACAGCTGACCGGCTCTCGCAGTATCATGACAGTCAGTTTTCGGCTTTCTCTACTGAGGTGCTCGTCTGGTCAAGGCCAGGGCACAATCGCAGTAGTTCTCCCTTTACTACCCTAGCCGATTCAGTGGAACGTAGGGTAGCAAGCACAAGAGCCGGGCAACCTAACTATTGACCAAAGACATGATTCGGAGCCAATGCATATAATGCTAAATTCGGGGTGCTGAACTTATCTATAAGAAGTGTTCGGACTTTGCTGCTGTATTATGGGACGATGGGGAGCGCCTGGCGAATATGGGACATTCCAGATTGTACGGATGCGATCGAATAAAAATGAAGTAAGAACCGAAAACCACAGAAACTGGGCCGCAAACCATTTTTATTATAACTATGTGGATACATCAAGGCGTATCCTGTACAAAAAGTGCGATAAGCATCGAGGCTATTTAACATGCCGGAATTAAGAGGGCGCAGCGTGCGGGTCCTGAGAAGGAAGTAGAAATACCGTCAAGAAGAACGTGTAGAGGTTACACTACACCCTTTATGTTGCTTGCTGTCTTTGTATGTAGGTCCTTCGAAAGGACTGGTTATCAGGCACGCGGGAAAAAGAACCTGAATCGAAAAGGAAAAAAAGAGAAGAAGGGTGGAAGTATGTGTGAGTCCAGGGTCGGCCAGGCCATACTTTGGACCACAAGCTCTGCCTCCTTCGATGCCCATGGGATTTTGGGTGCGTAGTTATTTGCGCGTGGTACAAATGCCACTACTTGATCAGGGCTGGGACGGAGGCTGAATTGCTAGTCAAGCTCTTGACGAGCCGAGTTGTCCTGTGGCAGGGTAGTCCGGACCTTCTTGACGGTGTCCGTGGGATCGGCAGCTAGATTGCGGATCTGCTTGAAAAGGCCGTTCTGTACTTCTGCTGCTAGGGCGGTGATGTGCTCCTCTGTACGGAGGGAGCATTCCATGTTTCCATTAACTGTTATGACGCCGCGTGGACCGGGCATCTTGAGCTTGAGGTAAGCATAGTGTAGGACCACGTTGAATCTAGCGAACACGGTTCATCCGAGCAGTACGTGGTAGCCACTGTGGAAGGGGACGATATCGAAGATTAACTCTTCTCTTCGGAAGTTGACCGGAGAATCGAAGACCACCTCCAGCATGATAGAGCCCGTGCAGCGGGCCTCCACGCCTGGTATGACTCCTTTAAAGGTAGTCTTTGTGGGCTTTGATTCATGAGGGATTAAAGCCCATCTTCCATACTGTATCCTGGTAGAGCAGGTTGAGGCTGCTTCCACCATCCATCAGGACTCGTGTTAGGTGGAATCTGTCGATGATTGGGTCAAGGACCAGTGCGGCCGAACCGCCATGGCGGATACTAGTTAGATGATCTCGACGATCGAAGGTGATCGGAAATGACGACCACAGATTGAATTTTGGGGCGACTGGCTCTACCGCGTAGACGTCCCTAAGTGCCCGCTTGCTCTTCTTTCTGGGGATGTGCGTGGCATATATCATGTTCACCATTTTGACTTGAGGGGGAAATTTCTTCTGCCCCCCAGGGTTCGGCTGTCAGGGCTCTTCGTCCTCGTCCTCACTTTGTGATCCCATTTCTTTGTTTTTGGCATTTAAATTGCCAGCCTGTTTTAAGACCCAACAATCCCCGTTGGTGTGATTGGCTTGTTTGTCTGGGGTGCCGTGTATCTGGCACGGACAGTCGAGTATACGGTCCAGGCTGGAAGGTCCCTCATTGTTCCTCTTGTAGGGCTTCTTCCATTGGCCGGACTTGGAGCCGCTGAATCCGGCGTTCACTGTGGTGTCGTCATTGTCATCGCCATTGCTTCGGCGTTTGTGTCTATTGCGCCGGAGCTTGCTGCTGTTGTTTTTTGCCTCAAAGGGGCCTGCCTCGTTGGCTGTGTTTTTTGCTTTGGGCCAGCCAACTGTCCTCACCCGCGCAAAAGAGAGTTATGAGTGCTATGAGGGCTGCCATGGATTTCGGCTTTTCTTGGCCGAGGTGGTGGGCAAGCCATTTGTCACGGATGCTGTGTTTGAAGGTTGCTAGTGCTTCAGCGTCCGGACAATCGACGATCTGGTTCTTTTTGGATAGGAACCTAGTCCAGAATTTTCTGGCTAATTCTCCAGGTTGTTGAACTATGTGGCTTAAGTCATTGGCATCGGGTGGCCGGACATATGTACCTTGGAAGTTGTCAAGGAAGGCTTCTTCCAAGTCCTCCCAACTGCCGATGGAGTACTCAGGCAGACTATTTAGCCAGTGTCTATATGGTCCTTTGAGCTTTAGCGGGAGGTATTTGATAGCGGGAGGTCATCTCCTCGGGCCATGTGGATGTGGAGAATAAAATCTTCGATCCACACTGCGGGGTCGGTTGTTCTGTCATGTGATTCAATATTGACAGGCTTGAATCCCTCGGGGAATTCATGATCCAGCACCTCATTTGTGAAGTAGAGAGGGTGTGCGGCGCCTCTATAGCGGGCCGCGTCACGGCGCACCTCCGACAAAGTCCGCCTGTGGTTATCGGCCCGGGTGTGATGAAGTTTGTCACGTCCGAATAGGTGGCTGTCATCCCGAGTAGGGAAGCGTCCTCGCGATCTGTATATAGATCTGGTGTGTCCTGCTCTACTGTCCAATTCCTGCCAAAGATCGTATGTATGGTCCCGAGCTGGTCTGCCCTTGTTTTTGCGAGGTGGTGAGGCGGGCTGCTGTTTGGCCTGAGTTGCCGTTTTATCCCGACTGCGTGGTGGTCGGTCCGCATTGCGCGAGGAAGGTATGGGATCTGGTGCCTCCTCATCGAACTGAGGTAGCAGTCTGCGTTTTGGGTAACTCTTGGCTGGGCGCTTGAGGCCATATTCTTCGGCTGCCAGGACGTCTGTCCATCTATCGATGAGTAGGTCTTGATCTGCTTGGAGCTGCTGCTGCTTCTTCTTTAGGCTTCTTGCAGTAGCTATGAGCTGGCGCTTAAAGCGCTCCTACTCGAGGGGTGCCTCAGGCACGATGAAGTCTTCGTTGCCAAGGCTCTCATCATCCTCGGAGGGTGGACGATAACTATCATCATCCGGGTCATTGGGCGTGGCCTGTTTATCAGGGTTAACTTGCTCGTTGTCTTGCTCCTCCTGTTCGGATGCGGCTCCGACAGGGTCTTCGTTGTTTTCGGCGTCGCCCAGAGTACTGTTTTCTCTGGTGCCAGTGTTGCCATCTTTTGAGCGACAAGGCTTAGAGCGGCGTTTAGGGCGCCTGCGTTTGGACTGTGTCTCAGAGGGTTTATTCGCGTCTGGCTCTTCTTTGTCGTCGCCAGATCCTTTAGGTGTATCAACCATGTACACGTCGTACGAAGAGGTGGTCGTCCAACGTCCGGTGAATGGCGGGTCTTGCCCTTGCTCTTTGTCGACATCATCATCCATACCGTCGATGTCTTCGGAGCCATAATCGAGTTCGTCGGTTAAGTCCTCGACGGTAGCTATGAAGTGGGTGGCGGGTGGGAAGCAAAATTCCCCATCATCAGCATCTAACTCGAATCGAACATAGTTCGGCTGCGGGTCCTTCTCCAAGGACAATTTTTAAAGAGTTTAGCACATCGCCCAAAGGCGAGTGCTGGAAAACGTCTGTGGCGCCGAATTCGAAGATCAATAACTGATCTAGCTCGGCGTCCGCAGGCGTACACGGTCTGGAACTTATAGCCGGAGACGAGTCCGAAGTTCTGCTGACACAAATATTGCGGGGTGTCGAGTCCGCGTGCGGCTCGAACGCCGTGGACTCTGTGGCCTTGGATGGCACGATTTGCTTTGTTTCTAAGGCTGTTGCAGCGACAGGAACCATCTCCTGGATATGATCCGATGACAGATTTAAGTCATGTTCATCGGGGCGAGGGGGAGAGATCGTCGCGGTTTCGAATCCGTTGAAGATCAAGTCTCCGCAGACGTCCGCGACGTGGTTCAAGCTTCCAAATTTGACCTGATGGCCAGGGGCGTAGCTGTCGACCTGCTCCAGATGGCCAAGCGAGTTGGCCCACAGTACGAAGCCGCCGAACACAAAAATCTGCCCGGGGAGGAATGTTCCTCCTTGGACAGTGTTATTATCGGTGATTGAAGGGGCCATCACACCTTTTGTCAGGCACAGTGGAACTCTCAATGAAAGCGCCAATGTCGGTGTCAAAACCGGGGATCTTGGGTAGGGGGTCTCGAACTGTGCGTCTAGGATTGATGGTAACATGAGACGGGGGACACGATGTTTACCCAGGTTCAGGCCCTTTCTATGGAGGTAATACCCTACTTTCTGCTTGATTGATCTTGATGAATATGAGTGTTACAAGAGTTGATCTACCACGAGATCGTAATGGCTAAACCCTAGAAGTCTAGCCTATATAACTATGGTAATGTGTCCTTTCCGGACTAACCCCTTCGGTTTATATAGACACTGGGGGAATCTAGGGTTTACATAGAGTCAGTTACATAAGAAGGAATCTTCATAATCGGTCGCCTAGCTTGCCTTCCACACCAAGTAGAGTCCAATCCGGACCTGGGTACAGTCTTCAGCCTTCATGTGTTCACAGCCCATCAGTCCGGCCCAATGTATAACAGGCCAGACGCCCGAGGACCCCTTAGTCCAGGACTCCCTCGCCGCCACCGTCTACCCTCCTAGATCTGCTTACACGTCGCCGACAGCCATCGCTATCGCAGTACCGTCAAATTCTCAGCAGATGCATACACGGCGCCGCACCACAGGAGGTACTCTTTCGTATCTGCTCAACTTATGTTGGTGTACAAAAAGAGGGGTACACCTTTTGTACCCCTATAACTGTGCACGGGCAGTCTGAGCCACGGGCACCACCACACTGAGCATGGCGAGGGAGGTGAAACCAAGGTAAGGCCGGAGCCGAAGAGGAGCAAAACGACGCCAAGACCAAGGCCACAAAGAGCAAGGGGGCGAATCGGACTCCCCCGGCAAGGTCCTTGCCGGGGAGCGGTTCTAGCAGGCCCGGCAAGACCCTTGCCGGGGCAGCTCACCCCACGCCTACGGAGCGGGTCACCCTTGAGTCCAGTACCCCCATGGGGCAAGGATTCGGGAGGTATCCCCGTGGTGGCATGCAGATCTTTGTGAAGACATTCAAGATCAGATACACACCTGAGAAGATGATGATCCTTGGCGGGATCCCAGCCAAGAAGGGCCACAAGGCCCCTGGCAAGAGCCTTGTCGGGATGACAGAAAGCGCCGCGGCAAGACCCTTGCCGGGGCCCCGGCAAGGCCCCTTGCCGAGGACACCAGTGGGGCCATCATCAGGCCCGCACCAGTCGCGCCTCCACCGCCGTTCGCATGCAGCTGCCGACCCAACCAGTTGGGCAGGCACCTGCATGGCGGCATGCAGATCTTCGTGGAGACTCACCACTCCGCCACCTCAGCTGCATGCCTGCCTACATGGCACCACAAGCACCAGCGGCCAGGGAGCATGTCAACACAAGAGGGAGCGGCAACGGACGGGACGGGGCTCTCCCCCGACCCCGATAAAGCAAGGACACCTCAGCAAGGCGCATTAAATGCGCCTTGTCATGTAATACGAGGGATAAACTCGCATTACTGTACCATCTCCACCTCCTGTGTGCCACTGTGGCAGCCCCTTTCTTATAAAAGGAGGCCCGAGGCGACCAGGAGAAGGATTCGCCTTTTTGGAGCTCCTCACACCCCATAGCTAGCTCAAGAACACAGATATACAATCCACCAAAGCAGGAGTAGGGTTTTACGCATCCTCGCGGCCCGAACCTGGATAAACAAACCGCGTGCTACCTGTTTGATCCGCTCTTCTCACCCCCCCCCCCCCCACGCCCCGCAACCGCAGTAGGGATTCTTGCGATCCCATAGGTGTCGTTTCCCACCGACATCTTTGGCACGCCAGGTAGGGGGCGCAGTTGTGAGAATCGGCTCTAGCAGTTGGCCCGGCCCTCCTTCATCTTCGTGACCTTCGAAAAAGAGAGGAGGCCAGAAGATCGACGCTCGAGCGATCACGAGCAGAAGCTAAGTTGCACTGAACCCTTGTTTGTGCTTCCTTTCTTATTTAAGGTTATTCCCCGGAGATGTCACGCCTTTGTATGAAAAACCTGCACGCCAGGGGGCTCTCCCACGATTGGCAACGCCCTTGCCCTGTTTCGAGTCCGCTCAACAGCTCAAGCAGCTGCGTCGAGAATGGCAGAGTAGCCTCCCGTGATCGGCAACGCCCTCGATTCTGACTCGAGTCAAGCTCGATAGTTCGAGCGGCCGCGTACGAAACGGGGAGGTGGCTCGTCCGGTCGCACGCGTACCCGGCAGGCCATGGGGATCCATCCCCGAACGCCGCTTGGGACTTTCGCGCCGGCAAGCCTTCCCGATCGGCGTAGGGTACACGTACAAAGAGGAATCAAACGGGGAAATAACATGCATGAAATTAAGAATACTTCAAAGTTATATTACATCGCGTCATGGTTGCGGTTCTAACTAAAGATAAATTTTGTCTTGGTCAAGGCCTCGCAGCGGCGAAAACGAATGGGATGCCTAATCCCGGCGCTGGCCTTCCACCCTCTTGATTTCGTCGATGCCGTCGGTGATGGGCTTGATGCGCTCCTTGAGCCCCGTGAGGTTAACACCATCTGGCAAGCTCTTCATCGCGGCCGTGAAGTCGAGGTCAGGATTCCAGTACGCCACCTTGGTGAGGACCTTGGTCACGACCCTCCGGCAAAGTCGCCGGGCCTATTCGGCCAGCGTGGCCGACCTGTTGGAGTGAAGATATACCAAGGCTCCGAGGACGCCCTCGAAGAACTGGGTCAGCTTGGCATTGACGGTCCCGCTGCGCTCAGGGGCGTACCTCACATTTGGCAGCCCCATGGTGGCCAATTGCAAGGTGACCCTGCCGGCGACGACCTCCAGATGGCTGATCCACTTGTTCTCACCCACCACATATTCCTGGTGGGAGGCGGCCTCGTTCGCCCGTAGCTGCTTCTCCTCCTCGAGGTTCCTGGTCAAGGTCTCCTCCCGAGCCCTGCTCTCCGACAGCATCTTCTCGAGACCCTCCAGCTTCGTTTGAGGTCTCTGATGGAGTTCTGCGCGTCGGAGAGCTCCACAGTCCTGCTGATGACCGCTCCCTGCGCCTCCACCAAGGCTTGGTTGAGCATGTCCTTCTCGCCGGACATCTTAGAGGCCTGCTCCTTCAGCTCGTCCCGCTCCGCTTCCAGCTCCTTCACCTTGTCGGCGTGAGCCAGAGCTTGGGCATCGAGTGCCTCTTTGTGCCTCTCCTCCAGCTCGTGGGTCCGCCGCGCGACAAGGGTTTCGAGCTCCTCATCCTTGCCGCGGAGCATGGCGGCAAGCTTCGCCTCACGCGCGGGTAGATCCTCCTCCTGGGAGTTCAAGGTGGCCTGATGCTGATTCCGGATGGCTTCGGCCGCGGCAGCCAAGTTCGCCGCCTCCTCCTGGGCCTTCTCGATGTCAGCCAGCTTCATGGCGAGCTCCACATTGCGCTGGGCCAATTTCTCCTGGAAGGCCCTCTGCTCCTCGCGAGACTGGTGGAACCAAGCCTGCGTTTCAGCAACGCGCGCCTTGAAGTCCGCCTCCGCGTAGTCCACCGCTGCCACCCTGGACTCGACTTTATCCAGGCGGGCGCGGTAGAGCGCTTGGAGCTTCCGGAAAGTGGCCCCCATGGCGCGGAAGAGCTGCTCTTCTGGAGAGCCATCGCCGCCAGCACCCGGCGCGTCGACAACCTCAAACCCGGTGGCGGCAAGCACCTCGCCATCAAAGACTTCTCCTTCGGTGGGCGTTCGGCTCGACTCCCCCGGGAGGTGGACGAAGAGATCATCTCCCACCTTCAGATACCTGCCGGGGCCCGAGGTTGAAGAGGAAGGAGGCTGATCGTCCGTCACCTCTTCCTCGGCGGGGGCCTTGCCGGCTTCCCCGGCAGGACCACCGCTGGCGCCCTCGGCGGAAGCCTCGTCAGTGGCCTTGGCGGCCCCCGCGGCGGCGTCCTCGGCCACACCCTTGGCGGCCTCATCGGCAGCGGCCTCACCAGTGGCGGCCTCGTCCGCATTCTTGGCGGCCTCCTCGGTGGCAACCTTGTCGGCCTCAGCCGCGGCCTCCTCGGCAATATCCCTAATAATGGTGTCCACGTCCTCCGTGTCTGTTGAAAGAGGGCCTGGGTGACAGTAAGAGCAATGAAGCCAAGAAAAGAAGAAGGGAGAAACAGAGATGAAGGATAGGCGACTCACCAGTGCCAGGCTGTGAAGCAGAAGTCCCCTCTCCGCCAGTCTTTGGCGTCGAGGCAGAGCCACCAGCGCCCAAGTCCCTCTCTTCCTCCATGGGTGTGGGCTTTGTGCCTGATGCCCTTGCCGGGGACGTCCCCCGCGGCGCCGTAGTCGATGGGCGTGGTGTGTTAGGAGTAGCCCTCTGTGGCTCCTCCTGCTGCCGCTCCCCTCCTACAAACCCGGCAAGGTCAGCGTCATGGCATCAAGCGCCTACCACATGTTGAGTAAGAAAAGGGTGACGAACTTATGCTGGGGGCTGCGCCGGGGGCTACTGTCTGGGCTGCTCAGCACCACCAGTGGTGTTTCCGAAGCCCCAGCCGAGGACTGGCCGCTCGCCAAGGTCCTCACCCTCTTTGCCCTCTGGGCCAACGTCTCTGTCTCCCTGCGAAAGCAAAAATGGATCAGGACAAGTGACCTGATTCGGGGAGATGGAAATGACAGTAAGGAACAGGGTACTTACTCGTCATCCGTCTCCTCCTCGTCCACCAGTTTTCTCTTCCTCTCCGGGCTGAGAGGCCCGAGATCAAAAGGAGGCTCTGCGTCATCATCCGAGTCGACGCCTGCCAGAGGAGGCGAAGGAGGCGGCGGGGTTTGTGCGCGCCTGAATGAGGAAGGGGCTGACGCTTTCTTCTTCTCGGCGGCCCTCGTCGGTCTCTTCGCTGACGTGGCCCTCGTGTGGCGCCCGGACCCCTCTAGGGTCAATTGAGGCCGCGCAGCCCTGCCGGGCCGGACCGGCTCACCGGAGACGGCCCGCCGCAGTACCTGCCCTCTTCCCCTGGTTGGCGTCGAGCCCGCCACCACATCCTCCTCCGACGACGACTCGTCGGCCGCGTCCTCGACAATCGGAGCCCCAGTGTTGGCGCCGCTGGCCCCCGTGGCGGCCGCCGCCCACAGGGAGAATTGCTCCTCCTCCGCGGCCGTGGCGATCTCGTCCTCCACGCCCCCGGCGCTGCCGGCCTCAAGAGCAAGCTGCGCCTCCTTCGCCCTGGTGGCGATGTAATCCAGCTCCGCCTGAGTGGTTTCCATGATAAGCCACCACTCGGCGTCGGCGTTGACATACGCCTCAATCAATGTGTCGAAGAACTGCTGCACATCTGCGGCCGATGGCTCCTTCCAGCTCGGGACGGGGCCGTGCGCATTGCAGTCCGGCATCATGGCGATGATCTCGGACCGACGCGAATTGTTGCACAGCGGGACTACCCCCGCTGGCAACTTGACAAGCGGCCCCTTGACGGCCTTGCCAGCCTTTGCGGCAACCTTTGCGGCCTTGCCGGTTAGCTCGACCTCGCCGTCACTATCCACATCCAGCTGGAAGAGCCGTTGGCAAAAGTGGGCGTGCCCCATCACCGTGAAGTTGTGGTCGAGGCCGGGGCGAAGCCGCATGATGTCGGCCGGATTCGTCAAGAGCCAAGATGGCCTCCCCTTATTGTGCAGCGGGGCGATCCGACGGCGGATGAAATCCGACGGCGGATGAAATCCGCCCCGATCATCTCGAGGGTGAGCCCGGCCCGGGTCAGCCGAAGGATTCTGGTGGTGGCGACGGTAAGCCTCTTGTCGGCAACATCGACCTCACCCCAATCGTTGCGACGGACCGGCGACACTCGGCGGACCTTGCAAAACTCCGGCGGGTCTTCATCTTCAATCCAGCACCACCGGTCGCGATGTTCATCCCACCTCTCCCTCATAGCACCTACTGGGTACGCCCCCTTGGATCTTGGGATCCAGGCGACGCAGCCAGCAATGGCGCCACCCGTTAGGATTCGAGGGTAGAAATAGTGGCGGAAGAGCGCCGTGTTGGGCAGCACTCCGACAAAGCCCTCGCAAAGATGCGCAAAGCAAGCCATGCACGCCACCGCATTCGGAGTAAAATCAAGAAGGCGAAAACCGAAGGTGTGCATGATATCGCAGAAGAACTCGGAGAAAGGAGGGCATAGCCCGCAAGAAAAATAGTCGACAAAGAAGGGGTACCGATTTGGGGCAGGATCAGCGCAAGAAGCGGGGATAGCGCGCGTCGCCGGGTGCCCCGAGTTCTCTCCCCCCGTCTTCACCCCCCACAAGGGCTTCAAAGAGGCCAGAAGCTCATGGACGTCGATCGACGAAGGGAAGAAGAAGGCGGACTGCGTCTTGTCCCCCGACATCGCGCACTCCGGCGGCGCCACGGTCCCAGAGCCCGTAGCCACCCCCTTACCCTTGGCGGACTTGGGCGCCATGGCAACCAAGGAGGAAGGGGGGGTGGCAAAGCAGCAACGGCGGGCGACGACGAGAGCTTGCAAGAGAAGGAAGAAAGGGAGCGGTGGCTCTCAGATTGGAAAAAGCACAAAGGGAAGGGGAAAGTGAGCAGCGCGCCCGCGGTTATTCCTTCTTATGGGGGAGAACGCGGGCCGCCTCCTTTCGCATTAACTATGATGTGACGCATGCCCGGGGGAAGCACCCCCGCGCATGCCGCCCACGTCACGCCCATGCCTCCCCACGCCGCGCCATGCGCGGGAAGCATGGGGAGCGCAGCGCGCGAAGGAAACTTACCGCGGTAAAAACCGCCCCGCGTGCCCGCGCACTGTTTTTGGGCCTAGCCCAACTACGCGATTGCGCTTACGTGTGGCCCAGGCCCGGGGGCTCCTGTCGGCGTACAAAAAGAGGGGTACACCTTTTGTACCCCTATAACTGTGCACGGGCAGTCTGAGCCTCGGGCACCACCACACTGAGCACGACGAGGGAGGTGAAACCAAGGTAAGGCCGGAGCCGAAGAGGAGCAAAACGACGCCAAGACCAAGACCACAAAGAGCAAGGGGGCGAAGCGGACTCCCCCGGCAAGGTCCTTGCCGGGGAGCGGTTCTAGCAGGCCCGGCAAGACCCTTGCCGGGGCAGCTCACCCCACGCCTAGGGAGCGGGTCACCCTTGAGTCCACTACCCCCATGGGGCAAGGATTCGGGAGGTATCCCCGTGGTGGCATGCAAATCTTTGTGAAGACATTCAAGATCAGATACACACCTGAGAAGATGATGATCCTTGGCGGGATCCCAGCCAAGAAGGGCCACAAGGCCCCCGGCAAGAGCCTTTGTAGCGACCCGACCCGAGTGGATCAAGTCTCTGTGCTCAGGTGTCATCCCTGGATCAGTAATGCTGACACCACACAGTACTTGAAGGATTTATAACAGAGTAGCAATCACACACTTATTACATCGTTGCCCAAAGAGGACTTATTACAATAAATATGGCTTAAGGCCATCTAATAACGATAACAGCGGAAGACTTGGAAGATAAGTGAGTCCATCAACTCCAGTGCATCATTGAGTATAGAACCACGACCTAAAGCACCTTACTAAATAAATGCGAAAAGTCTACAACATGAAAGTTGCAGCCAGCAGGTCACACATGGAATATCTTGGCAATGTAACACATAGAGAATAATGAATGATAAGCCTGTACTACATGCATATGTGGCTGGTGGAAAAGCTCTCTGATTCTGAGTTTTGCATAAAGCCAGTTTTCCCTCTGCAAAGGAATAAATTTGTTTAACTATCATGGTGGTTGTTAAACATTGAGAATGGTTGACAGCATCCTCAATCCCAATTAAAAGTACTCATTAAAACCCAACAATATTAATTAGAGTAACATGTTGAGATTCACATGATATTCAAGTACTAGATACTCAAGATGTCCATAACAGGGACACGGCTAATCATGATTAGTTTATACACTCTGCAGAGGTTTGCACTTTTCCCCACAAGACTCGATCGCCTCCGTTTGGTTTCTCGCACTACATGGTGTTTGAGAGCGGATGGCCGAGACATAGTCTTTGGAAGCATTTGCACCTTACGATGGGTAGACCGTACCACCTACAACCCCTACATCAGCTAGTCTACCACTTGTAAGAGTTCACACGACTTAATCAACTATGCGAGCCCATAATGGCTTGTGGCTGCACACGGAAGTTACTAGCATGAATGATCTTATGATCCCTTTGAGCACAGGTGGCGGTCCGAAGAAAAACAGGCAAGTCTGATAGAAACCAGGTGCCTCAATCCACCCAGGATGTGTGTTTAAGTTGCCACCTTAAATAAACCATTAATTTAACAATCTCACATCTGTCATGGAATACACTCACCCAATCCCGTCTACTAGCATAGCATAGCATAATAAGCAAGCGTAGAAGTAACTCCCAAGGTTTCATAAGTAAAACAGGTAATAGGTACTACCTCAATCTACTTCCCATCCCACAATTTATTTAGATCCTAATCATGCAAGTGTTTGAGGATTGATCTAATGCATAAAAACTGGGTATGAGAAAGTATGATCAAAGTGTTACTTGCCTTCTTGATGATCCATGAAACCTAGAGACTTCGAAGTAACAAGCGGCGCACTCGGGTGATCTATCGCGGACAAACAACAAGCATACAATAAGTACTCATCTAATGCAGGTAAATCTCGAATAAAAGATCTAACCAGAAAGTTCAACTTAAGAACCCTGGTTGCAAAAAGAATCGAATCAAATAAAACAGCGAAAGTCAAGCGACGAAGAAAACAACTCGGTTCTAGCAAGTTGAAACTAAGTCAAATTTTACAGTAGCAAAACTTTGTTTAAGTTGATTAATCGGGCGGCGGTTTGAGATGAAACTCGAGCGCTTGAATCACCTGATTCCGATAAGCGGCGAGAAGATAGACTAGAAAGAAAATCGGATCTGAAATCGCTATCGGAAAAATAGCGGAATAAATCCGATGAGAAAGAAAACGACGAGCGGTTGAGCGAGCGGACGTTCATTAACGAAGCAAACCGGTGATCACGTTCGTTAGGAAGAGCGGTCCGCTGACGCTTGCTAAACAAAACCGGAAAGAAAAACCGGCGAGAAAAACCGATCTAGGGTTTGGAAAGAAAACCGAAGCGAAAAACCGATCTAGAAAACGGAGCGAAAACGAGCGATTTAAAAAACCGAACCGAGGAAAAGAAAAGGTGGCGCGAGCTAGTACCTCGAAGAGGCGAGGGCTCAATGGCGGCGTTGGGTGGCGGCGGCGGCACTGGCGGCGGCGGTGTAGGCGGCGGCGGTGTAGAAATGGCGGCTGCTCTTCTTCTTCTGAGGAGAGGAGAGAGGTGTTGGTTTGATGTGTTAGAGGGGGTGCTTGGGTATTTATATTGGGGAGGGAGGTTTTTGCTTGGAGTAGGGACAAGAATTAGAGTAGGATTAGGAATCCTAGGAATAAAAACGGAATAACGAAGCAGGTCCAAATCCTACTAGGATTTGTAAAAGAAAAAAGAAACAGGCGGCTCCTGGCTCCACAGTGCGGCCTTGTAGCGATGGCCTTGGCCTCTGGCGGCCGGGTGGCTTAGCGGCTTGGGCCTTTGGCCCAAGCGCTCTGACTCTCCTTTTTTAAATCGGTTTCAGCATGAAAAATACAGAGAAAAAAAATCTAAATGAACTCCAAAATTAATAAAGTAAACTTTCCCCGACTCCTAAAAATGAGTCGAACAAAATGAACTTTTACTCGGGGCCTAAAATGCAATTTTTGAAAACACGCATTTTTCCCTAAGGCAAATAAACTCCGAGAAAAATCCAAAATTTGATTTATTTATTAAATCTTCATTTTTCCTAAATTTTGGGAAAGTCATATTATTCCCTCTCTTATTTTTGATATTGGAAAAATATTTGAAGATAAAATAAATAAATCCAATGATCCTCTTTTCATAGTTTTGAGAGAACTCAAATACAAAAATTTAACTCTCTCAGGGTCCTTGAGTTGCGTGAAATTTCTAGGATCAACAAAATGCAAGAAAATATGATATGCATGATGATCTAATGTATAACATTCCAAATTGAAAATTTGGGATGTTACAAACCTACCCCTTAAGATGAATCTAGCCCTCGAGATTGGGGTTAACTAGAAAATAGGTGAGGTGGTCCTTGAGCAAATCTTCTTCTCTTTCCCGGTGGCTTCATCCTCGGTGTGGTGGCTCCACTTGAACCTTGCAAAACTTGATAACCTTGCTGCGAGTAACTCTGCTGGCATATTCGAGAATCTGACTGGTTTCTCCTCATATGTTAAATCATCCTTCAACTGAATTGCTTCAAGTGGCCTTTGTATCTCTTAGCGGTACTTCCGCCATCTCGGCGTGACATTTCTTCAGTGAGAAACATGGAATACATCATGAACTCTGACAGTCCCTCGGTAATTCCAGCTTATAAGCAACTTCTCCCATGCGTTGCAAGATCCTATCTGGTCCAACGAAGCGTGGTGCTAACTTTCCTTTAACTCCAAATCGCTTAACTCCTCGTGGTGGGGATACTCTAAGATAAACTCTGTCTCCAACTTCATATTCTATCGCCTTGCGTTTTGAATCCGCATAGCTTTTACATGCAGACTGGGCTACCTTGAGCCTATCGCGAATCAACAACCTTCATTTCGACTCCTTGATCAAATCTGGTCCAAACAAGCGGCGGTCTCCAACTTCGTCCCATGATAACGGTGTCCTGCACCTCCTTCCGTACAAAGCCTCGAAGGTGCCATCTTCAAGCTGGTTTGGTAATTGTTGTTATAAGAAAACTCTGCATCGGCAAGTTATCATCCCAACTAGATCCATAATCTAGTGCACAAGCTCTCAACATATCCTCCAAAATCTGATTGACTCTCTCGGTCATCCATCGGTGCATGGGTGGAAAGTTGTCTTGAATTCCAGCCTGGTTCCCAATGTTTCGTGCAACTGATTCCAAAACTTTGAGGTAAATTGGGTTCCTCTATCGTCGATACTCCTCGGAACTCCGTGCAAACACACAATTCTGGTCATGTATATCTTTGCCAACTTAGCACTGCTATAGGTAGTCTTGACTGGAATGAAATGAGCTACCTTCGTCAAGCGGTCGACTATAACCCAAATCGAGTCATAGCCTGAACGAGTCTTTGGCAAACCTGTGATGAAATCCATGCCTAGTTTATCCCACTTCCATTCGGGTATCGGCAATGGTTGCAACAATCCTGCTGGCTTCTGATGTTCTGCCTTCACTCTTTGACATACATCACAAACTGCTACATACTCCGCGATATCCTTCTTCATTCCGGTCCACCAGAATGTTTCCTTCAAATCTAAATACATCTTGGTATTTCTGGGTGAATCGAATAGGGTGAATCATGTGCCTCTTGCAGAATCAACTTCGATCTCCGGGTCATTTGGCACATAAACACGGTCCTCAAACCATAGGGTATCGTGCTCATCCTCACGAAATCCCTTAGCTTTTCCTTCGCTCATTTTCTCCTTTATAGAGGCAACTTCCTTATCGCCTTTTGAGCTTCTCGATTTTGTCCATCAACGTAGACTGAATCTCCAATGCTGCTACATAGCCTCTCGGAACTATTTCCAAACATAGCTCTCGAAGGTCTTGGCTAACTCCTTGGGTATTCCTCCCACCGTTAGTGTATTGGCGTGGCTCTTACGGCTCAATCGTCTGCTACAACGTTAGCCTTCCGGGGTGATAATGCAATCTCATATCATAATCCTTAATAAGCTCCAACCATCTCCTCATCGAGATTTAATTCCTTCTGCGTGAAGATGTACTTCAAACTCTTGTGATCCGTGTACACCTCACAATGATTTCCAATGAGAAAATGTCTCCATGTCTTCAATGCATGCTGTGGCTGCTAACTCCAAATCATGTGTGGCATAATTCAACTCATGAGGCTTAAGCTGTCGTGAAGCATCTGAAACAACTCTTCCTTCCTGCATAAGCACTGCTCCAAGTCCTCGGCGTGAGCGTGCGCAATACACCTCATAATCCTTGGTCTGATCTGGCAAAATTAACATTGGTGAGGTAACCAATCTTTTCTTCAACTCCTGAAAACTTGTCTCACAATCCTCAGTCCATATGAACTTGGTATCCTTTTTCAGCAATTCCGTCATAGGCTTTGCAATCCTTGAGAAATTCTCAATGAATCTTGGTAGTATCCTGCGAGTCAAGGAAACTCGGATCTCTCAAGCTGTCGTTGGTGCTTCCCATTTGATTCTGGTCTCAACCTTTGTGGGGTCAACTGCTATCCCTTCTCCGGATATAACATGTCCAAGAAATCCAACTTCCTTTAGCCAAAACTCACATTTGCTGAACTTGGCATATAAGCGATGTTCCCTCGGTTTCTCCAAAACCAATCATAAATGTTCCTTATGTTCTTCTTCATTCTTGAGAAAACCAAAATATCATCTATGAACACCACGATGAACTTATCCAAAAACTCCATAAACACTTTGTTCATCAGGTTCATGAAATAGGCTGGCGCGTTAGTCAGTCAAATGACATAACGGTATATTCATACAGTCCATATCTCGTGGTAAATGTTGTCTTAGGTATGTCCTGCTCCCGAATCTTCAATCGATGGTACCACGATCGCAAATCGATCTTGGAAAACACTTTAGCTCCTTGCAAGCGATCAAACAGATCATTTATCATAGGTAGTGGGTACTTGTTCTTGATCGTTACTTGATTTAAACCACGATAGTCTACAACCATCCTTAATGATCCGTCCTTCTTCTCTACTAAAAGTGCGGGTGATCCCCAAGGCGAAGAACTTGGGCGTATATAACCTTTATCCATTAGCTCCTTAATCGCTTCTTGATTTCCGCCAAATCCATGCGGGCATCACGTATGGTCGCTCGATATTGGGCATGTACACGGCAAAAGCTCTATCAAAACTCAATGTCTCTATCCGGTGGCATTCACGGCAACTCTTCGGAAATACATCGGAAATCCCTTACCACTGGTACTTCTTCTGCACAACTCGATAAGGAATTTACTTGTGCTCTCCTCGGCTCATGCCGTGATACATACTTGATTCTCCTCCCTTACGGGGTGGTAAGCAAAATTGACTTAGTGGCGCAATCTATGTTCCTCCATACTTGATAACCAATCCATGCCTAATATCACATCCAATCCTTGGGATTCCGAACTATTAGGTCCGAGGGAAAACATAGTGTCCAATCCTTAATGGCGATCGATCACACCATATACTAGCCATGTATTCTGCTCGGGTGAGGTTACTAGCATGGGTGACCTAAGGGCTTGGGTTGGTAATTTGTACTTATCCACAAATCCCTTGATATGTATGAATGTGATGCACCGATGTCGAAAAGAACTAGTGCAGATAAATGACTTAACCAAAACTTACCGATTCTTGCATCGGGCTGATCTTCAACCTCCTCCATGGTAGCGTGGTTCACTTGTCCTTTATTGAAAGGGTTTGGCTTCTTTCAAGCTTCCATTTCCACCTTGGCCTTGGGACATTCATTTGCATAATGTCCATTCTTGGAACACTTATAACGGTGACATGACTCAAGTCTTTCTTGGTTGGGGTTGATGGTGTGGTCCGGTTCGGCGTTGCTTCCTCCATTCCCATTTCCATTTTGTGGCCATTATGGTTGTCTGAACTACCTCCTCCATGGGTATCTGAAACTGAACTCCTGTTTAGGGGTATAGCAGGGGCTTCTTTGGGCTCGAGTTATACTTCCCCCCATACTTCCTCTTGCGGTTCTCAATTTGCTGCTGCTTTCCTTCAATCATGAGGCACGGTCTACCAACTCCGGGTAGTTATTGAAACTTGCTACCATCAACTGCATGCTTAATTCATCATTCAGTCCTTCGAAACTTCTCACCTTAGCTGCATCATGCAACGTCATCAGGGCATAACGTGCTAACTTACTAAAATCATCCACATCTTGTGTGACAGTCCTTCCTCCTTGGCGTAAGTTGCGAAACTCACGCTTCTTCATGGCCATAGCTCCTGCCGAGACATGGGCGGTCTTGGAAAGCTTGCTGAAACTGATCCCATGTGATAGTGTCTCAGGGGTAAGTGGCTGTAAAATTCTCCCACCATCTTGCTGCGGGTCCTTCAAGCTGGTGTGCAGCAAACTTCACCTTCTCTCCATCTGTACATCCTGCAGTGGTCAACTCCCTCCCTACCTTACGGAGCCAATCATCTGCTACTATCGGCTCAGTGCTACTGGAAAACACCGGCGGGTTCAGCCTTAAGAAACGTGTCAAGTGATCTGCGGTGGTGGTGGCGGTGGGTTGTTGTTGTTGCCTTGGTTACTGTACCAATGTTTGGATCAAAGTGTTACTGCTGCTGGATCAAGCTGGGTGATCTCTGGCGGAAAACAAACCGAGGTCGCGTCTCGGAGGCATCGATGGGTTTAGAAAAGATGAGAAATTAAGAAATAGAGTGAGGTCTAAGGAGAAACACTACCCAAATGTATATGAGCAAATGCACACAAAATCACTTCATTCAATTCAAACAAAGGGCTTACAACGATCTAACTATCGCAAAAGTGTGTGTACTATGATGTTACATGGAGGTAATACTACTAATGTGTGGGGTCATCTACTAATTTGAACGGTGGAAGACTCCATGATGTCTGCTCGACCGTCTTCAAAGTCGGGTTCACTTGGATCCGAATCGGTGTCGTCGATGATGATGTAGTTGCTCGGACAGCCGATGTACTTGTCTTCATTCTTGAGCGCCAATTTCTTCTTGAGTTCTTCAATCTCATACTTAAGATCGTTATTGTGTCTTGCTACAGCTACGATCTCGTCCATGTAGTCCTTACGTGTAGACTTTAGTTCTTCTTCAAGTTCGATGATCCTTCCCTTCGCATCCTTCAATTCGATCATATCATTGCACATCTGGTTCTCCTGGCGTCGAATGTGCTGGTTTAACTCCTGGATGAAAGCTGCAATGGATCTATCCTTCTTGGTGCTGACTATCTCCCATTGTTCATCTCGGCGTCCGCAAATCGATAGATGGTGTCCTTGAGGTCTTCTTGGTAAACTTCTCCAATCGTCCCATGGTGATATGAGCTGCCATGCTCTTTCCCGGACTCGAGTTGGTGCCTTGAAAACACTATCTATAGGCTTGGTGATTGGGGCAAATGTCCTTCCGGAACGTGAGCTTGAATCTTCGGCGCTCTTCTTGAGCGAGTGGCGTTGAAAGTCCGGTGAAACTTGGTAGTCAATGTTCGGTACTTGGTGACTTCCTTCAAGTGAAATCAAAAGGTGTGCCTTCATCTGGTTGGGCGTACTTGATCTTGGCGTCCTTCATCCTAAAAGAGTAGAAAAGATGAGGAGTTAGAAAATGGGAAGAGAGTAGTGATCTATGGCTTTAACTTAGTGGTGGTGTCCTCTGATCGGCGTGTGCTCGATACCATCTCTGTGGCGACCCGACCGAATGGATCAAGTCTCGTGCTCGGTGTCATCCTGGATCGATAATCTTGACACCACAGATTACTTCAAGGATTTATAACGAGTAGCAATCACACACTTATTACATCGTTGCCCAAAGAGGACTTATTACAATAAATATGGCTTAAGGCCATCTAATAACGATAACAGCGGAAGACTTGGAAGATAAGTGAGTCCATCAACTCCAGTGACATCACTTGAGTATAGAACCACGACCTAAAGCACCTTACTAAATCGTCGAAAAGTCGCAACATGAAAGTTGCAGCCAAAACAGGTCAGCACATGGAATATCTGGCAATGTAACACATAGAGAATAATGAATGATAAGCCTGTACTACATGCATATGTGGCTGGTGGAAAAGCTCTCTGATTCTGAGTTTTGCATAAAGCCAGTTTTCCCTCTTGCAAAGGAATAAATTTGTTTAACTATCATGGTGGTTGTTAAACATTGAGAATGGTTGACACATCCTCAATCCCAATTAAAAGTACTCATTAAAACCCAACAATATTAATTAGAGTAACATGTTGAGATTCACATGATATTCAAGTACTAGATACTCAAGATGTCCATAACAGGGACACGGCTAATCATGATTAGTTTATACACTCTGCAGAGGTTTGCGCACTTTTCCCCACAAGACTCGATCGCCTCCGTTTGGTTTCTCGCACTACATGGTGTTTGAGAGCGGATGGCCGAGACATAGTCTTTCGAAGCATTTGCACCTTACGATGGGTAGACCATACCACCTACAACCCCTACATCAGCTAGTCTACCACCGTAAGAGTTCACACGACTTAATCAACTATGCGAGCCCATAATGGCTTGTGGCTGCACACGGAAGTTACTAGCATGAATGATCTTATGATCCCTTTGAGCACAGGTGGCGGTCCGAAGAAAAACAGGCAAGTCTGATAGAAACCAGGTGCCTCAATCCACCCGGATGTGTGTTTAAGTTGCCACCTTAAATAAACCATTAATTTAACAATCTCACATCTGTCATGGAATACACTCACCCAATCCACGTCTACTAGCATAGCATAGCATAATAAGCAAGCGTAGAAGTAACTCCCAAGGTTTCATAAGTAAAACAGGTAATAGGTACTACCTCAATCTACTTCCCATCCCACAATTTATTTAGATCCTAATCATGCAAGTGTTTGAGGATTGATCTAATGCATAAAAACTGGGTATGAGAAAGTATGATCAAGTGTTACTTGCCTTCTCGATGATCCATGAAACCTAGAGACTTCGAAGTAACAAGCGGCGCACTCGGGTGATCTATCGCAGACAAACAACAAGCATACAATAAGTACTCATCTAATGCACAGGTAAATCTCGAATAAAAGATCTAACCAGAAAGTTCAACTTAAGAACCCTGGTTGCAAAAAGAATCGAATCAAATAAAACAACGAAAGTCAAGCGACGAAGAAAACAACTCGGTTCTAGCAAGTTGAAACTAAGTCAAATTTTACAGTAGCAAAACTTTGTTTAAGTTGATTAATCGGAACGGCGGTTTGAGATGAAACTCAGGTGTTTGAATCACGGATTCCGATAAGCGGCGAGAAGATAGACTAGAAAGAAAATCGGATCTGAAATCGCTATCGGAAAAATAGCGGAATAAATCCGATGAGAAAGAAAACGACGAGCGGTTGAGCGAGCGGACGTTCATTAACGAAGCAAACCGGTGATCACGTTCGTTAGGACGAGCGGTCCGCTAACGCTTGCTAAACAAAACCGGAAAGAAAAACCGGCGAGAAAAACCGATCTAGGGTTTGGAAAGAAAACCAAAACAAAAACCGATCTAGAAAACTGAACGGAAACCGAACGATTCTGAAAACCGAACCGAGGAAAAGAAAAGGTGGCGCGGCGCTAGTACCTCGAAGAGGCGAGGGCTCCGGCGGCGGCGTTAGTGGCGGCGGCGGCACTTGGCGGCGGCGGTGTAGGCGGCGGCGGCGTAGGTAAGGCGGCGGCGCGCTGCTGCTGCTGCTGAGGAGAGAGAGGAGAGGTGTTGGTTTGATGTGTTAGAGGGGGTGCTTGGGTATTTATATTGGGGAGGGAGGTTTTGCTTGGAGTAGGGGACAAGAATTAGAGTAGGATTAGGAATCCTAGGAATAAAAACGGAATAACGAAGCGGGTCCAAATCCTACTAGGATTTGTAAAAGAAAAAAGGAAACCGGGCGGCTCCTCGCTCCTCAGTGCGGCGCTGGCGCTAGCGATGGCCTTGGCCTCTGGCCGCCGGCTGGCTTAGCGGCTTGGGCCTTTGGCCCAAGGCGCTGACTCTCTTTTTTTTAAATCGGTTTGGCAAGAAAAAATACAGAAAAAAAATCTAAACGAACTCCAAAATTTACAAAGTAAAATTTTCCCGACTCCTAAAAATGAGTCGAACAAAATGAACTTTTACTCGGGCCTAAAATGCAATTTTTGAAAACACGCATTTTTCCCTAAGGCAAATAAACTCCGAGAAAAATCCAAAATTTGATTTATTTATTAAATCTTCATTTTTCCTAAATTTTGGGAAAGTCATATTATTCCCTCTCTTATTTTTGATATTGGAAAAATTATTTGAAGATAAAATAAATAAATCCAATGATCCTCTTTTCATAGTTTTGAGAGAACTCAAATACTGAAAATTTGAAATCTACAACTCTCTCGAGGGTCCTTGAGTTGCGTGAAATTTCTAGGATCAACAAAATGCAAGAAAATATGATATGCATGATGATCTAATGTATAACATTCCAAATTGAAAATTTGGGATGTTACAGCCTTGCCGGGGATGACAGCAAGCGCCGCGGCAAGACCCTTGCCGGGACCCCGGCAAGGCCCCTTGCCGAGGACACCCGTGGGGCCATCATCAGGCCCGCACTAGTCGCACCTCCACCGCCGTTCGCATGCAGCTGCCGACCCAACCAGTTGGGCCGGCACCTGCGTGGCGGCATGCAGATCTTCGTGGAGACTCACCACTGCGCCACCTCAGCTGCATGCCTGCCTACATGGCACCACAAGCACCGGTGGCCAGGGCGAATGTCAACACAAGAGGGAGCGGCGACGGACGGGACGGGGCTCTCCCCCGACCCCGATAAAGCAAGGACACCTCAACAAGGCGCATTAAATGCGCCTTGTCATGTAATACGAGGGATAAACTCGCATTACTGTACCATCTCCACCTCCTGTGTGCCACTGTGGTAGCCCCTTTCTTATAAAAGGAGGCCCGAGGCGACCAGGAGAAGGTTTCGCCTTTTTGGAGCTCCTCACGCCCCATAGCTAGCTCAAGAACACAGATATACAATCCACCAAAGCAGGAGTAGGGTTTTACGCATCCTCGCGGCCCGAACTCGATAAACGAATCATGTGCTACTGTTTGATCCGCTCTTCTCACGACCCCCGCGCCCCGCAACCGCAGTAGGGATTCTTGCGATCCCATAGGTGTCGTTTCCCACCGACATCTTATTTATCGCAGGAAGAAAATGGATCGCCACTTCTTTACTCTGATTTCTTGTCCATCACTTACTTGTTAGTTGAAAGCAAACATTGGTTGTGAAGTTGCCTTTGTCGGGTTTGCACCTTCAGATCCGCCATGCCACACTCAACACTATACTCGCAATGCTTATGGTTTCCCCTTTTATATTCCACACTAGTTATATGACAGTAGACTAAATTTCAAAACTGGGTCAGTCAATTTTTGAGTGCTCGCCGGAGTTCGCCGGTGCGAAGGAAGGGGCTTGGGTGGGGATGGTGGTTGTGGGGGCGGTAGTGGGGCTTCACCGAACGAAGAAAACTCGATGCGGGTGGGGGCGGGGGTGGGCGGTGGGGGTGGCAGAGGAACACAAGCGGTTGGGGTGGTTCAGAGGAGGGTGGGGGGGTCTGGGGCCGGTGGTTCGGCCGGCGGCCTGTGCGGTGTTCTGTATGGGAAGAATCAGAGATGAGGAAGAAGAAGGGTTAGGAGACGTAGGATCTTCATCCAACCGCCTGAAGTGGTCGACTGACCCAAATGAAAAAAGTCACGCGACTTGCATGCAGACATGCCTTTATATTCAGTACCATCATCGTAGCTGCTTAGCACTGCTCCTGAATCCATCAAGCTAAACAACATGCCACTCATAATTCCAAACTTGTTGCTCAAATACGAGTCTGATATGATGCTAATATTACCAAAACAGATAACATTTAATTGGTTAGCTAATGTTCCTACTTTACTTTCGAAAAGCACGTGCACCACATACAGAGAGACAACACGGAGTTGCATTCCTAATGCGCTCTGGTTCATCATGTGTGGGCACTGCGCAACGAACATTTTATTATCCAAAATCTGCTTGCTCTTCTTTAGCATGTTCCTCTTCTGTTCTTCTTTAATAAGTACTCTCTCCGTTCCTAAATACAAGTCTTTGTTTAGATTCCACCATGGACTACATGTGGAGAAAAATGAGTGAATCTACAATCTGAAATGCATCTATATACCTCTGTATGTGATCCATAGTGGAAATCTCTAAAAGACTTATATTTTGGAACAGAGGGAGTATGATAGTAGTACAGTATGTTCCTTCTAGTGAAGATGAGCAGGGACATTTGCAGTGTAGAGGTCTATACAGTTGGTTGTGATGGACACTTTGAACTCTTTGGGCCTCTTTGATTCGTAGGATTTTGTAAACATGTGAATAGGAATTGTAGTGGCCTGCCCACTTGAATCCTATAAGATTAGCAAGGAAATGCGGGGAGTTGTGTCGCCTTTGAGAGTTACACTGATATTAACAGTACCGCACCTTCAGTTGAAGAGAGCTGGTATCTGAAGCCTTTCTAGCCGTACCGGCAATACAAGTACATATATTCCAGCAAGTTCCACTTTGCTGATTTTACTCCTGATGCTTACGGTTTTACCGTTATATCTACACTATGATCTGTGTAGCTGCTTTGTGTCGCACTAGCAGCAGTCCACTCTTGAAGCTAAACAACACACCAATCATAAGTCCAAAGCTTACTTCTTCAAATACGAATTGTGATATATTACTGATATTAGTTAACAGACACACATTTAATTGGTCAGGTAATGCTCCCACTTGATTTTCCAAATGCATGTGGCCACATATAGAGAGACAGCATGGAATTGCATTTCTTTGGGCGCTGTGATTCATCATCAGTGGGAAACCAACATTGTATGCAATGAAGCGGAACCTCAAGAATATACTTCCTCTTCTGTTCTTTAACATGTTCCTCTTTTGTTATTCTGTATTTAGTGCGTACAGTATGTTCCTTGTCAGGAAGGGGAGCAGGGACATCTGCAGCCAACAACTGATAGAGCTGGCCTGTACGTGTAGCGGCAATACAACCCCGTATTTTCCAGCCAGTTACACTTTCCTGATTTATATATCTTGGTTATGGTGTACCCCTTTTATGTACACTATGATCTACCTAGTTGCTGTGTGCTCTTGTTGTCATGGTTTGGCAATAAACTCTCCATACAGTATATTATGAACCTATCATCTACCAACTATCCTTACTTCTGGAGCCTATTTTTTTGTGTACTTGTGTCAGATTATATTAATGCACGCACCATTATTATAGCACACGTGAGCTCTCTCATCAGAATCAAGTGATAGCACACAAGGGTTTACAGGGGCGCCCCTATATTAGAATATCCTCTGCATTACAAAGATAATCTCACTACTATTTATGCTTTCATGCTTCTCAGATATTATACGTAATCACGGTGAATATCAGAATCCGCGCATCAGAAATTGTGGAACACTGCAACGACTTAAAAAATTGGCACCAAGGCATTGAGTGCCATTATGGATGCAATGAAACTCATATGCTCCCCACCTATAGATTCTTGTTCAGAATATGATCCTAATGACTATTCTGACCTCGAGGAGTCAAAGGCAGATGGCCTGTCCTGTTCACCCGCATGTTCTAATTTGGCAAGGTTTTATTGATTGCGCATATCTTGCATAAGTTGTCTTGCATTTTTTCTACTTTGTTGCATCGCCATCTGCGTTTACTCATCATATATGTCAAGATGCCATGCCCATCCATTATCAATGAATATTCCATCTGTCATCATACCCTGTTTTTTCACACAAATGTTATTCTTATGCATCAGACATCAAAAAGGAAGAGGGTGATTGCCGAACTTGAAGGAGCACCAGCAAAGTCCTTGAAAAACGTGGTGGTGCGGAGAAATCAGACAGCACCCCACATATATTTGCTCTACAACCAGTGACACAAAACGTAGGACCGACTCTAGCAGACTATACCCATACTTTACTGGCCACACCACTAGCCCCACCACACGGGACCTGCACTCCAGCAAAAGGTATGCCGATTTCAGCTTGCCATAGCACCAGCCGCACCACGTAAAAATCCCACCCAAAGAAAAAGTACAGAAGTCCACCGGCGAAGACCTATCCCAACTGCAGAGACGGCCAATTCCTGCAGATTGGAACCCCATTGCAATTATTCCCAGTTTAAAAGACAATGCTTTCAATGTTATTAGGGACTACGTGCATATATTCCCATCATGGGAAGATTATAGTGAAGACAAACACCATTTTCACATCTTCATGTCCCACTTACGTGTAAGTGCTATTATTCATGGTGATTATTTTCCTGTTTTCTGCTGATTGAACACATTAATGATTTACATTACATTGTTTTAAGTAGGCGAGGGTCAATCTGGATAGTCATGACGAGCAAAGCTTGCTTGCGCTTTTCAAGGAAGCATTGCAGCAGTATCGGTGTTACCTGAGGAAATCACACTTTGATGGCAAGTCTATAAATGAATTTCCAGTGAAGTCTCATGTGCTAAATTTAGAAGACATTTAATGGAAAAACCTTGTGTTGCACTGGTCTCGTTCCCAGGATGAGGTATTGTCTATGATATCACATGACAATTTGAACTCCTACTTTTCCGCATGTGCCTTACGGATCTCTGCAGGAAATCTGCTCAAACAAGAATTCCAGTTTGAAAAGGACGACATGATATCACAACTATGTTATCCGCTGCTTTACTCTTGTTAGTACCTGTTGTCCTGTATAACTATACTTGCATTCATACCTGGTGCATTATGTGACAGCAGTATGGATGATAGCTTGCTTATCAATTGTTCGCTCCAAATTATCTGATCTATATGAATGGTTACATTAGTGTAGAATATATCCAATGCCAATGAATTTTTTTAGCTCTGCATTGTTCTTGTAAGTACCTGCTGTCCTCTATCAGTGTACTTATATTGACAGCTAGTTGTTCGTGTACCATCACTCTGCAGCTTATTTTCCTTTTCCCTCCATTTTCTACACATCAAATCTATATTTAATCTTACCATAAGGTTGGATAACACTCATGGTACTGAAGAAGTTTAGCGCTGCATTGCTCTTGGCTGTACCTTTTGCATGTATCGCTATACTTACGTTTATATTTACTTGGTTATGTAGCATCACTCTTCATCTTATCTTAAATATTCTCCATTTTTTCTTATATTATCACATCTATATTTACTCTTAACAAAATGTAGAATAAAGGCAATGCTTATGAAGAAGATTATGTGGTAAACTTCTTGAATTGCCCCCCCCCCATCAGATGGACAAGGGCTTTATAGAGCATGTCTTCACCAATAATGTAAGTTTGTTCTTCTCAAGCCTTCAAACTTTGTTGTGTATATTTGGTTAGGCATGACTGCAACAGCTGTTTATTTTTGGTGTTTGCATCAAATTGCATGTTTAAACTTTATTATGTAGTTCATAACAAAAGATTGTCCTTCTCAATTTAAGTTTTCAGTTGTACAACCAATTTCCTTCTTCATACCATGTAAATTAAACTATACAGAGCAAGTGATCTTCTTTTGCACTGCATGTATGCTTCTGTTCTTGGTCCGTAATCTAGTGGTGTGGTGAACCTACCCACTACAGCACAATGTCATATTTTGCAATGTCTTAACTTTGAACAATGTCATATCATTCTACTATTATTTAAACCGTCTCTTTATTTGCCAATCTGAAATGGGATAAATTGACAAAACACTAACCATTGATACTTATGAGTTCTTGATCTGTAATCCAGCGGTGTCATGAAGCTGCCAACTCCTTCACAATGTCATTTCCTGCCATGTCTTAACCTGAACAATACCATATTGTGTTAATGCTATTTTAAACTGTGTCACTTTATTCATCAGTAAGAAATGTGATGAATTGTCAACACTGATACTTATATGTGCAACACCTGTCATATGTCTGCTTGTTTATATTTTAGAGTGAGGAGGATATAAGTGTCAAACAAGCGCAGTCTCATCAGCTTGCTTAGCTGCTTGTGTTGTAGCTCCCGAGCAGGGCTAACCTTTCTTGAAGATATTTTGTCGGCGTGCTGTCAGTTTTGTATATTATTTTGTCGGCGTGTTTATTTGCACCGGTGACGATCTTTGATGCCCAGTGTATGTAATATGTTGTATGCTTGTGCTTTATTATCATAGTGGCGAACTTTGATGCCCAATGGATGTAATATGCCGTAATTTCTTTATTGTATAGTCTAGGTTTTTTCTTATTCACGATGTTGCAGTTATTTTACTGTATATATGTCATGTCTTCGCAGTAAACCGGCCAAACCGTAAAATTACGGTACATAATCAGGCCGTCATGCAAATCACTATGTATGATCCGCATCATGGGCCCAGTCATCTTGGTCCGTTAATAGGCCTAAATGTAAACTGGCCCACCAGTAGATTCGGGCCTTTAATAGGCCGAGTAAACCGCCGGCCCTATTTTCGCAAGAAAACTCAATGGGCTTTTAGGAGGCTGAAAAGTTGGTTAGGCTTGAAACGTGCCGAACAGCTCGCGGGCCAATAGCAGGCCGAAATAGACCCCGACCCATGATTGTGCCAATAACATCATGGGCCGTTAACAGGCCAAAATTGTCTCGGTCCTTGTTTGGCCCAATCAGATTATCGGCTGTGAGCAGGTCGGATGCAAACCGGGCCGTAGTTAGGCCCAACTATATGACGGGCTTTTAACATGCTGAAATGTTAAACGGGCCTTTAACAGGCCGAAACTAATATCAGGCCGAGTTACTAAATGGGTCTTTAGCAAGTGGGCCCAAAAGCATAGCGTCCAGTTGACGGGCCGAATCTGATATGGGCAATAATTTATCCCAAAGCCTCTTAAAGGGTCGCACCTGATCTGGGCCGTAATTTGGCCCAGAACGTGGTAGGCTTTTAACGGGCCGGATCTCATATGGGCCTTCATTAGGCCCGAAACATGGCAGGCTGTTAATGGACCGGATCAAATATGGGCCGGTATTTGGCCCAAAACATGGTAGCCTGTTAATGGGCCGGCCCACTAGTGTCCACAAAATATTGTGGGCCTTTAGCTAGGCCGGCCCATTATAGTCGGCAAAATCTCGTGGGCCTTTAGCTGGGCCGGCCCATTATGGTCTGCAAAATCTTGTGGGCCTTTAGTTGGGTCGGCCCATTTAATCTTTATGGGCCACTTTTGGGCCGGTCCACGTGTCAACATATCATAGGCGCATCTCGCCCATTGGATGAGTGACACATGTGCCAACGCAGAGCTGACACGTGGTTCCTTCGGCCAATGAGAATTTTACACATGGAAAATCGGCATTGGTCGTGGCTGTTAGCGGGTTATCGGATCCAAAACCGGATCCGATAGCTTAAGGATGATCCATTACGGTGGATGCCACGTGTCGGTCACCCTTGAAGAAAGCACTTCCATGACACGACATTTATCGTCATCGAAGGGAACACTTCTGTGATGAAAATTTTGGTAATGTCATGGAACACTTCTATGACAACACAGGTATGACTATCTTTATTCTGTCATAAAATCTTCATGGATGTACATGCATAATAGAAAATGTGACCTACTGTGACAAACACATATCATCACGAAAGTGTATTTTTTTTGTAGTGGCTGCACAACCTCACACCAGGTTCTATCCTGCACATATCAGGTTTTGTTGCTCTCTGCGAACTATTTTTAGGCTGCGGGGCTCATTTTGAACTGTGGAGAAAGTTCTTTTGCCTCGTCCCTCGTCATCAAGGGGGTTCTATATTTGAAGTGAGCGGCACCGAAGTATGTCGCCTAGCCGGATCAGGTTACCTCGTCGGAACTCCCAAAAAGGGATTCGAAGAATGGACTTCGGAATGGTTTTATATTGAGGATGTTCCCCTTTCGGACACAGTTCGACGTGGACTTCCCAAATTCTCCAATCCTTTGAAGAAACGCCTCAACTGGCGCCCCGGAGCCCCAAGCAAGAAGACAGTGCGGAATTAATGAGGTTGGTCAGCAAGATAAGGTTACTCGCCCATTCCGAACTCTCGATAGTCAAAGTCATGGCACTGCGATAAAGCTATGCATCCAGCCCCTTCAGTCTAGAGTAACCCCTATATGGTGTTACAATGGAGAGGCCGACGCATCTCGTTATAAGCGCGAGGGCCTGGCTACCCAGCCGCTCTGGCCGCCATTCTGGTAGGTCTTTATAAGGGGGAGAAAGAAGAATTCACCCGTTTAAATTGTCGAGAAGGTTTCTCCATGTATAAAACCATTGAATGGGTAAGTTTTGGATTATCAGCATTGTAACACCTCATTATCGAGGTATGCTAATCGAATTGTTCTGGCCGTCTTAAAACGGACATGGAGGAAGGTGGTCGAAAATGTTCACTGCCCCTCACCACAGCTAGAGGACTATGCTCACAACGAGGACCCCGGATCCCGCGCAGATCCGGATATATTTATAGAGTTTGACGATGGGGTCTTTTATCAAGCTAGCCTTGATGGCTCAGAAGTGGCTATTATGGCCGACTACCCCGACCTTCTCCCTTTCTCCAATGTAAGTATTCAGAGACCATCCTCAAAAAGGAACCCCGCACTTGCGTCTCACCCATAACACTAACTCGTGCTTCATAGGATCGGCGCTCAGCGAGCCGCACCCCATCGAGGGCGGCCCCTAGGAAGGTAGCATCTATGCAGGGTGATCCTTCAAAACGAAAGGGAACCGGGAGCGCCGTCGATCCCCCTCCTTCATAAAGAGGTATAACCTTTAATATGTGCCTAGGCATAAGACCAGATTGTCATATTTCTCCTCCCATCTTATTTCAGGAGGAGCACACGACGAACCATGTCCAAAGTCCCAGTAAGCCGATCATCAACTAATCCGGCACCGGGCTCATCAACCAAGACAATAGCCAGTACGGATGCAGCACCAACTCATCCACCTCATGAGGATTCGGATGACGTATCCGTCATAAATTAAGGGAGTGGAGAGCGTGATGAATCATCGGCGACTGAAACAGACCATGCACGCTCCAGTTTTTACTAAGCAGGAATTCACTGCCCTCAACACCATGGATGCATATATACGAGCCGCCCGGGATGGACTTGCTGGAGTTTCTCACTTGTTTTCAAAAGATATGCAGGCAATGGTTTGTGTAAATTTAATAGATATATGTGAGTAGCCCCCGAGACTTGAAGTGATTTAGACCAACCGACTTAAGGATTGCTATGACCGCAGGTTCTCAAAAAGGAGAACAATGCGCTGTCCCAGGAGCTTGAAACAAGCCGGACAAAGCTAAATGCCGCCACCACAGAGCTAGAGGAAATGAAGAAAGTCAGAATGACCATTGAGCAAAATAACAAACTAGAGGAGGAAAAGGATAAGCAAACGGAAAAGATAAAGAGCTTAAAGGCTCAATTATCGGATGCACAAAAAGAGAATCAAAAGTTGAATGGTGGCATATTCGGTATGACCTTTGAACCATCCAGGAGAATCATATTATCCCGTAATTCAAAGTGTTATAATGTTGTTCTTGCAGGTCTATTAACCAGGCGTCCTGAAGAGGAAGTATACGGATTCTGAGGCAACGTTCTAAAAGAGTTGTCCGGAGTGCATGAGCGGGCCCGGAAAGCCATGAAGAGTATGGTCAAAGCCTTATGGCCATCTAATGCCCCCCCCCCCCCGCCAGAAAGTATGGAGGGGTTGGCGAACCTGTTCAAAGGTGCTCGGCGCCGTTTTGAGCTATGGAAGGCGTCAGGATGCTGGGAAGGTGTACGGGAGGCATGGGCGATGGTGAAGACACGTTGCACCGGGCTCGATCCGAATCGTATGGCCCGAGTTGGACCTCGGGGACCGGATGGAAAAGAGATTCTCGTGAACTTGGTGTATGACTAAGTGATGATACCTCTGAAATATTTGCAAGAAGACTGTAGCTTAGACAATTTGATAGATGGCATAGATAAAGAGTAGGGTTCGATTCGATGTATCAATGTACTTTATCATCGAACTTATCTCCAACCGAACTTGTCAAAAAAATTCATCGCAGGCCTTCGGCTTCGACCTCCGAACCAAGAAGTTGGAGTGTTTTCGGGTACCATGTTGGAATGTAACAAACATTCATTATGTCCGGAAACCAGGCAATCCGGTCATATTGCTCGAACAGACAAAATTTATTTGGGGAGTTATGTTATATTACTATTTAACGTAAGAAACATCTTCCAGGGAAAATAGTCTGTTAAGGGTTCCTTTCCTTGGGTCGGCATACTTAATTATGCATGCCTAGGCTTTGATCCGAAAGATAGAATTACGGGCAGCCCATCCCTTATTTGTTAGAAGACTTACATAAACGCAAATAATCTGTCATTGCTTGCCAACCAATTATTCCCTTAAGAATGCTAGCTTTCTGCTTCACCCATCTGAGGTACAGATCGGATTAACTGGTTGTAACAATCGCAGACGTGCTCCATTTACACCCTAGCCGAACAATCGGGAACGTAGGGTATAAACACAGGAGTGAGGCAACCCAGCTTTGCAAAAACTTAAGTCATAGAGGTGCATATAATGGCAAAAAGTGTATAGAACAAATGACGTAAACAATGTAAGCCACAATCTTTTAATAATAAGCTTCGTCAAAGAAGCCCCCAGTTATAGTGGGTGTATATATTTAAAGATGTGTACCCCTAATAGTTCGGTAGATCCAAACATACCTTGGGATATAAAAGGGACAAAATAAAAAAGGATAAGATAAAAAGGAACCTAGTCAAAGTAAAAAAAGGTGCTACCGAACTATCCGTATCGTCAGAGCCAAGAAGCATTCCGTGGATTCGGCTCAAGGCGATTATCTGATGCATTACGAAGGAGATAGGCTCCTCCTGTGAGAACTTCATCTATGATGAAGGGGCCCTCCCATCTTGGTTTGAGCTTATCCTTCTTCTCTGGGAGATGCAAGACGAGGTCACCAACGTTATAAGTCTTGGCCCGTACTTCTCTGCTTTGGTATCATCTGGCCTGTTGTTGATAAAATGCGAAACGAGCTTGTGAAATATTGCGCTCCTCTTCGAGACCGTCTAGGTCGTCCTGCCGATCGAGCTCGGCTTCTCGCTCTTTATACATGTGCACTTGAGGTGAGTCATGAATGATGTCACATGGCAGGACAGCTTCTGCGCCGTACACCATGAAGAAATGTGTATATCTGGTTGTTCGGTTAGGTGTAGTCCGCAACCCCCAGAGTACGGAATCGAGTTCCTCAACCCAGTGATTATCTGACTCCTGTAGGGAGCGCACCTGTCGGGGTTTAATGCCGCTCATTATCAGGCCATTAGCCCGTTCAACCTGACCGTTTGTTTGAGGGTGGTAGATGGATGCATAGTCGAGTTTAATGCCCAATTTAGCGCACCAGTTTTTCACCTCATCGGCTGTAAAATTGGAGCCATTATCAGTGATGATACTATGCGGGACACCATAGCGGTGTACCACGCCAGATATAAAGTCAATCAATGGTCCTGCTTCGGCTATTTTTACTGGTTTGGCCTCTATCCACTTAGTGAATTTGTCCACCATAACCAATAGATATTTCTTTTTGTGGCTTCCCCCTTTAACGGGTCCGACCATATCGAGCCCCCAGACCGTGAAGGGCCAAGTAATGGGGATTGTTCTTAAGGCAGTGGGAGGATATGACTTTGCTTGGCGAAAAGATGACATCCCACACAACGTTGGACAAGGGCTTGTGCGTCTGCTCAGGCCGTTGGCCAGAAAAATCATGTTCTGAAGGCCTTGCCTACAAGGGCCCGAGCTGCGGCGTGGTGGCCGCCTAGACCAGCATGTATTTCGGCCAAGAGTTGACGTCCCTCCTCTTCGGAGATGCACCTTTGGAGAACTTCGGTAGTGCTTTTCTTGTACAGCTCACCTTCGTGAACATTGTAGGCTTTAGAACGCCGAACTATGCGCCTGGCCTCATTTTGATCATCGGGAAGCTCCTGCCTATTAAGGTAGGCCAGGAAGGGTTCAGTCCAAGGAGCAATAACACCCATGATCTCATGAGCAGAGGGCGTTATTTCGGTATCCGGGCCCCCGATGATATCTGTATTGTGTTCGGCTCATGTAGCATGATCAGGTCCGTACTGGCGTCTCCGCTCTCGTCCTGCCATACCACGGATGGCTTGAAGAGCATTTCCACAAAGGTATTAGGCAGGACGAGGTCATGCTTGGCGCCCATGCAAGTGAGTATGTCCGCTGCCTGGTTACTATCCCGAGCGACGTGATGAAATTCAAGCCCGTCGAACCGAGCCGGTATTTTTAGTACGACGTTTCCATATGCCGTAATTATTGGATATTTTGCATCGAACTCTCCATTTACCTAAGATATTGCGAGGTTTGAGTCGCCGTGCACCTCGAGCCGTTGTATGCCCATGGAGACAGCCATGCGGAGACCATGTAGAAGTGCCTCATATTCGGCTGCATTATTGGAGTCTATATACATGATTTGCAACACGTAGCGGACTGTGTCCCCCGTTGGGGGTGTCAAGATGACGCCAGCCCCCAATCCGGCTAGCATTTTAGAGTCGTCGAAGTACATTATCCAGTTGGAGTAGGAACTGTACTCTTTAGGGAGCTCGGCTTTCGTCCACTCTGCAACAAAGTCGACCGGCACCTCAGATTTAATAGCTCGGCGTGGCTTGTATGTTATTTCGAACGGTAAGAGCTCGATGGCCCATTTAGCTATGCGGCCGGTGGCGTCCCTATTGTTTATAATGTCGTTAAGTGGTACTTCGGATGCCACCATGATCGAACACTCTTGAAAATAGTGTCGGAGTTTTCAGGATGCCATAAAGACCGCGTAAGCTATCTTTTGGTAGTGAGGGTATTAGGATTTGCATGGTGTAAGGACCTCCGATACGTAGTAGACTGACTTTTGGATGGGGAAATTTTGTCCCTCTTCCCCTTGCTCGACGACGAGTACAGCGGTCACTACCTGGTGAGTTGTAGAGATATAAAGCAACAAAGGCTCACCAACACTTGGGGCAGCTAGGATTTGGTTGCCTGCCAATAAGGTTTTTATTTCTTCCTATCCGGCTGTGGCCACTGTCGTCCATTCAAATTTTTTGGTGCATCTAAGCAGTCTATAAAGTGGTAATGCATTTTCTCCTAATCTGGAGATGAAACGGCTCAAAGCCGCCACACACCCTGCTAGTTTTTGGACCCGCTTTAGCTGGGTTTGCTTCAATTCCTCTGTGGGAGACAATGAACCCTAGTAGCTTCCCGGATGGAACGCCGAAGATGCATTTTTCCGGGTTGAGCCATATATCATATGTTCGGAGGTTGTCAAATGTGAGGCGGATATTGAGGGTAGAGTATTCAACAATTTTTGAGGGTAGAGTATTCAACCCAAATTTATTGATTCGACACAAGGGGAGCCAAAGAATATTTTTGAGTATTAGCAACTAAGTTGTCAATTTCGACCACGCCTGAAAGACTTAATATCTGCAGCAAAGTATTTAGTAGCAAAGTAGTATGTAAGTGGCGGTAACGGTGGCAAAAGTAATAGTAACAGTTTGTAGCAATCAGAACAATGGCAACGGAAAAGTAACGAAGCAAAGATCAATATGTAAAATCTCGTAGGCAATGGATCAATGATGGATAATTATGTCGGATGGCATTCATCATGCAACAGTTGTAACATAGGGTGACATAGAACAAGCTCCATTTCATCAATATAATGTAGACATGTGTTCAGAATATAGTCATACGTGCTTATGGAAAAGAACTTGCATGGCATCTTTTGTCCTACCCTCCCATGGCAGCGGGGTCCTATTTGAAATTAAGGGATATTAAGGCCTCCTTTTAATAGAGTACCGGACCAAAGCATTAGCATCTAGTGAATACATGAACTCCTCAAACTACGGCCATCACCGGGAGTGGTTCCGACTATTGTCACTCCAGGGTTGCCGAATCAGAACACGTAGTAGGTGACTATAACTTGCAATATCGGTCCAAGAACACAAATATATTCATGAGAACATAATAGGTTCAGATCTGAAATCATGGCACTCGGGCCCTAGTGACAAGCATTAGGCATAGCAAAGTCATAGCAACATCAATCTTAGAACATAGTGGATACTAGGGATCAAATCCTAACAAAACTAATTTGATTACATGGTAAATCTCATCCAACCCATCATGGTCCAGCAAGCCTACGATGGAATTACTCACGCACGGCGGTGAGCATCATGAAATTGGTGATAGATGATGGTTGATGATGACGATAGAGACGGATTCCCCTCTCCGGAGCCCAAAACAGACTCCAGATCTGCCCTCCCGAGGAAGAACAGGGCTTGGCGGCGGCTCCGTATCGTAAAACGTGATGAATCCTTCTCCCTGATTTTTTCCTCCTCGGAAGTGAATATATGGAGTTGGAGTTGAGGTCGGTGGAGGTCCAGGGGGCCCACAAGGTCGGAGGGCGTGCCCCAGGGGGTGGGCGCCCCCCACCCTTGTGGCTAGGGTGTGGGGCACCTGGTGCTGATTGTTTCACCAATATTTTTTATTAATTCCAAAAGTTATCTCCGTGAATTTTCAGGTCATTCCGAGAACTTTTTATTCTGCAGAAAAATAACACCATGGCAATTCTGCTGAAAACAGCGTCAGCCCGGGTTAGTTCCATTCGAATCGTGCAAGTTAGAGTCCAAAACAGGGCAAAAGAGTTTGGAAAAGTAGATACGTTGGAGACATATCAACTCCCCCAAGCTTAAACCTTTGCTTGTCCTCAAGCAATTCAGTTGACAAACTGAACGTGATAAAGAAAAAACTTTTATAAACTCTGTTTGACCTTGTTGTTGCAAATATGTAAAGCCAGCATTCAAGTTTTCAGCAAAGAGCATGAACTAACCATATTCACAATAACTCTTAGGTCTCACAGTTACTCATATCAATGGTGAAAGGATCGAGAAGAGGTGTCTAGAGGGGGGTGAATAGACTCTAATCAAGAAAAGTTGCAGTTTTTAATTTCTCTTAAGTTAATGTGGAATTTTAGCACAAGTTTAAACATTCACAATACATATCAAGCAAGCATGCAAGGATACAAGAGTATATGAGCAGCGGAAAGTAAAGCATGCAAGTTGCAAGAATGTAAAGAGAAGGGATTGGAGTGTGCAAACGCAAGTTGGAGACACGGAGATGTTTTATCCGTGGTTCCGATAGGTGGTGCTATCGTACATCCACGTTGATGTAGACTTCAACCCTCGAAGGGTAACGGTTGCGCGAGTCCATGGAGGGCTCCACCCACGAAGGGTCCACGAAGAAGCAACCTGGTCTATCCCACCATGGTCGTCGCCCACGAAGGACTTGCCTCACTAGGGTAGATCCTCACGAAGTAGGCGATCTCCATGCCCTTACAAACTCCTTAGTTCAACTCCACAATCTTGTCGGAGGCTCCCAAGTAACACCTAGACAATCTAGGAGACACCACTCTCCAAGAAGTAACAAATGGTGTGTTGATGATGAACTCCTTGCTCTTGTGCTTCAAATGATAGTCTCCCCAACACTCAACTCTCTCTCTCTCTCATAGGATTGGATTTGGTAGAAAGAATATCTGAGTGGAAAGCAACTTGGGGAAGGCTAGAGATCAAGATTTATGTGGTTGGAATGGAATATCTTGACCTCAACACAAGTGTAGGTGGTTCTCTCTCAGAAAAAATGTATTGGAAGTGTAGTCATGTTCTGATGGCTCTCTCTTCGAATGAAGAGTGGGTGGAGGGGTATATATAGCCTCCACACAAAATCTAACCGTTACACACAAATCACCAAACTCGGTGGGACCGATTAAGAGAACTCGATCAGACCGATTTGGTTCATAATGTGACCGTTAGGTGTTTCAGTGGGACCGGCTGGATCAACTCGGTGGGACCGATGTGCTAGGGTTAGGGTAAATCCAAAACTAGGTTTGACCGATTAAACTCAGTGGAACTGATTTGGGTAATAAGTGAAACAGAGAGTTGGCCAAACAAACTCGGTGGGGCTGATTGCATATCTTGGTGGGACCAAAAATATTGCAATAGGTAACAGAGAGTTTGCAAGCCCATCTCGGTGAGACCGAGATCCCATCGGTGAGATTGAACTGATTAGGGTTTCTGGCAGTGGCTATGTCAACTGAACTCGATGGCTCCGGATAGAAAGAATCGGTGTGGCCGAGTTTGATTTTTGGTTTGGGACATATTTGGAAGTGAGGAAGTGGTTGAGGGCTTGGGAGCATATCACTAAGCACTTTGGGCAAGCAAGCCATTAAGCAACACCTCATCCCTTCTTAATAGTATTGGCTTTCCTATGGACTCAATGTGATGTTGGATCACTAAAATAGAAAATGTAGAGTCCTTAGCTTTGAGCTTGATCCAATCCTTTGTCCTTAGCATATTGAAGGGGTTCCACATCCTCTAGTCCATGCCACTCCATTGTTGAACTTATCTGAAACATACTAGGTAGAAACATTAGTCCAACAAGAGATATGTTGACATTAATTACCAAAATCACCCAGGGAGCACTTGTGCTTTCAATCTCCCCCTTTCTGGTAATTGATGACAACATACATCAAAGCTTTAGATAAAGATATAGAGAACAACAAGTAAAGCTTTGGAAAGACATGTAGCATGCAAAGGCTCCCCCTATATGTATGCAATCATATAAATATGAAACATAGGAGCATGTGAATGCATAAGCATGACAAAGTAAGCCATGAGTTACATGTATCTTGGCTATATGCATCAGAGTGAATAATGTAAATATAGGAAACGTACCTTCATGCTCATGAGTCTTTCTTGCAAACAATATGTACAACAGCAAGAGATCCTCATACACATGACTGAGATGCATATACTTACCTTGTGGTCTTGAGTTGGCTTAGAACGGAATGAACCCGAGTAAACAAGGTTAGATAACACAGATACATCTACTAGCCAGGGCAAACAAAAGAACCACAAAGGTACCAAGACTGGGATGACATTTATAGAGTGAGTACTGAGTACTCCATTGGATATAGACATGTCCCCAAAGGTAAAGATGTGCAATAAAATCGGATATTTCCTCCCCTTAGATGTCTTGCTCCCCCTGAATCTTGAATGGGATATTGGGAGAAGATAGGGAACAGAAAATCAGAGCAAAAGAAAAGAAAAAAGAGCTAATGCAATCGGTCACATATGATCAAATATGAACATGTATTTCCCCACTTACAGACATGTAACTTCTCTCCTCTTGAACACCAAGCATCTGGGGTTTTCTCACTCTCTTCACCTGGTTCTCCCCCCCTATAGAAATGATTAAGCATAGAGCTTTGATGTGATCTCTCTCTCCCACTTTGACATCAATTTCCAAGAAGGGCTCTTCTGGATTTTTTTATTGCAGAAGGGTTTGGTCCTTGAGTCACAAAGCAAGTCGAATGTGATGCTGGTAGAGGACAAGAGTCATTAAGTGGAGCTGGAGAAAAAATCAATACAGGAATAAGTGGCAAGCTGTCTTTCCTGTAGTGAAATTGGTAGCACCGAGTTGTGTGCTTCGGTGGCACCGAGAGAATTCGATTGGACCGAAGGAAACAAACCGGTGTGACCAAGTCCATCACAGAGAAAACACTTGTCACCTCAGCTCACTAGGCACTTAAGATCTCACAAGGATTTGCAAGGAATTTGCTAAAAGATTTGCAATGAATTGGATGCAGAAAATGCAGAATAACAAGAATGAAAAGAAAAGAAAAGAAAAGATCTAAATGAAGTTTTTTTTCAAAGGGGAAACACATATGCAGGAGACAAATGCAAGAGGGAACACAAGAGAACTTCATCTAGAATTGGGCGGTGACAAAGTCACCTATGTTAGAGTATATTGACTTAGGAGTCAAGTGAGGTCACTTGATCTTTGGTCATACTCATCGTTTAAGCTCAAAATGGGGTTGCCATTTTTTGTTTAAGCGTCTTGATGTATTCACATCTTGTTGAGTTTCTTTACCCCATGACTTGGAGTAAAGTTTCTCTAAGATGGAATAACATACCTTGGGTGGTGGTGTTGATGTAGTTGAACTTGTGTGGGTTGCTCAAGGTTGATGCAGGTCATCAAGAGTTGGGAGCACCATTTGGAATTTGAGTTCATCTACCTACATAGGTTAGTTTTGCAAGGAAGAGCACTTGTGTATCCAAAATGACAATCATAAAGTTTAGCATAGAATTTGTCAAAGGATACATTTGAAGGGTTTTGTGCTTCCTTGTCTTCCACCATTGTGTGGAGACTTGGTGATGTAGAAATTGCTCAAGATATGAGTGAGTTGCAATTCCATGGATTTTGATTCATCCAAGTACCTACAAGGGTTAGATAGCATGCAAGGTTGCAAAAAAATATCCAAGACATATAGATAGCATCATGAAAGAAATGTCGAGGATTAGTCAAAGGCTCATGCCTTGCATGTATCCAAATGGAGTTCCTACTCCAAGTTTGAAGCACCAATGATGTTCAATTCACCTCTTAAATGGCAAAATAATTTCTCATCAAGCGGTTTGGTGAATATATCCGCTAATTGCTTATTGGTGCGAACATGCTTAAGATCAATGTCCCCTTTGGCAACATGATCTCGAATGAAATGATGACGAACTTCGATATGCTTAGTTTGAGAATGTTGCACGGGATTGTGAGCAATCTTAATAGCACTTTCATTGTCACAAAGCAATGGAACATGTTTCACATATATCCCATAATCTTTAAGAGTTTGTGTAACATCCCAAATTTTCAATTTGGCATGTTATACATAGGTCATCCATGCATATCATATTTTATTGCCTTTTGTTTGCAATCCTCGAAATCCTAAGCAACTCAAGGACCCTCGGAGAGAGTTGGGGATTTTTCGATTTTCATATTTGAGTTTTATCAAATAGTGAAGATGAGGATTTTTGGTTTTAATTATTTTTCTCTTTGGAAAATATTTCATTTTAAACAATAATGAGGGGACATAAAATGACTTCTCCAAAATAATTGAAATATCGGAGGAAAAATGTTAAAATCATTATTTGGTTTTATTTGGAATTTTATTTGCCCTAGAAAAAATTGCATGTTTTAAAAATTGCATTTTAGGGGCCAAGAAAAGTTCATCCTGTTCTAAATATTCCATTTAGACGGAGAAAACTTATTTTGGAATTTTTAGATTTTTATTTATTTTTCTAGGATTTTTCTTAGTCGGCGGAACGTTTAAAAAAGGGACTCAGCCGATCGGGTCAAGCCCACCGAGCCAGCCGCCCGCCCGCCACCCATCGCCTCCTCGTCAGGTCACCACGGACTCGGAGAGTCCGGATCATCACACCTCCCGCCGCCTCGACCCTCCCAAGTCGGAGCCGCCGCCTCCCCCCTTAATACCACCCCGGGCCCCACAGAGCCCCGAGTCGCCGCCACCGCCGCCACAGATCCGCCAGGCTGAGCCGAGCCGCGCCAGCGCGCTGCCGAGCCGCCGCCGCCTTTAGCAACCGCCGCCGCCTCGCCTCCCCCCCCCTCGCCGAGCCCCGAGCCACCCGCCTCGCCGGATGACCTAGCCGAGGTAGCCGCCCTGCCGCCTGGTTTTTTTTAAAAGAAAAACCCCTTCGGTTTTTATTTAGAAAAAAACCCTAGTTCGTTTTTTAGATCAGTTTCATTCTCCGGTTTATTTGTTTAGCGAGCGTTCGCTCGTTCGTTCGTTTTAACGAACATGTTCGTCGTTTAGTTTCTGCTAACGAACGTCCGTTTGTTTAGCCGTTCGTCATTTTCTTTTTATTGGATTTATTCCGCGATTATTCCGATCGCGATTTCTGATCCGATGTTCGAACTAGTTTAACTTTTCGCTCGTTTATCGGAATCAGGCAGTTCAAGCGCCTGGAGTTTCATCTCGAAACCCTCTTTCCGAAAAGCCAACTCAAACAAGTTTTTGCCTCTGTAAAATTTGACCCTAGTTCAGATTAGTAAACAGATCTTGTTTCTTTCGACGTTTGAGTTTCGTTGCTCCGTTTGGTTTGATTCTTCTTGTGAACCGGAGTTCTTAAGTTAAACTCTCCGGTCAACCTCTTTCAGTTGAAGATTCGTTTGTGCATCTTTACTTGTTGCTTATGTATGCTATTGTTTGTTTGCGATAGAATTCCCGGAGTGCGAAGCATGTTACTACGAGTCTCTAGGATTCCCGGATCGTCAGCAAGGCAAGTAACACTTTGATCACACTTTTCATACCCAGTTTTTATGCATTAGTTTCAACCCTCAAACATTGCATGATGAGGATGTAATTAATTTGTTGGTTGGGAAGTAGATGATGAGGTAGGAACCTATTGCCCTGTTACTGTCAAACCTCGGGAGTTACTTCTACGTGTTGCTTATATTGCTATGCTATGCTCGTAGACGTGGTTGGGTTTGAGAGTTATCCATGACAGATGTGCGATTGTTAATTAATGGTTAACTTAAGGTGGCAACTTTAATACACATCTGGTGGATTGAGGCACCTGGGAACCCAAAGTGTTGTCTGTTTTGTTTTGGAAATCTCGGGTATACGTGTGATCTTCCTATGGACCGCCACCAGTGCTCAAAGGAACTGAGATTATTCATGCTAGAAACTTCCGTGCAGCCACAAGCTATTATGGGCTCTAGCATAGTTGAGTAAGTTACGTGAAGCTCTTGAAGAGGTAGATCAGCGGTAGTGGGTTTTGTAGGTTTGGTATGGTCTACCCGAGTAGAGAGTTAATGTTTCAAAGACTGTGTCTCGGCCATCTGCTTCTCAAACACCATGTAGTGCGAGAAATCAACGGAGGCGATTGAGTCTTGTGGGGAAAAGTGCGCAAACCTCTGCAGAGTGTACAATCTAATCATGGTTAGCCATGTCCCCGGTTATGGACAATTCTTAGTATCTAGTACGTGAGTATTCACATGTATCTCATCACTCTAAATTAATATTGCTGGGATGTTAACTACTTTAATTGGGATTGAGTTGGGGTTATACCTTCTCAATGATGTTTCAACCATCATGATAGTTAAATTAAAATTTATTCCTTTGTTGTAGGGAAAATTGGCTTTCCAAAAAATCAGAATCAGAGAGCTTTCCACCAGCCAAATATGCATGTAGTGGTAGCATTATTCTGTTATTGCTCATCAGGTTACATTGCCAAGATATTCCATGTGCTGACCCGTTCTCGGGCTGCAACATATTATGTTGCAGACTTTTCAGACGAGGAGTAAGGTTCGATAGGTCGTTGCCGTGCAGCTCAGCTACGCCGTTGGAGTTGATGTTCTCACTTTCTCTTCCAATCCTTCCGCTGTTATCGTATTAGATGGCCTTAAGCCATATTATTGTAATAAGTTCTCTTTTGAGACATTCGATGTAATAAGTGTGTGATTGCTACTATGTTATAAATCCTTCGAGTACTGTGTGTGTCAGCATTACCGATCCAGGGATGACACTGAAGCACAGAGACTTGACCATCTGAGGTCGGGTCGCTACAAGATGGTATCAGAGCACACGCTGAGTGTAGGACACGACCACTAAGATAAACCATAGGTCACTCTTCTCTACTCATTTCTGACTCCTCTCCATTTTTCCACTCTTTAGGATGATGGAGATGAAGAACAAGTTCGCCCAACCGGATGAAGATACACCTTTTGGACGCCACTTGATGGAAGTCACTAGGTACCTGAATATTGGAATACCAAGCTTCACCGGGACGTACAACGCCACTTTACCAGAAGAAGAGCGCTGGATGATTCAAGTACAAGTTCCAGGAAGGACGTTCTCGCCAACTTCTAAGCCCATAGAGTTTTATTTTGAAGCACCCACCTGGAGCCTTGGCAAGAGTATGGCAGCTCACATTACCATGGGACGCATTGGAGAAGTCTACAACAAAGAACTTAAAGACACCATATATCAAATATGTGGGCGCCGAGACGAGCAATGGGAAGTAATCAACACCAAGAAGGATAGATCCATTGCAGCTTACATCCAGGAGCTAAACCAGCACATTCGACATCAGGAGAACCAGATGTGCGCAGACATGATGGAGATGAAGAAGGAGAAAACTAGGATCATCGAGCTGGAGGAAGAACTCAAGTTTACACGCGATGGATATGAGGAAGAAATCAAGACCCTGCTGGAGAAGAATGACGACCTAGTCAAGAAGATCGGAGTCTTCATGGGAGGACCAGCACCGGAAGAAGAGGAAGAAGATCCCACTTGCCCGGACAACTACATCATCATCGACGACACCGATTCTGACCCAAGTGATGATGACTACGAAGACGAAGCTCGAGCAGACATCATGGAGTCTTCCACCGATCAAAATTTCTAGATGACCACCAAATATTAGTAGTATTTCCCCCATGTAACTAGTAGTAGAACACTTATGCGATAGTCCTAGACCGTTTTGTATGCCCTTGCTTGATTGATTGAATGAATGTGTGTGTTTGCCTCATATGCATATGGGTAGTGTTTTCCCCTAGACCTTTTCTATTCTAATCTCTTCCATCTAAACCCTCGATGCCTCCGAGACGTGACCCGGTTTTGTTTTCCGCGGAGCTCACCCAGTTGATCCAAAGAGCGTAATGCCCCGATGCAATTGCTAGTTCGTAACCAGGCAACAACAACAACAACAACAACAATGCCAACAACAACCCGCCGCCAAAGGGACAATTTAACCCATTTCCGAGGCTACAATCGCGGTGTTTTCCAAAGAGCACCGAGCCAATAGTTGTTGATGATTGGCTACGCCAGATTGGAAGGAGTTAACCACCGCAGGATGCACGGATGCTGAGAGGGTGCGCTTTGCCGCGCATCAATTGGATGGACCAGCAGCCGCATGGTGGGAGAATTACACGGCTACTTTTCCTATAGCCAATGTCACTTGGGACCAGTTCCAACAAGCTTTTCGCACGGCCCATGTCTCCACTGGAGCCATGCAGATAAAGAAGTGTGAGTTTCGAATCTTCGCCAGGGGAACCGTACTGTGGCCCAGTACGTGGATGAGTTTAGCAAGTTATCACGCTACGCCCCTGATGATGTGGCCACAGATGCCGTGAAGCAGGAGAAGTTTATGGAAGGGCTGAATGATGAGATGAGTATGCAATTGATGGTGGAAACTTTCAACAACTACCAGGAGTTGGTAGATAAGGCCCTAATGATTGAAGGAAAGCAGCAGCAAATTGAGAGCCGTAAGAGGAAGTATGGACAAGGGAAGTATAACTCAGGAGCTTACCAGAAGCCTCGCTTAACCCCGAACCCGGGAGGACTTGTTCATAACCATGGAGGTCATAACCATATCGAGGAGGATCGATAATCAAAATGGTGCGAAGAACGGGAATGGGAATGGAGTCAACAATAATCAGAATCGCTCTAACCCATCTACACCCGCCAAGAGGGACTTAAGCCAAGTTATTTTCTTTAAGTGCGGGAAGACAGGGCACTATGCCAATGACTGCCCTGAAGGAAGGAATGGAAACGGAAATGGGAGCGCTGGGAAGAAACCCAATCCATTCAACAAAGGACAAGTGAACCACGTTAACGTGGAGGAAGTTGAAGAGCAGCCGGATGCGGTAATAGGTAAGTTTTTGATTCAGTCATTTACCGCTCTTGTTCTTTTCGATACTGGTGCATCGCATTCATACATATCAAGGGGATTTGTGGAAAAGTTTAAGTTACCAACCCAAACCCTTAGGGCCCCTCTTTTAGTGAGCTCGCCCGGAGCAGAGTACATGGCTAGCAGATGGTGCACCCAGATACCCCTAATCATTGGCACGTATGTTTTTCCGTCCGACCTAATCATCTTGGAGTCACAAGGATTGGATGTGATATTAGGTATGGACTGGATGTCAAAGTATGGAGGAAGTATTGACTGTGCTAGTAAGTCAATTTATCTTACCACCCGGAGGGAAAAGGATTATACGTATTCAGGCATGTGCCTAGAAGGAGCCAAGTGAATGCCCTCACGGAGTTGTACAGAGGAAGTACCTGTAGTAAAAGATTTTCCGGATGTTTTCCCGGAGGAGTTACTGGCATGCCACCGGATCGAGACATCGAGTTTTTGATAGAGCTATTGCCGTGCAGGGCCAATTTCCAAGAGATCCTATCGGATGCCCGCAAATGATCCGGAGGAAATTAAGAAGCAGATCAAGGAGCTATTGGAGAAAGGTTACATTCAGAGAAGTTCATCACCTTGGGGAGCCCCAGACTTTTGGTGGAGAAGAAGGATAAATCCACGAGGATGGTTGTTGATTATCGAGCTCAATGAAGTAACGATAAAGAACAAGTATCCCTTACCGATGATTAATGATCTGTTTGATCAGTTGCAAGGAGCTAAGGTGTTTCAAGATTGATCTACGATCGGGATACCATCGCTTGAAGATCCGAGAGAAGGATATACCAAAGATGTGTTTACTACACGGTATGGATTATATGAGTATACGGTCATGTCATTTGGACCCACTAACGCCCGCCTATTTCATGAGTATGATGAACAAGGTATTCATGGAGTATTTGGACAAGTTTGTTGTGGTGTTTATTGATGATATTATGGTATACTCAAGAACGAAGAGGAGCACGCTGAACACTTGCGCTTGGTTCTCGAGAAACTCGTGGAACACCAGCTTATACGCCAAATTCAGCAAGTGCGAGTTTTGGTTGAAGGAAGTTGGATTTCTTGGGCATGTTATATCGGAGAGGGTATAGCAAGAGATCCCAGTAAGGTTCAGTCAGACACTGAATGGTTGGCACCCACTTCAGTTGGCGAGATCCGCAGTTTCCTTGGACTGGCAGGATATTATCAGAGATTCATTGAGAATTTTTCCAAGATTGCTAAGCCAATGACTGAATTGCTGAAAAAGGATACTAAGTTCAAACAGACAGAGGATTGCGAAACAAGATTTCAGGAGTTGAAGAAATGGTTGACTACAGCCCCAGTGCTGACATTGCCAGATATACATAAGGAGTTTCAAGTGTATTGTGACGCCTCTCGCTTGGGACTCGGATGTGTGCTTATGCAGGAGGGAAAAGTTGTTTCGTATGCCTTGCGACAACTGAAACCTCATGAGTTGAACTATGCCATGCATGATTTGGAGTTAGCAGCCGTAGTGCATGCATTGAAGACCTGGAGACATTATCTTATTGGAAACCGTTGTGATGTGTGCACGGATCATAAGAGTTTGAAGTACATTTTCACACAGCAGGAGTTGAACCTCAGACAGAGGAGATGGTTGGAACTTATAAAGGATTACGATATGAAGCTACACTATCATCCAGGAAAGGCCAACGTCGTAGCAGACGCTTTGAGCCGGAAGAGTTATGCTAATATCCTTGAAAGCAAAGGATTGCCAAAGGAGTTAGCTGCGGAGATCATGGAACTTCGATTGGAGATTGTTCCAAGAGGTTCTCTTCCGGCAATGGAGGTTCAGTCGACGTTGTTGGACAAGATCCGAGAAGCTCAGAAGGAGGACAAAGAGATTGCTGAGATAAGAGAGAAGATGGGCGAAGGAAAAGCCAAAGGTTTTCGCGAGGATGAGCACGATACCTTGTGGTTTGAGGACCGGATTTATGTGCCCAACAATTCAGAGATCAGGAAGTTAATACTTCAGGAGGCCCATGACTCACCATACTCGATTCACCCCGGAAACACCAAGATGTATTTGGACTTGAAGGAACGTTTCTGGTGGACTGGTATGAAGAAGGATATTGCCGAGTATGTAGCCGTATGTGATGTATGTCAGAGAATGAAGGCAGAGCATCAGAAGCCAGCAGGACTGTTACAGCCTATGCCAATACCCGAATGGAAGTGGGACAAACTTGGCATGGACTTTATTACCGGATTACCCAGAACCAAGGCAGGATATGATTCAATATGGGTAGTTGTGGATCGTTTGACCAAAGTAGCCTACTTCATCCCAGTGAAAACAACTTACACAAGGGCAAAGTTGGCCAAGATATATATGACCAGGATCGTATGTTTGCATGGAGTTCCGAGGAGCATCATATCAGATAGAGGAACACAGTTTACTTCAAAGTTTTGGCCTCAGCTACACGAGACTTTAGGTACCAGATTGGAGTTCAGTACCGCTTTCCACCCGCAGACGGATGGACAGACAGATAGAGTCAATCAGATTCTGGAGGACATGTTGAGAGCCTGTGCGCTAGATTATGGATCTAGTTGGGATGACAATTTGCCGTACGCAGAGTTCTCATATAACAACAGCTACCAGGCCAGTTTGAAGATGGCACCGTTTGAAGCTCTGTATGGACGCAGATGTAGAACACCGTTGATGTGGGATGATGTAGCGACCTGACCCAAAATCGGTCAAATCTCTGTGTCTGTACCATCCCAAGATCATGCTGGTACTCACAGTACATCGATGAAATAATCAAAGTTCAATCACACCTGAATTTATTACACGATTCTCATATAGAGTCTTTATTACATTAGAATAAATTCGGCCAAAGGCCAACTCATGAGAAATAAACTACTAAAGCTGCGGAAGCGTAGAAGTATAGCGAGTCCATCCGACTCCAAAGGGCAATCGCCAAGCGCGAGCGTAGCCTCACTCCCGATCGAATAAATCTACGCAACATAAGACGTTGCAGCCGTGTAGGTCAGCTTTTTGAATAAGCTGGCAAGTCATGAAGAGAATAACAATAATAAAAATTACTAACACTATATGCATTTTGGCTGTGGAGCTCTAAGTTTCATCATTTTTGTGAAAAGCAAATTTTTCCCTACTACAGTGGACTTACTTGCAAATTACTACAAATTGTTGGTAGTTATTGAGATGGTTCCGCCAACCAATATCTCATTCCCAAATTATTAAAACATAAACCCCTCAAATTAATTCATTAGTTTTAGTGTTGAGATTTCCGAATACTTCCAAGTTCCAGAGGCTCAAATTGTCCGTAATCGGGACACGGCTAATCGATTAGATCTTTAACTCTGCAGAGGTTTATGACTTTACCCGCAAGAATCATTCCTCCTTTTAAGTCTTCGCACTTCATGGTGTTTGAAGACGGACGAATGAAACAGGTCTTCCAAAGAGTTCTTCCGCTACCGCGGTACCCATCCAATCCTACCGTTCTTCTACATCTCGTAGTACCGCCCACCAGCGTCACTACTAAGGTTAACCCAGCCAGAGCCCATAATGGCTTGCGGCTGCACAGTAAGCTTCCGGTCAATGGGGCATCCATCCGCTCTTCGTGGCTGGGTGAAGCTTTCCGCAAGATGTCATGGCACTTCTCCATGCATCCCGCCAACCACCGGGTTCTCCAGGTGCCCGTCAACCGCCCTCCACCCAAAGAGTGAATTTCAAGTCCATCTTGATCTTGTAGTTCATGGGATTGTCATCATCATTGACTCTCACATCTTTCTTATGAATTTCACTCAACCAAAACCCGTCTACGAGCATAGCAAAGTAAACTACTTCGTCCCGGGGGTCATGGTAACAAGGGGATTGGTTCATGATACTACTCAAGAACATAACTTCAAAATTTCAACTATCGCATGCATGGTGGGTGGTATAATTTCTAATGCACAAAATCATAGGTATTGAAAATAACATGATCAAAGACTTGCCTTGCTGATGATCCTCGTAAGCTAGGGATTCAGAGTAGCAAGCTTCAGACCGAAACTCTACTGAGACAAACAATAACCACAGTAAGCATATAGCATATCATCACTTAACACAATAGCAATAGCAACATAACACACCAAAACAAACAAAACAAAACCCAAAGGAAAAACTCAAAGAAAATCCAATTCAAAGTTTTCCTACTTCAAGCAACAACTAAAATAGTTTTATATAACAAAAATTTCTCAACATAACCTAATCATGGTTTTATGTTAACTTAATGTAAAAGAGTGCATTAAGCAACTAGGAGCAAAAAGAATCAATTAAAATCTATTATGAAACTCCTATTAGGCCTAATTCATATTCTATTAAGAAAAATAAAATAAAAGTTTTATTTATTATAAATAAAAGTTCATCCTATAAAGTGACAGAAACTATCCTAGAATAATCAATCACATGTGAAAAATAAATTGATTTACTAATTAAAATAATAGGAAAACAGTAGCTAGTTAATTAATTAGGATTAACAAGATTCTGATTAAAACTAATTTTTATTAATCCTAAAATACCCAAATTAATTCCTATGGTTAGGTAATGTCAAAATAAAGTTGGGACAAAAAGAATTATCCAAAAATAATTTTCCTAGCTCATTTTATGACAGATTTACTATTCTGACTAAATCTAAAATAAAGAAATTTAAAATAATTTTAACATAGCTAATAATATTTTCTGCAGAAACTATAGAAAATTTGCAAACCAACAAAAAAATAATCACTCAAAAATATTGAGTAGAATAAAAGTTATGAATTTTTCAAATCAGGAACTATTCTGTTAAAACAGAAAAACGAAAATAAAGAAAAATGGCCTAATGGGCCTAACCTACGCACTGAGCGTAATATAACTAAACGGGCCCTATGGTTAAACTGAATCGGGCCGATCTAAATAAAATAAACCCTAACTAAAAACTAAACCGGAACTAAACCGGCCGAACCGGGTTTTATCTAAAAGAACTTACCCCTTCGGGGGTGTTCTAATCTACACCGTAGATGTGAGATCGGACGGCGGGGTGGAGCTCCGGCGACTCACCGGCGTTGGACGGCGGCGGCGGCTCGGTGGCGAGTCCGACGGCCCCGGCCGTCGGGAGGCGGTGGAGAAGTCCGGCGGTGCGGGGCGGCGAGGGGGTGGTCTGTGGAGTCGGCGAGGCTCGGGAGGTCTAGGGCGACGGCGGCAGGCGAATGGCGGCGGAGGTGAGCTCGGCTCCATGAAAGCGTGTGGGGAGGAGAGGTTCCATGAGGGGCAAGGGGGAATGGGGTGCGGGGAGGGGCTTTTATAGGCGGGGGTCTCACCTTGGCGAGGGGGCACCGGGAGGATCGAATCCGGATCCGTCGGGATCCGCGATCGATGGCGGCGCGGCGCGAGGCGTGGGCGAGGGGTTGAAGGAGGGTGGGGTCCGCTGGCGAGAGATAGAGGGGCTGCGGCGCGACGGTTGGCCGAGGCGGCGGGATTCGGGCGGGGGGGGTGGCTGTTGGCTCGGCTGGCTCATTGGCTGGCCTCTAGGCCGCCTGGTGGGCAGTCAGGTGGGTGGCCTCGGCGCTGGCTGGGCGATGCTTTGCCGGCGCCGAGGGGGGGGTTTTTTCAAATTTTTTATTTTTGAAAAAACAAAAACAGAGATAAAATATAAACTATAAATATTTTATATAGGACATATATATACCAAAATGATCAGGGAATATTCCTATCATTTGAACATTTTCCAGGCAAAACCCAAACTTTATAAAAATTTATTTTTTCAAATTCAAATAAAACTCAAGTTTGAATTCAAAACTTTTGGCATTATTTTCCTCTGATATTTTTGGAGTGTCATGTTTGCTCCTCTCATACTTTTACTCAAGTATTTATCGGGCATAGTTTTTGAAATGATTCCCACTTGCCATAGTTTGAATTCAAATTTGAAAACTCAAAACTCAAACTCCAAATGGCACTCAAATTCAAACAGAATGCATAGATGCTTAGCTATAATTGTAAAACATTCCAAATAGGAAATTTGGGATGTTACAAACCTACTCATTTTAAGATGAATCTCGCCCTCGAGATTCGGGTTGGCTAGCAAATAGGTGAGGGTGGTCTCAAGAAGGTCTTCTTGGCCCCAGTGGCTTCTTCCTCGGTGTGGTGACTCCACAAGACCTTGCAAAACTTGATGACCTTGCTGCGGGTGACTCGCTCGCAGTCTCGAGAATTCGGACGGGTTTCTCCTTATAAGTCGATCACCGCTGTCAAGCTGTATGGCCTCTAAGGGCACTTTGGTCTCTCAACGGAACATCGCCATGTCGGCATGACACTTCTTCACCGAGAAACATGGAAGACATCATGAACTCCGGACAATCCTTCCGCAGTTCCAACTTGTAAGCAACTTATCCACGACGCTCGAGGATTTTGTAGGGCCAATGAATCGGGTGCTAACTTTCCTTGACACCAAACCTCTTGATTCCATGAAGTGGAGACACATGAAGATATGCTCGGTCTCCCGCTTCGTAAGTCACTTCCTTGCGCTTCTCGTCGGCATAACTCTTCCGTCTCCGATCGTGCTATCTTGAGCCTGTCTCGAATCAGCTTGACTTTCTCTTCGAATCCTCGATAAGGTCGGAACCTAAAAGTGATCGATCTCCAACACTATCCCACAAGAATGGTGTTCGCACCTCCTTCCGTATAGAGCTTCGAAGGGCCATCTTCGATCGGATTGATAACTGTTGTTGTATGAGAACTCGCGATGGCAAATTATCATCCCAGCTAGACCCATAGTCTAGTACACAAGCTCTCAACATGTCCTCCGTAATCTGGTTGACTCTCTCGGTCCATCCATCTGCTCATGGATGAAAAGCTGTCTCGATTCCAGCCTCGCACTCCAAAGTTTCATGTAATCGCTTCCAAAACTTTGAGGTAAACTGTGTTCCTCTATCCGACACGATTTTCCTCGGAACTCCATGCGCACATACGATCCTGGTCATGTATATCTTGGCCAACTTAGCACTCGGTATAGGTAGTCTTCACGGAATGAAGTGAGCTACCTTGGTCAAACGATCAACCACTACCCAGATAGAATCATAACCTGAACGGGTCCCGGTAATCCTGTGATGAAATCCATTCCAAGTTTCTCCCATTTCCAATCGAATCGGCAAAGGTTGAAGTAACCCTGCTGGCTTCGATGTTCTGCCTTTACACGTTGACAAACATCGATATCGCTACGCACTCGCAATATCCTTCTTCATACCTGTCCACCAGAAACTTTCCTTCAAATCCAGGTACATCTTGGTGTTGCCGGGATGAATCGAGTACGGTGAATCATGAGCTTCCTGAGCTCGGGATCATTGGGTACATAAATACGATCCTCGAACCATATAGCTTCGTGCTTATCCTTACGGAATCCTTTAGCTTTTCCTTCATTCATCTTCTGCTTTATCTCATCAATTTCCTTGTCCGACTTCTGGGCTTCACGAATCCTTTCGGCCAAGGTGGACTGAACTTCCAGAGTTGCAACATATCCTCTCGGAACTATCTCCAGTCGGAGATCTCTAAGGTCATCGACTAACTCTTGGGGTAATCCTCCTGCTGTAAGAGTATTCACATAACTCTTACGGCTCAAAGCATCTGCTACAACATTAGCCTTACCTGGGTGGTAATGCAATCTCATGTCGTAGTCCTTGATCAACTCTAGCCATCTCCTCTGCCTGAGGTTCAATTCCTTCTGCGTGAAAATATACTTCAAACTCTTGTGATCTGTGTAGACATCACAACGGTTTCCGATGAGGAAATGTCTCTGTGTCTTGAGTGCATGCACTATGGCTGCTAACTCCAAATCATGTGTGGCATAATTCATTTCGTGAGGTCGAGCTGTCCGGAGGCATAAGCTACAACTTTACCTTCCTGCATTAATACTCCTCCGAGTCCTTGACGAGAAGCGCCACAATAAACCTGGTATTCCTTGTGTATGTCCGCAAAATCAACACCGGGCTGTAACCAACCGCTTTCTTCAATTCCTGAAAACTGGCTTCACATTCCTCGGTCCAAACATACTTGGCTTCCTTCTTCAACAGCTCACCATGGGCTTGGCAATCTTCGAGAAGTTCTCAATGAACCTCCGATAATATCCTCGCGAGTCCGAGAAAATCGCGGATCTCCTTGATCGAGGTGGGTGATCGCCAATCTATGACTGATTCAACCTTGGCGGGTCAACTGCTATTCCTTCTCCTGAAATAACATGTCCGAGGAATCCAACTTCCTTCAGCCAAAATTCACATTTGCTGAACTTGGCATACAACTGATGTTCTCAAGTTTCTCCGTAACTAGACGCAAATGTTCCTTATGCTCTTCCTCGCTTCTTGGAGAAAATCAATATATCATCGATGAACACCACGACAAACTTGTCCAGATATTCCATAAATACCTTGTTCATCAAATTCATGAAGTATGCAGGAGCATTAGTCAATCCAAATGACATGACGGTATACTCATATAAACCATACCGTAGTGAATGCGGTTTTGGGTATATCCTTTTCACGGATCTTCAATCGATGATACCACGATCAAGATCGATCTTAGATAATACCTTGGCTCCAACTAGCTGATCAAACAGATCATTAATCATCGGCAGAGGGTACTTGTTCTTGATGGTCACTTGCTCAACGCATCGATAATCCACAACCATCCTCAAGGTTCCATCCTTCTTCTCTACCAAAAGAACCGGGGCTCCCCAAGGTGATGAGCTTGGCGAATATATCCTTTCTCCAATAACTCATTAATTTGATCCTTGATCTCTTTCAACTCGCTCGGGGCATCCGATAAGGTCTCTTGGATATTGGGGCTGTGCCGTAATAACTCGATCAGAAATTCAATGTCTCGTCCGGTGGCATTCTGGTAATTCCTCCGAAACACATAGGGAAAATCTTGCACCATCGGCACTTCCTCCTGAACAACTCCCGTGAGGGAATTCACCGATTCTTCATCCGGCCGTGCTCGCTACATACTTGATCCTCTTCGCCCGGTGGTGAGCGTAATAGACTTGCGGCACACAGATATGTTTCCTTCAACTCACAACCAATCCATGCCTAGGATTACATCCAAGGTCCGGGTTTCCAACACTATGAGGTCTGCGGGAAATTTATGGTTCCCGATGTTGAGGGTTGCATGACAGCCTAAGCCTCGCCATCATTTCTCCTCCTGCGAACCGACGCCAAGGGGATTCTAAGGGTTTTAGTGGGCAACCCGTAGTTTTCCACAACTACCCTTGATATGAATGAATGCGCTGCACCGTAATCAAAGAGTACCAATACTGAACGTGAATTCAATAAAACTTACCAACCACGATTATTCGGCTGATCATAGACGCCCTCCACGCCAATGTGGTTCACCCGAGCACGAGGGAAAGGGTTGGGCTTCTTCACTGAGCCTCCATTGCCGCTTTCCATTCCTCTACTTGGCCTCCGGGCAGTCGGTGGCATAGTGCCCCGCCTTCCGCACTTGAAGCAGGTGATGTGGCTCAGATCCTTCGGAGCCGGGGCAGAACGGTGCTGATTGCCATTACCTTTCCATTGCCATGGCCATTGCCTGACTTGTTGTCCTGGCTGCGGTTGTTCCCATTTCCTCCATGGTTATGGCCTCCATGGTTATGATGGGTGTGCCCTCCTGAGTATGGTGCATAACGGGGCTTCTGCTGAGCTCCTGAGTTGTGCTTCCCCTGGCTGTACTTCCGCTTGCGGCTTTCAATCTGCTGCTGCTTGCCTTCAAGTATGGTGGCTTTGTCTACCAGCTCCTGGTAGTTGGCGAAGGTAGCCACAATAAGCTGCATACTCAGCTCGTCGTTGAGTCCCTCGAGAAATTTCTCCTGTTTTGTGGCATCTGTGGCCACATCATCCGGGGCACAGCGGGCTAGCTTGCTGAACTCATCTACGTACTGCGCCACAGTACGGTTCCCCTGGCGTAAGTTGCGGAACTCACGCTTCTTCAGACTCATGGCTCCAGCTGAAACATGAGCGGTGCGGAAAGCCTGCTGGAACTGATCCCACGTGATGGCACCGATGGGATAAGTGGCGGCGTAGTTCTCCCACCAAGAAGCTGCAGGCCCATCAAGTTGATGCGCGGCAAAGCGCACCTTCTCTGCATCAGTGCATCCAACAGTGATTAGCTCTCTTCCGACTTTGCGGAGCCAATCATCAGCCACAATCGGCTCAGTGCTACTAGAGAATACTGGTGGATTCAGCCTCAGGAATCAAGTCAAGTTGTCCACAGGGGGTGGTGGCGGTGGATTGTTGGTGTTGTTGTTCTGATTCTGGATGAGTAGCTGCATAAGGGCATTCTGCTGCTGGAGCAGCTGGGTGAGCTCGCGGAAAACCGTGTCACGCCTCTGAGGCATCTGGTGTTTTGGAGTGGATGAGAAAATTAGAATAGAACAATGGTCTATGAGAAATAACACTACCCATATGAATGCACAATCATAAACACACCAATCATTTATTCATTCCACTCAAACATGGTTCAAACTCGATTACAAAAGCTCATGACTATTCGAAAAATATCGGCCTAACTGATTGACGTAAAGTAAAATAACATGGTGGTCGACTAAAAAGTCTACATCAATAATCCTTGCGTCCTCTGGTGCGATGTCCTCTGTTGTGACGCCTCCTCTTGCGGCTTCCTCCAGTGGAACTCCCTTCATAATCCTGATCATTGCTCACGAGGGGTCCATCATCTCCACTCGGAAAAAGGTCCTCTCCCAAGTCCATCTTTTCCTCTATCGCGGCAAGCTTCATCTTCGGTCGTCGATCGTCTCCATGAAGTCCGCGACTTCTTCCTCATGGTTAAGGAAGTCTGCGTGTGCCTTCTCCTCCAGCCCAGTTCACGGAACAATAGCCTCCTGTGTGCCTTCGAAGTTACGGCGAGTCTGAATCTCCCGCTTCTGAGGAGACACTCCAAGTCCTGGACATAAGAGAGAATGGAGTCGTCCTCTAAGGTACGGATGATATCTCCATTCCTTGCTCATGAGAAACCATGGCGAGGTCTCGAGGGATCGAGCTCGCCTCAGATCCTCTCGGAGATGTCCAAGGGCACGATAGATCGCCATGTCCTTCCGATGATCCAGTTGAAGTCGGTGAACTCAAAGTCAATAGGCTCAGATGTCCTCCAAAGTTCTCCTGGAATATGCACCTCAATCTCAGAGCGGGTATCCGTCGGAAGTGCATTGGTTGGCTTCCTGTGATCGAGGGCAGAGCAATCTTCAGCTTCTTCACCATCTGGACCAGCTTCCCGCCAAGGGCATCGCCTCATCGGGCCGGCAAAACTCCGTAGCAAACGGGGTGAACTCGACGCCATCTAGAATGTTGAAAATCGGAGAGGAGTCGAAATGAACAGGGAGAATTACGGAATGATAAGGATATAAAGTAAATGGTCTCTTCCTATGGCTTTCCGATCCTAGGGGTTACGATCCTACGGTCAACAGTGCTCTCATACCATCTCTCAGAGCGACCTGACCCAAAATCGGTCAAATCTACGTGGTTCATACCATCCCAAGATCATGCCGGTACTCACAAAGACATCGATGAAATAATCAAAGTTCAATCACACCTGAATTTATTACACGATTCTCATATAGAGTCTTTATTACATTAGAATAAATTCGCCAAAGGCCAACTCATGAGAAATAAACTACTAAAGCTGCGAAGCGTAGAAGTATAGCGAGTCCATCCGACTCAAAGGGCAATCGCTAAGCGCGGAGCGTAGCCTCACTCCCGATCGAATAAATCTACGCAACATAAGACGTTGCAGCCGTGTAGGTCAGCTTTTGAATAAGCTGGCAAGTCATGAAGAGAATAACAATAATAAAATTACTAACACTATATGCATTTTGGCTGTGGAGCTCTAAGTTTCATCATTTTTGTGAAAAGCAAATTTTCCCTACTACAAAGGACTTACTTGCAAATTACTACAAATTGTTGGTAGTTATTGAGATGGTTCCGCCAACCAATATCTCATTCCCAAATTATTAAGTCATAAACCCTCAAATTAATTCATTAGTTTTAGTGTTGAGATTTCGAATACTTCCAAGTTCCAGAGGCTCAAATTGTCCGTAATCGGGACACGGCTAATCGATTAGATCTTTAACTCGCAGAGGTTTATGACTTTACCCGCAAGAATCATTCCTCCTTTTAAGTCTTCGCACTTCATGGTGTTTGAAGACGGACGAATGAAACAGGTCTTCCAAAGAGTTCTTCAGCTACCGCCGTACCCATCCAATCCTACCGTTCTTCTACATCTCGTAGTACCGTCCAGCCAGCGTCACTACTAAGGTTAACCCAGCCAGAGCCCATAATGGCTTGCGGCTGCATGAGTAAGCTTCCGGTCAATGGGGCATCCATCCGCCTCTTCGTGGCTGGGTGAAGCTTTCCGCAAGATGTCATGGCACTTCTCCATGCATCCCGCCAACCACCGGGTTCTCCAGGGTGCCCGTCAACCGCCCTCCACCCAAAGAGTGAATTTCAAGTCCATCTTGATCTTGTAGTTCATGGGATTGTCATCATCATTGACTCTCACATCTTTCTTATGAATTTCACTCAACCAAAACCCGTCTCTGAGCATAGCAAAGTAAACTACTTCGTCCGGGGTCATGGTAACAAGGGATTGGTTCATCCTACCACATGATACTACTCAAGAACATAACTTCAAAATTTCAACTATCTGCATGCATGGTGGGGTGGTATAATTTCTAATGCACAAAATCATAGGTATTGAAAATAACATGATCAAGGACTTGCCTTGCTGATGATCCTCGTAAGCTAGGGATTCGTAGTAGCAAGCTTCGCACTCCGGAAACTCTACCGAGACAAACAATAACCACAGTAAGCATATAGCATATCATCACTTAACACAATAGCAATAGCAACATAACACACCAAAACAAACAAAACAAAACCCAAAGGAAAAACTCAAAGAAAATCCAATTCAAAGTTTTCCTACTTCAAGCAACAACTAAAATAGTTTTATATAACAAAAAATTTCTCAACATAACCTAATCATGGTTTTATGTTAACTTAACAGAAAAGAGTGCATTAAGCAACTAGGAGCAAAAAGAATCAATTAAAATCTATTATGAAACTCCTATTAGGCCTAATTCATATTCTATTAAGAAAAATAAAATAAAAGTTTTATTTATTATAAATAAAAGTTCATCCTATAAAGTGACAGAAACTATCCTAGAATAATCAATCACATGTGAAAAATAAATTGATTTACTAATTAAAATAATAGGAAAACAGTAGCTAGTTAATTAATTAGGATTAACAAGATTCTGATTAAAACTAATTTTTATTAATCCTAAAATACCCAAATTAATTCCTATGGTTAGGTAATGTCAAAATAAAGTTGGGACAAAAGAATTATCCAAAAATAATTTTCCTAGCTCATTTTATGACAGATTTACTATTCTGACTAAATCTAAAATAAAGCAATTTAAAATAATTTTAACATAGCTAATAATATTTTCTACAGAAACTATAGAAAATTTGCAAACCAACAAAAAAATAATCACTCAGAAATATTGAGTAGAATAAAAGTTATGAATTTTTCAAATCAGGAACTATTCTGTTAAAACAGAAAAACGAAAATAAAGAAAAATGGCCTAATGGGCCTAACCTACGCACTGAGCGTAATATAACTAAACGGGCCCTATGGTTAAACTGAATCGGGCCGATCTAAATAAAATAAACCCTAACTAAAAACTAAACCGGAACTAAACCGGCCGAACCGGGTTTTATCTAAAGAACTTATTCTTCTGGGTGTTCTAATCTACACCGAGATGTGAGATCGGACGGCGGGAGTGGAGCTCCGCGACTCACCGGCGTTGGACGGCGGCGGCTCTCGATGGCGAAAAGGCGTCGGCCCCGGCTGTCGGGGAGGGCGGTGGAGAAGTCCGGCGGGTCTTGGGCGACGAGGGGTGGTCTGGTGGAGTCGGCGAGGCTCGGGAGGTCTAGGGCGACGCGGCGCGAGGCGAATGGCGGCGGAGGTGAGCTCGGCTCCCATGAAAGGTGAGGAGGAGAGGTTCGGCGAGGGCAAGGGGGGAATGGGGTGCGGGAGGGGCTTTTATAGGCGGGGTCTCACCTTGGCGAGGGGGGCAATCGGGAGGATCAATCCGGATCCGTCGGGATCCGCGATCGACGGATGGCGCGGGCGAGGCGTGCGAGGGGTTGAAGGAGGGTGGGGTCCGCCTGGCGAGAGAGAGAGGGGCTGCGCGACGGTTGGCCGAGGCGAAGGGATTCGGCGGGTGGGTGGCTGGTTGGCTCATTGGCTCACTGGCTGGCCCTCTGGGCACTGGTGGGCCGTGCGATGGGTGGCCTCGGCTGGCTGGGCGATGCTTTGGCCGGCGCTGAGGGGGTTTCTTTTTCAAATTTTTTATTTTTGAAAAAAACAAAAACAGAGATAAAATATAAACTATAAATATTTTATATAGGACATATATATACCAAAATGATCAGGGGAATATTCCCTATCATTTGAACATTTTTCCAGGGGCAAAACCCAAACTTTATAAAAAATTTATTTTTTTCAAATTCAAATAAAACTCAAGTTTGAATTCAAAACTTTTGGCATTATTTTCCTCTGATATTTTTGGAGTGTCATGTTTGCTCCTCTCATACTTTTACTCAAGTATTTATCAGGCATAGTTTTTGAAATGATTCCCACTTGCCATAGTTTGAATTCAAATTTGAAAACTCAAAACTCTGAAACTCCAAATGGCACTCAAATTCAAACAGAATGCATAGATGCTTAGCTATAATTGTAAAACATTCCAAATAGGAAATTTGGGATGTTACAGATGAGGTAGGAGACCGTCAGTTGTTTGGACCAGATTTGATCAAGGAATCAGAGGAGAAGGTTAAACTGATCGAGATGACTAAAGATTGCTCACCTAAATGTAAGAGTTACGCAGATTCAAAACGCAAGGAAGTAACCTATGAAATTGGAGATGAGCCTATCTCATGAGTATCACCCTTGAGAGGAGTGAAACGTTTTGGAGTTAAGGGAAAGTTAGCCCCAAGATTTGTAGGACCGTATCGTGTTTTGGAACGGATGGGAGAAGTTGCCTACAAACTGGAGTTACCTGAAGGATTGTCAGGAATTCACAATGTTTCCCATGTATCACAGTTGAAGAAGTGTCATGCTGAGATGGCCGATATACCATTAAGAGATACAGTGCCCCTGGAGGCGATTCAGTTGGATAGTAATCTGACCTATGAGGAGAAGCCAATAAAGATTCTTGATTTTGACAGCCGAGTCACTCGCAGCAAGGTTATCAAGTTTTGCAAAGTTCAGTGGAGCCACCATACCGAGGAGGAAGCCACCTGGGAGCAAGAAGAGGATATTCGCAAGGACCATCCGCACCTATTTTCTAGTTAACCCGAATCTCGAGGGCTAGATTCATCTTAAGAGGTAGGTTTGTAACATCCCAAATTTTCAATTTGGCATGTTATACATAGGTCATCCATGCATATCATATTTTATTGCCTTTTGTTTGCAATCCTCGAAATCCTAAGCAACTCAAGGACCCTCGCAGAGAGTTGGGGATTTTTCGATTTTCATATTTGATTTTTATCAAATAGTGAAGACGAGGATTTTTGGTTTTAATTATTTTTCTCTCCGGAAAATATTTCATTTTAAACAATAATGAGGGGAGATAAAATGACTTCTCCAAAATAATTGAAATATCGAAGGAAAAATGTTAAAATCATTATTTGGTTTTAATTTGGAATTTTATTTGCCCTAGAAAAAATTGCATGTTTTAAAAATTGCATTTTAGGGGCCAAGAAAAGTTCATCCTGTTCTAAATATTCCATTTAGACGGAGAAAACTTATTTTGGAATTTTTAGATTTTTATTTATTTTTCCAGGATTTTTCTTAGTCGGCGGAACGTTTAAAAAAAAGAGGACCCGCGCCCGACCGGGCCGGCTCTCAGCCGAGCCAGCCGGCCAGCCCGCGCCACCGCCTCCCCGCCGTCCGCCGCCTCCCCCGCCTCGACCCTCCCCAAGTCGGAGCCACGATCTCCCCTTTAAATACCACTCCAGGCCCCCTCGAGCCCCGAGTCGCCGCCACCGCCGCCCCTTGCCCTTGCGCCGCCTAAGCCGAGCTGTCGCCGCTGCGCCTGCCGAGCCGTCGTCGCCGCCGCCGCCTTTAGCCGCCGCCGCCGCCTCGCCGAGCCCGCACGAGCCGCCCGCCTCCACGACGACCTCGCTAGAGGTAGCCGCCCGCCGCCGGTTTTTTAAAGAAAACCCTTCGGTTTTTTAGAAAAAAACCCTAGTTCGTTTTTTAGATCAGTTTTATTCTCCGGTTTATTTATTTAGCGAGCGTTCGCTCGTTCGTTCGTTTTAACGACCATGTTCGTCGTTTAGTTTCTGCTAACGAACGTCCATTCGTTTAGCCGTTCGTCGTTTTCTTTTTATCAGATTTATTCCGCGATTATTCCGATCGCGATTTCTGATCTGATGTTCGAACTAGTTTAACTTTTCGCTCGTTTATCGGAATCAGGCGGTTCAAGCGCCTGGAGTTTCATATCGAAACCCTCTTTCCGAATAGCCAACTCAAACAAGTTTTTGCCTCTGTAAAATTTGACCCTAGTTCAGATTAGTAAATGGATCTTGTTTCTTTCGCCATTTGAGTTTCGTTGCTCCGTTTGGTTTGATTCTTCTTGTGAACCAGAGTTCTTAAGTTGAACTCTCCGGTCAACCTCTTTCAGTTGAAGATTCATTTGTGCATATTTTCTTGTTGCTTATGTATGCTATTGTTTGTTTGCCATAGAATTCCCGGAGTGCGAAGCGTGTTACTACGAATCTCTAGGATTCCCGGATCGTCAGCAAGGCAAGTAACACTTTGATCATACACTTTTCATACCCAGTTTTTATGCATTAGTTTCAACCCTCAAACATTGCATGATTAGGATGTAATTAATTTGTGGGTTGGGAAGTAGATGATGAGGTAGGAACCTATTGCCCTGTTACTGTCAAACCTCGGGAGTTACTTCTACGTGTTGCTTGTATTGCTATGCTATGCTCGTAGACGTGGTTGGGTTTGAGAGTTATCCATGACAGACGTGAGATTGTTAATTAATGGTTAACTTAAGGTGGCAACTTTAATACACATCTGGGTGGATTGAGGCACCTGGGGAACCCAGTGTTGTCTGTTTTGTTTTGGAAATCCCGGGGTATCCGTGTGATCTTCCTATGGACCGCCACCCAGGCTCAAAGGGAACTGAGATTATTCATGCTAGAAACTTCCGTGTGCAGCCACAAGCTATTATGGGCTCTAGCATAGTTGAGTAAGTTACATGAAGCTCTTGAAGAGGTAGATCAGCAGGTAGTGGGTTTTGTAGGTTTGGTATGGTCTACCCGGAGTAGAGAGTTAATGTTTCGAAGATCGTGTCTCGGTCATCCGTTTCTCAAACACCATGTAGTGCGAGAAATCAACGGAGGCAATTGAGTCTTGTGGGGAAAAGTGCGCAAACCTCTGCAGAGTGTACAATCTAATCATGGTTAGCCGTGTCCCCGGTTATGGACAATTCTGAGTATCTAGTACGTGAGTATTCACATGTATCTCATCACTCTAAATTAATATTGCTGGGATGTTAACTACTTTAATTGGGATTGAGTTGGGGTTATACCTTCTCAATGATGTTTCAACCATCATGATAGTTAAATTAAAATTTATTCCTTTGTTGTAGGGAAAAATTGGCTTTCCGCAAAAATTATAACCGTAGAGCTTTCCACCAGCCAAATATGCATGTAGTGGTAGCATTATTGTGTTATTGCTCTACTGTGTTACATTGCGTGCATATTCCATGTGCTGACCCGTTCTCGGGCTGCAACGTATTATGTTGCAGACTTTTCAGACGAGGAGTAAGGTTCGATAGGTCGTTGCCATGCAGCTCAGCTATGCCGTTGGAGTTGATAGACTCACTTTCTCTTCCAAGCCTTCCGTTGTTATCGTATTAGATGGCCTTAAGCCATATTATTGTAATAAGTTCTCTTTTGAGACATTCGATGTAATAAGTGTGTGATTGCTAGTCTGTCATAAATCCTTCGAGTACTGTGTGTGTCAGCATTACTGATCCAGGGATGACACTAAAGCACAGAGACTTGACCATCAGAGGTCGGGTCGCTACAGTTTGGGTCATCCAAAGTAATTGAGCACAACATGATCCAGCAGCAATGTATTCCGCTTCGGCGGTGGATAAGGATACCGAGTTTTGTTTCTTGGAGGACCAAGACATAAGAGATCTACCAAGAAATTGACAAGTACCCGAAGTGGACTTTCTATCAACCTTGTCTCCGGCATAGTCCGAATCGGAGTAACCAACAAGATCGAAAGAAGACCTCTTAGGATACCAAATGCCAAAATTTGGTGTGTGTATTAAGTATCTCACTATCCTTTTCACAGCCTTAAGATGACACTCTTTAGGGGCCACTTGATATCGTGCACACATGCACACACTTAGCATAATATCAGGACGAGAGGAACATAGATATAACAATGAACCAATCATAGAGCGGTAAACTTTTGATCAACCGTTCACCATCTTTGGTCAAATCAAGATGTCCACTAGTAGGCATGGGTGTAGACATACCTTTGCATTCTTGCATATTGAACTTCTTGAATAAGTCCTTGGTGTACTTTGTTTGAGAAACAAAGGTACCTTCCTTAGTTTGCTTGATTTGCAAACCAAGAAAGAATTTGAGTTTACTCATCATAGACATCTCAAACTTCTCCGACATTAGCTTTCCAAACTTCTCACTAAATGAGGGTTAGTTGAACCAAATATAATATCATCAACATAGATTTGGCACACAAATAGTTCTCCATTAACCCTCCCAATTTCAAAGCCTTTTTCAATAAGGAACTTGGTCAAGCATTTATACCACGCTCTAGGGGCTTGTTTAAGACCATAAAGGGATTTGTGAAGTTTGTAAACATGATTAGGTTTCTTAGGATTGACAAAACCGGGAGGTAGCTTAACATAAACTTCCTCCTCAATTTCACCATTTAGAAAAGCACTTTTGATGTCCATTTGGTACAAGGTGATATCATGGTGATTAGCATAAGCAAGTAAGATGCGAATGGACTCAAGTCTAGCAACGGGAGCATATGTCTCACCATAGTCCATACCTTCGACTTGAGTGTAGCCTTGGGCGACTAGGCGTGCTTTGTTGCGGATGACTTGACCATCTTCATCTTGCTTGTTGCGAAACACCCATTTGGTACCAATGATGTTGTGGTTGTTGTCGGGCTTCTCGACCAATGTCCATACTTGATTTCTCTCAAAGTTGTGTAGCTCTTCATGCATAGCGTTTATCCAATCCGGATCTTCCAATGCTTCTTCAACCTTCATAGGTTCAATGCTAGAAATGAATGAGTAATGTTCACAAAAGTTAGCCAAATGAGTTTTAGAGCGAGTGATTCTCCCAGTTTGGATATCATCGTAGATTTGCTCGACGGGATGGTCTTTGGCAATTCTTGCTCGAACTCGTGGAAGCTTTGGCTTGGCTCGGGGTGGAACATCCTCTTCATCTTGTTCTTCTTCTTGGCCTTCTTCATTGTTGACGTTTTCATTCTCTTGTCGTGGTCGAGAAGGAGATTGTTGTTGTTCATCTTGGTGTACTTCCTCGTTTTCATCGTCTTGGTGTGTCCCACTTGTGGATGCTTCCGTATCAATTCTTGGTTCACCTTGTCGTGAGGTAGAAGCTTCCTCTTGGACGGACGAGGTACTCTCCTTCACCTCCGTTGGACGAATCTTGCCAATAGACAAGTCTTGGATAGCTTCCGAAGGGTCTTTGTCTCCTACATCAATTGGCAATTGCTCTACTTGCGAGCCGTTAGATTCATCAAACTTCACATCTACCGTCTCTTCAACCTTTCGGGTGAAATTGTTGTAGACATGGTAAGTGTGAGAGTTTGAGCCATAACCAGGTACGAATCCTTCATGAGATTTAGGAGAAAATTTAGAACGATGATGCTTATCAAGAATGTAGCACTTTGAGCCAAATACTCGAAAGTATCCAACTTGGGGTTTGTTACCGGTGAGGAGCTCGTATGCCGTCTTGCTGAGTAGCTTGTGAAGATACAAGCGATTTGTTGCATGACAAACTGTCTCAACCGCTTCCGCCAAAAAGTGCTTTGGAGTCTTGTACTCATCAAGCATCGTTCTTGCCATCTCAATAAGAAACCGGTTCTTTCTCTCAACAACTCCATTTTGTTGAGGTGTGTACGTAGCCGAGAACTCGTGTGAAATCCCCTCTTCGTCAAGAAAAGTATCCACATTTGCGTTCTTGAACTCCGTTCCGTTGTCGCTCCGAACCTTCTTGATCTTCACGTCAAATTGATTTTGGGCCTTCCTAGCGAAGTTTTTGAAGATCTTTTGGACCTGTGATTTGTCATCAAGAAAGAACACCCACGTAAATCTTGAAAAATCATCAACTATGACTAGACCAAATGAGTTACCACCGAGACTCTTGTAGGCATTTGGACCAAAGATATCCATGTGAAGTAGCTCGAGAGGTCATGATGTTCTTCGTGCGATGACTTCCTCCAACCTGTTTTCCTGCCTGACAAGCACTACAAAGTCTATCCTTGTCAAATATGACATATTTTATTCCAAGGATATGATCACCTTTAATAAGCTTATCAAGATTTCGCATGCCCACATGACCTAGTCTTCTATGCCACAACCAGCCTTTAGAAGACTTAGCAATTAAGCAAGTTCTAGGTTGAGCCTTTTTAGTGAAATCAACAATGTAAAGATCACCTCTACGTATACCGATAAAGACCATTTTACGAGTGTCTCTACGAAACACTGGGCAATCTACCTCAGTAAATAGGACATTGAAACTGAAAGTAAATTGTACCCAAGAGATTCGACGAGCATGACATTTTGTATGGAGCTATCATGTGAGATGGCCACCTTACCTAGGCCAACCGCCTTACCCTTTGAGTTATCACCAAAGGTGACATACTTTCGAGGGCCGTCGTTTTCAGCAAGCTCATGGAACATATCTTTATCTCCGGTCATATGATCAGTACATCCACTATCAAGGACCCATTCCTTTCCTCCGGCCATGTAGCCGCTAAGATTTGCCATAAGACCAAAGTGTCTCATCGCATCATCAAGATCATAGTCACTATCATCATCATCCTCATCATAGTATCCATGTTCAACATCATCTTGTGATTGATCAATTCCTAGAGAGGGTAATTCATTAGATAAATGATCATTTCTATGGTTATCTTTATGAATTATAATAGCTTCGGAAATGATATTGCTAATGATCCCAACATCTCCTATGGCATGCATGAGATTGGTAAGCTCAAATAGACAATCACCAAAGCTAGGATCACTAGAATTCATCTTACTCAAGGCAATAGACTTATGGAGAATTTCGTCTAAATTTTTCAAGGAATAATTTGGAAATCGTTCCTCAAGAAATCTCCATATAGTATAGGCACAATCAAGAGTAGGAAAACTAGCAATCAAATTTTTGGGCAATCCTCTTATGATAAGATTGATAGTTCTAAGATTGCGAATCATGTCAAGATCCTCTTCGGGTGTGGGATGCAAAGGATCAATATGAGGTGCACAAGGGCTAGTAATGTACTTGTTCAAATAATATTCATTGAAAATCTCAAGCATTTCATTTTTCCACTCATAGAAAAACTCTCCATCAAGGATAGGCACTCTACGTCTAACACTCCTCAAAGTAGACACATTCATCTTCCTCCAAAGGTGTTTAAACCAAGGCAATGGAGACCAAAGCTCTGATACCAATTGAAAGGATCGAGAAGAGGTGTCTAGAGGGGGGTGAATAGACTCTAATCAAGAAAAGTTGCAGTTTTTAATTTCTCTTAAGTTGATGTGGAGTTTTAGCACAAGTTTAAACATTCACAATACATATCAAGCAAGCATGCAAGGATACAACAGTATATGAGCAGCGGAAAGTAAAGCATGCAAGTTGCAAGAATGTAAAGAGAAGGGATTGGAGTGTGCAAACGCAAGTTGGATACATGGAGCTTTTTTATCCGTGGTTCCGATAGGTGGTGCTATCGTACATCCACGTTGATGGAGACTTCAACCCACGAAGGGTAACGGTTGCGCGAGTCCACGGATGGCTCCACCCACGAAGGGTCCATGAAGAAGCAACCTTGTCTATCCCACCATGGCTGTCGCCCACGAAGGACTTGCCTCACTAGGGTAGATCTTCACGAAGTAGGCGATAACCTTGCCCTTACAAACTCCTTAGTTCAACTCCACAATCTTGTCGGAGGCTCCCAAGTAACACCTAGCCAATCTAGGAGACACCACTCTCCAAGAAGTAACAAATGGTGTGTTGATGATGAAATCCTTGCTCTTGTGCTTCAAATTATAGTCTCCCCAACACTCAACTGTCTCTCATAGGATTGGATTTGGTAGAAAGAATATTTGAGTGGAAAGCAACTTGGGGAAGGCTAGAGAACAAGATTTATGTGGTTGGAATGGAATATCTTGACCTCAACACAAGTGTAGGTGGTTCTCTCTCAGAAAAAATGTATTAGAAATGTAGGCATGTTCTGATGGCTCTCTCTACGAATGAAGAGTGGGTGGAGGGGTATATATAGCCTCCACACAAAATCTAAACGTTACACACAAATCACCAAACTCGGTGGGACCGACTCAGAGAACTCGGTCAGACCGATTTGGTTCATAATTTGACCGTTAGGTGTTTCGGTGGGACCGACTGGATCAACTCGATGGGACCGATGTGCTAGGGTTAGGGTAAATCCAAAACTCAGTTTGACCGATTACTCAAACTCGGTGGAACCGATTTGGGTAATAAGTGAAACAGAGAGTTGGCCAAACAAACTACGTGGGGTCGATTGCATATCTCGGTGGGACCGCAAATATTGCAATAGGTAATAGAGAGTTTGCAAGCCCATCTCGGTGAGACCGAGATCCCATCGGTTCGACCGAACTGATTAGGGTTTCTGGCAGTGGCTATGTCAACTGAACTCAGTGGCTCCGGATAGAAAGAATCGGTGGGGCCGAGTTTGACTTTTGGTTTGGGACATATTTGGAAGTGAGGAAGTGGTTGAGGGCTTTGGAGCATATCACTAAGCACTTTGAGCAAGCAAGCCATTAAGCAACACCTCATCCCTTCTTAATAGTATTGGCTTTTCTATGGACTCAATGTTATCTTGGATCACTAAAATAGAAAATGTAGAGTCCTGAGCTTTGAGCTTGAGCCAGTCCTTTGTCCTTAGCATATTGAAGGGGTTCCACATCCTCTAGTCCATGCCACTCCATTGTTGAACTTATCTTAAACATACTAGGTAGAAACATTAGTCCAACAAGAGATATGTTGACATTAATTACCAAAATCACCCAGGGAGCACTTGTGCTTTCAAATGGCATAATCAACTAGCGAGCAATAATAATAAATCTCGGATGACAACACTTTTCTCAAAACAATCATGATATAATATAACAAGATGGTATCTCGCTAGCCCTTACTAAGACCGCAAAACATAAATGCAGAGCACCCCTGAAGATCAAGGACTGACTTGACATTGTAATTCATGGTAAAAGAGATCCAGTCACGGTCATACTCAATATAAATTAATAGCAATGCATACAAATGATAGTGGTGCTCTCTAACTGGTGCCTTTTATAAGAGGATGATGACTCAGCAATAAAAGTAAATAGATAGGCCCTTCACAGAGGGAAGCAGAGATTTGCAGAGGTGCCAGAGCTCGAGTTTTGAAATAGAGAGGAATAATATTTTGAGCGGTATGCTTTCATTGTCAACATAACAACTAACAGATCTCGGTATCTTCCATGCTACATACATTATAGGCAGTTCCCAAACAGAATGGTAAAGTTTATAGTCCCCCACCACCAATAAGCACACTCCACGGCTGGTCCGAAACAACGGGTACCGTCCAACTAACAACAATCTCGGGGGAGTTTTATTTGCAATTATTTTGATTTGGTTTGCTTTGAGCATGGGACTGGGCATCCCGGTTACCAGCCATTTTCTCGTGAATGATGAGCGGAGTCCGCTCATTGTGAGAATAACCCTCCTAGCATGGAAGATATTGACAGCTCTAGTTGATACATGAGCTATTCAAGCATACAAAATAGATTATTATTTGAAGGTTTAGAGGTTGGCACATGCAAATTTACTTGGAACGGCAGGTAGATACTGTATATAGGTAGGTATGGTGGACTCATATGGAACAACTTTGGGGTTTATGGAAGTGGATGCACAAGAAATATTCCCGTTTAGTAAAAGTGAAGGCTAGAAAGAGACTGGGAAGCGACCAACTAGAGAGCGACAACAGTCATAAACATGCAATGAGATTAACCAACATTGAGTGCAAGCATGAGTAGGATATAAATCACCATGAACATAAATATCGTACAGGCTATGTTGATTTTGTTTAAACTACATGCGTGAACATGTGCCAAGTCAAGCCACTCAAATCATTCAAAGGAGGATACCATCCTATCATACCACATCACAACCATTTTAATTTCCATGTTGGCACACAAGGTAAACCATTATAAATTCCTAGATAATTAAGCATGTCATGAGTAACTATAATCTCTAATTGTCATTGCAAACATGTTTCATTCATAATAGGCTGAATCAGGAACGATGAACTGGTCACATTTACAAAAACAAGATACGTCGAGTTCATACCAAATTTTCCTAATCTCAATCATTTCATCATATATCGTCATTATTGCCTTTCACTTGCAAGACCGAACGGTGTGGATAAATAATAATAGTGCACGTGCATTGGACTAAGCTGGAATCTGCAAACATTTATTCAAAGGAGAAGACAAGATAGTAAGGGCTCTTTGTTAATCAGCAATAATGCATATGAGAGCCACTCAACATTTTTATCGTGGTCTTCTCCTCTCAACCCCCAAAGGAAAGAAAAGAATTTCAAAGAAACACACTAAAATATTTTCGGAGTTTTTGTTTTTTTGAAGGAAGGTAAAACAAGAACGAGAAAAACTATTTACACGGGAAAGCTGCCATAAAGCAAAAGAAGAACGGGAAATATTTTGGGTTTTCTTTTAATATTACTACTAAGAATGCATAGAAAGTAAACTAACTACAACTATTTTGTTTTGGTTTTTCTTAAGGTTTATCATACACATAAGAAGAAAGCGGAAAAATAAAATAAACTAGCATGGATATTACAATAAAAAAGTATGAGCACCGACAACTAGAATGAATATAATGTCGGTGAGAAATACGTACTCCCCCAAGCTTAGGCTTTTGGCCTAAGTTGGTCTACGCCCATGGATCAAAATAGCCCTCTCCGGTGTAATGCAGAGGATCCTGGGGGTTCCACTGGTTAGCGAGCTCCTATGGCTCCCACTAATAAATAGACTCGTGATATGGATCAGGTGATGGCTCTAGCTCAAGAGGTGGGGATCGTGTCCCCTCCCAGTATGCGTGAATGTCCGCGGGAAAAAAGAAATACCTGCCTAAATGAATATCGAACAAAACACGAGCAGGAAAGGTAATAATCTGAACAGTATTCTCGCTAAATACCAAGTTATAAATAAGTCTCCTTTCCTCATCATGGCGAATAAACTTATGTGCTACCATGCTGTAATAATCTAAATATATAGTGGGTAGAAATTTCTCCTATTTTTCATGGTGCCTTATGGATATCTCAAAGTGTTTAGCAAGGCGAGAGGCCAAGATGCCTCCGAAAATAGGACCCTTTGCACGGTTCATACTCAACCGTCTAGCAACCATAGTGCCAAAACTGTAAGTTCTATCTCTATGCAAAGCATGGCGCAAAATAGCGAGATCAGGGGCACTAAGGCCTCCACTCTCTCCACGACCAATTAAACATCTCCCAGCAAATAATGAGTAGTAATAGTGTAAACTAGGAAGATGTATACTAGATACTCTCGCTCCCGACACTCCTCTACCTTCCCCTATGGTAATTTCATGAATAAGGCCTTCCACATCACTAGGACGTGGTTCCTCGACACTACCTTCATAAGGTAATTTACAAACCTCACAAAAGTCATACAGCGTCATTTCTTTGTACTCATCATATAAGTGAAAGTCTACCGTGGGTGGTGATTTCCTAGCATGAAAGTGAAAATTTTGCATGAAAGTATTATTGTGTTGGAGATACTGATTACACCGGTCGAGGAGGAAGTCGGTGATGCCAGCATTCCCAGCCAAATAATAGAAATCGTCATAAATCCCGGCTGCTTGTAAGAATGCATCACATGGCCATTCACATGGCCAAATTTCCGCGGAGCGAGGGAGATTATACTTGGGCTTTTCCTTCTCCTGATTTTCTTTTTTCCTTCGAGCCACGGCTCGAGGAATCTCTCAACAATCTCCTCATCATTTTCTCCCTCTGAAAATTTCTTAAATTATTAGTGACTCAAAATAAAAGTGAACCAAACTCAACAAGATTCATAGCAACTACTCCTACAAGTGCCTAGAGGCTATATCATGCATCAAAACTGCTTTGGACCATATAAATTTGACATGCAATCTCAAGACCAGGGTCACCAAGGCAGCAAAAATTTGCAATAAATAAAGCACTAGAACAAAAACAAATTGGACCATTAGAGGAGTCACATACCGAGGATCAATCCCCCAAAGCAGTTTTGTGAATGGAGCTTTGAGCAAGGAGATCGAAAATGGCAGCAAGATGAGCAAGAACACGAGTTTGAGCTATGGAGTAAATTTTTCTGGAGGAAGAAGGAGTGGATGGGTGCTGGAATAAGTGGAGGGGGGCCACGTGGGGCCCACAAGGTCAGGGGGAGCCCTAGGGGGGTGGGTGCGCCCTCCACCCTTGTGTCCAATTGGTGAGGCCCCCTGGTGTGTTCTTTGCACCATAAATTCTTAAATATTATATATAAAATCATATCAAAATCTCAGGGTATTCGGACAACTTTTATTTTCAGGACATTTTTTATTGCATGGATAATTTAGAAAACCGACAGAAAATACTATTTTTTGCTTTATTTAAACTAAATACCAGAAAGTAAAAGATGGGTACAGAGAGTTGTGCCTTCTAAATTGATCCATCCCATGCTCATCAAAAGGAATCCATCAACAAGGTTGATCAAGTCTTATTAATAAACTTCTTCTGAATGACATCAAACCGGAGAACTTTCGAATAACACTAGGTTACCTCAACGGGGATATGCATGTCCCCAACAATAAGAATATCATATTTCTTTTTAGCAGTAGGAAGAGGGAATTCAAAACCTCCAATGGTGATAGTTGAAATTTTCCCGATAGAATTGATACTATGAACTTGAGGTTGTTTCGTCGGAAAGTGTACCGTAAGCTCAATACAATTAACATGAAAAGTGAAATTGCCTTTGTTGCAATCAATAACAGCCCCTGCAGTATTCAAAAAGGGTCTACCAAGGATAATCGACATACTATCGTCCTCGGGAATATCAAGAATAACAAAGTCCGTTAACATAGTAATGTTTGCAACCACAACAGTCACATCCTCACAAATACCGATGGGTATAGCAGTTGATTTATCAGCCATTAGCAAAGAAATTTCAGTAGGTGTCAACTTATTCAAATCAAGTCTACGATACAAAGAGAAAGGCATAACACTAACACCGTCTCCAAGATCACATAAAGCACTTTTAACATACTTTCTTTAATGGAGCATGGTATAGTTGGTACTCCTGGATCTCCAAGTTTCTTTGGTATTCCACCCTTAAAAGTATAATTAGCAAGCATGGTGGAAATCTCAGCTTCTGATATCTTTCTTTTATTAGTAACAATATCTTTCATATACTTAGCATAAGGAGGCATTTTAAGCATATCAGTCAAACGCATACGCAAAAAGATAGGTCTAATCATTTCAGCAAAGTGCTCAAAATCCTCATCATCCTTTTTCTTGGATGGCTTAGGAGGAAAGGGCATGGGTTTCTGAACCCATGGTTCTCTTTCTTTATCGTGTTTCCTAGCAACGAAGTCTCTTTTATCATAAGTTGATTCTTTGGTTGTGGGTTATCAAGATCAACAGCAGGTTCAATCTCTACACCATTATCATTACTAGGTTGAACATAACCATGAACATCATTATTAACATTATCACTAGGTTCATGTTCATTACCAGATTGTGTCTCAGCATCAGAAATAGAAATATCATTGGGATTCTCAGGTGTATCTATAGCAGGTTCACTAGCATGCAAAGTCCTATCAGTTTTCTTTTTCTTATTAGTACGAGGACTAGGTGCATCAGTATTAGTTATCTTAGAATCCTGATCAATTCTCTTAGGATGGCCTTCAGGATACAAAGGTTCCTGGGTCATCTTACCACCTCTAGTCATAACCCTAACAGCATTATCATTATTCTTATTATTCAACTCCTTAAGCAAATCATCTTGTGCCTTAAGTACTTGTTCTACTTGAGTTGTAACCATGGAAGCATGTTTACTGATAAGCTTAAGATCATTAACAGTTCTACTCATATAATCACCCAAGTGGTCAAGCATGTAAGCATTACTTTTCAATTGTCTACTAACATAAGCATTGAAGTTCTCTTGTTTAACAATGAAATTATCAAACTCATCTAAGCATTGTCTAGCAGACTTATTATAAGGAATATCACCTTCATCAAATCTACGGAGAGAGTTTACCTCTACTACCTGTATTAGGTTATCAAGACCATGTATTTCTTCAATAGGTGGTAGATTTTTAACATCTTCAGCTTTAATACCTTTTTCTTTCATAGATGTCTTTGCCTCTTGCATATCTTTAGGACCGAGAAATAGAATACCCCTTTTCTTCGGAGTTGTCTTAGGAGTTGGTTCAGGAATTGTCCAATCATTTTCATTACTCAATATATTATTAAATAGCAATTCAGCTTGCTCAACAATTCTTTCCCTGGAAACACAACCAGCACAACTATCCAGGTGGTCTCCAGAAGCATCGGTTAGTCCATTATAAAAGATATCAAGTATTTCATTTTTCTTGAGAGGATGATTAGGCAAAGCATTAAGTAATTGGAGAAGCCTCCCCCATGCTTGTGGGAGACTCTCTTCTTCAATTTGCACAAAATTAAATAATTCCTTTAAGGCAGCTTGTTTCTTATGAGCGGGGAAATATTTTGCATAGAAGTAATAAATCATATCCTGGGGACTACGCACACAGCCAGGAGCAAGAGAATTAAACCATATCTTAGCATCACCCTTTAGAGAAAGGAAACGATTTAAGGATACAGTAATAGCGAATTTTTTCCTCATGAGCAAATAGGGTGGTTATATCATTTAATTTAGTAAGATGTGCCACAACAGTTTTAGATTCATAACCATGAAAAGGATCAGATTCAACCAAACTAATTAACTCAGGATTGACAGAGATTTCATAATCCTTATCAGGATCGACAGAAATAGGGTGAAGTAGCAAAAGTGGGATCATATTTCATTCTAGCATTCAAGGATTTTTCTCTCAGCTTAGCTAACAATTTCTTAAGATCCTCTCTATCATTGCAAGCAAAGAAGTCTCTAGCAGTTTCTTCATCCATAACATAACCCTCAGGAATAACAGGCAACTCATATCTAGGGGGAGAATCATAATCATAATTTTCAATAATATCATCAGTTTTAGTAATTTCATTCTCTCTAACCCTAGCAAGTTGTTCATCAAGAAATACACCTAGTGGCACAGTATCATCAAGCACAGAAGTAGTATCATCATAAGCATCATGCATAGTAGAAGTGGCATCATCAATAACATGCAACATATCAGAACCAATAGCAGGTGTAGGTGTTGCAAGTTGACTCAAAATAGAAGGAGAATCAAGTGCAGAGCTAGATGGCAGTTCCTTACCTCCCCTCGTAGTTGAGGGAAATATCTTGATTCTTTGATCTTTCAGATTCCTCATAGTGATCAATAGAATAAATCCCAATTGACTCAGAGAATAGAGCTGTGCTCCCCGGCAACGGCGCCAGAAAAAGGTCTTGATAACCCACAAGTATAGGGGATCGCAACAGTTTTCGAGGGTAGAGTATTCAACCCAAATTTATTGATTCGACACAAGGGGAGCCAAAGAATATTCTTGAGTATTAGCAGCTGAGTTGTCAATTCAACCACACCTGAAAGACTTAACAGCTGCAGCAAAGTATTTAGTAGCAAAGTAGTATGGAAGTGGCGGTAACGGTGGCAAAAGTAATAGTAACAGTATGTAGCAATCGGAACAATGGCAACAGAAAAGTAATGAAGCAAAGATCAATATGTAAAAGATCGTAGGCAATGGATCAATGATGGATAATTATGTCGGATGGCATTCATAATGCAACAGTAATAACATAGGGTGACATAGAACTAGCTCCAATTCATCAATATAATGTAGGAATGTATTCTGAATATAGTCATACGTGCTTATGGAAAAGAACTTGCATGACATCTTTTGTCCTACCCTCCCATGGCAGCGGGGTCCTATTGGAAACTAAGGGATATTAAGGCCTCCTTTTAATAGAGTACCGGACCAAAGCATTAGCACTTAGTGAATACATGAACTCCTCAAACTATGGTCATCACCGGGAGTGGTCCTAACTATTGTCACTCCGAGGTTGTTGGATCATAACACGTAGTAGGTGACTGAGGGAGTCCCGGATTAGGGGGTGTCCGGATAGCCGGACTACCATCATCGGCCGGACTATCATTTGCCGGACTATCATCATCGACCGGACTCCAATACTATGAAGATAGAAGATTGAAGACTTCACCCCGTGTCCGGATGGGACTTTCCTTGGCGTGGAAGGCAAGCTTGGCGATACGGACATGTAGATCTCCTACCATTGTAACCGACTCTATGTAACCCTAGCCCTCTCCGGTGTCTACATAACCGGATGGCTTTAGTCCGTAGGACTACAATCACAACAACCCTTACAATCATACCATAGGCTAGCTTCTAGGGTTTAGCCTCCTTGATCTCGTGGTAGATCCACTCTTGTAAACATCCACAATATCAATATCAATCAAGCAGGACGTGGGTTTTACCTCCATCAAGAGGGCCCGAACACAGGTAAACATCGTGTCCCTTGTCTCCTGTTACCATCCGCCTAGACGCACAGTTCGGGACCCCCTACCCGAGATCCGCCGGTTTTGACACCGACATTGGTGCTTTCATTGAGAGTTCCTCCGTGCCGTCACCGATAGGAAGGATGCCTCCTCCCGTCTTCAAGGACGGTATTTTCGCCAAAGGAGCCTTGGCCGCCTGTCTGGCCATCGCTTCCACAACGACCTCTCAAGTCGTCAAAAGCAATCTTCACGTCAGCTCGGAATTCGCCGAGCGGCTGGATCCAATAGAGCTCTCGTCCGTAAACGAGCTCTTGGATCGCATCGCCGCCCTGGGAGTCGCTACAGACTACGATCAGATTGGGCTTAAACCCGATCTAAGAGAAATAAACTCTCCCCAGGTCACCCACCACGTTGTAGTGGTAGAGGAACAATGCGGCGACGCTTCTCCTGTATTGAAAACTAGTCATGTCCGATCCCGAACCCCCATGCCGGATTCCCGCGGAGGATGGGCTTCGATCAAACACTGAACTTAAAGTCGACATCGGACTGCACTCGTTGGACAACGCCCGAAATCCAAGCTTCAAAATCGAAACTTCGCCTTGAGCCTCGAGATGGGTAGGGTTCGGACTTAGTTCCTACCACCCGCCCGGACATATGCGATCTAACTCTAATTCGGCAAGAGCCCGCCGAGACAAGACATCACTCTCGGGCAGATTCCTCCTGGTTATGGACAGGATAAAGGACTGCTGAGAGGAAAACGCAATCTCAGTCTTCTGCAATAATTGCACGGACAAGGGAATCCTAAACGCCATAAGTCGCCGCGACACTACATGCTTTGCTGACTTGGAAACCATCGTACAAAAGTACTGTGCGATGGAGAGCGCCTGGAAAACCGAAAGTAAATTTTGGGATAATCCGGTCCCGAATACATCCCTAGTCCGGAACCAAAGGGTGCATCATTATCAAGCACCTGGGCGGAACACCAAAAACCAAAACCCCCTAAAGGGTACGGAACCGTACTGGAGGGCTGGCTAAACGGATCCTGCAAAATTCATAGCACAGAGGGCGCCACTCCAACTCATAGCCTTCGAGCATGTTGGATACTACGGCAGGTGGCCAAAAATGGCGAAGAGCTCTAGCTTCAGAATCCCAGCCCAGCAACACCAGTACGGTGTTAACAGTCTTCGAGACTTTCGCATCCAATAACAAGCGAAAACGACAACTCCGCAACCTTGCCGAAGTCTACCAAGTAGCAACAATAAATCCATGGAGCGACACGGCTATTACCTTCAATGCCGGTGGATTTAACCTAAATTCGAACTGCCCGGCACCACCACATTGGTCCTCAGCCCGATAGTAGATTTGCTTTTCGCCTTACTAAGGTACTCATGGATGGCAGCAGCGGACTAAACCTCATCTATGAGGAAACCCTCCAAAAATGGAAATAGATGGAACCGCATTGAGCGAAGCAGCACAACCTTTAGAGGAGTAATCCCCAGCCGGGTAGCATGCTGCACAGAAAAATCACGCTGGGCGTAGTATTCGCTCACGGACAATTACAGTCCGAGGAAGTCACATTTCAAGTGGCTCCATTCAGCAGCGGATATCATGCTTTATTAGGACGAGAGGCATTCACAATTTTCAAGCTATACCCCATTATGGGTACATGAAGCTTAAAATGCCCGGTCCCAACGGAATTATCACTCTTGCTAGTGATCCGAACATAGCACTCGCTAGCCGAAAATAAGACAGCCGCACTAGCCCTCGAGGCACTATCCGGCCCTAGCGGCGAGGAACTCATCGCGATGCGCTCCACGGTAAACAGGGACGATGTGATACTTGATAAAAGATCCAAGTCCACCTCTTTTAAACCAGCGGATGAAATAGTCAAATTCCAGGTCCACCAACGGACCCCACGAAGACGGCCTCCATCGGGCACAATTGAACCACGATGTAGACGCCAGATCTGCGAGAATTCCTTCGAAAAATTGGGACATTTTGCTCGGCACCCTCGGATATGCCCGAATCCCACACAGATTGGCGTAACACGGCCTAAACATCCTAAAAGATTCAAGCCACCAAACAGGCTCTTGACGATTTTCCGAACCCAAAAGACAAGCAATGGGAGAAGAGCTAGCCAAGCTATTGGAAGCCGGATTCATCGAGACATCAAGCACCGGATTGGCTAGCAAATTTGGTAATGGTACCAAAGAAGGACAAATCTGGCGCCTATGTGTCGATTTCAAAGACCTAAATAAGGCCTGCCCAAAGGACCCTTCCCCCCCGCATCGACCAAATCATCGATGCCACCGCGAGGCACGATTCATTGTGCTTCCGGACGACATCTGCGGCTATCATCAAATCAAGATGGCGAAGCGGATCAAGCAACGGCATTCATTACTCCATATGGACCATTCGCTTCAACACGATGCCCTTCGGACTTAAAAACGATGGCGCAACATATCAGCGCATGACTCGTACATGTCCGCTACCCAGATCGGCAAAACAGTAGAGGCATACGTGGACGACGTAGTCGTCAAAACTAAACACGTCGAAACTCTAGTAGACGACTTGAGGCTCACATTCGACAGCCTCAGAGCATATGACATCAAGCTGAATCCGGAAAAATGTGTTTTCGGCGTACCAGCTGGAAAGCAGCTGGGCTTCATCGTATCCGGTAGAGGAATTGAAGCAAACCCAGCCAAGATCCGAGCTCTGTCACAGCTAGATATCCCAAAATACCTCAAGCAAATACAAAAATTGATCGGATGCGTAGCGGCTCTAAGACGCTTTATCTCCCGTCTAGGAGAAAAGGCAATACCCCTCTATCGCCTCCTCAGGCGCACCGAAACCTTCGAGTGGACGGATGCTGCCACCGCCGGACTCGAAGAAATAAAGGCCATATTGGCAACAAATCCGTTCCTGGCTGCGCCCAACCCGGGCGAACCAATGTTGTTATACATCGCAGCTACGCATCAAGTTGTAAGCGCGGTACTCGTCGTCGAACGAGAAATGTAGGGCATAAATTCCCTCTTCAAAACCAGTATACTACGATCCACCGTGTTAACCCCTTGCAAGTCCGTTACCCGCACTATCGTAAGATAGCGCACGCGGTGTTCATGGCATCCCGAAGCTCGACACTACTTTCAAGAGTGTTCGATAATAGTGGCCTCAAGTACCACTCAACGACATTATAAACAACCGCGATCGACGGGCAGGATTGCAAAATGGGCCATTGAGCTCTTACCATTTGATATATCTTACAAACCTCGGCGAGCTATAAAGTCACAAGTTTTTGCTGACTTTGTCGCTGAATGGACCGGCGAACTCCCTAAAGAATACGGCGATACTCCAATTGGATTATGCACTTCGACGGCTCTAAAATGTTAGCGGATCGGGCTGGCGTCGTATTGACGCCCCGACCGGAGACACAGTCAATCGTATTTCGATAATGTACACGGACTCTAACAACGCAGCCGAATACGAGGCCCTTTTACACGGTCTCCCCATGGCAATCTCCATGGGCATTCAACGCCTAGAGGTGCGCGGGGACTCTAACCTCGCAATATCCCAAATAAACGGAGACTTTGATGCCAAAGATCCGAAAATGGCAGCATATCGCAACGCTGTCCTCAAAATGTCAGCCCGGTTCGAAGGACTTGAATTCCATCACGTCACCCGGGATAATAACCAAGCGGCCGACGTACTGGCATGCGTTGGCGCAAAACGCGACGTTGTCCTTCCTAACATCTTCCTGGAACGGCTCTTCAAGCCATCCGTACTATGGGAAGAGGAGTCCGGAACTAACAATCCGGAACAAGCCGCACCAATAGGCGATCCAGCCGATGACATAACACCTTCCGCCCATGACATAATGGCAGTAATTGCCCCGTGGACAGAACCATTCCTCGCCTACTTGCTTAGGCAGGAGCTTCTCGAAGACCAAAATGAGGCCCGCTGCATTGTCCGGCGATCAAAAGCCTACAAGGTCTATGAGGGAGAACTTTATAAGAAAAGCACAACCGGAGTCCTTCAAAGGTGTATCTCCGAAGAGGAAGGGCGAAACCTCCTGGCTGAAATTCATGCCGGACTAGGCGGACACCACGCCGCAGCTCGGGCCCTTGTAGGAAAGGCATTCCGTGCAGGATTTTATTGGCCGACGGCTCGAAAGCAGATGCTCGTGACTTAGTCCAAAGATGTGTCGGTTGTCGCTCTTTGCTAATCGAGCCATATGCCACCCACCGCCTCAAAACTATACCAATTACCCGGCCGTTCATGTGCAGGGGCTTGACATGGTTGGACCACTTAAAGGGGGAACCCACAAGCAAAGGTACCTATTGGTCATGGTGGATAAATTCACCAAATGGATAGAGGCCAAGCCGTTAAAACGGCAGAGTCCGGACCAGTGATAGACTTTATATCCGGGTAGTACACCGTTATGGTGTCCCCACAGCATCATCACCGATAACGGCACGAACTTCACCACCGATGAGGTTAAATCATGGTGCAAAAATATGGGCATCAAGCTCGATTACGCTTCAGTCTATCATCCTCAAACCAACGGTCAAGTGGGATGAGCAAATGGTCTAATAATGAGCGGCATCAAACCCAGACTAGTGCGGTCCTCACGAAATCGACACGCCGGTAGAGGAGCTCGACTCCGTACTCTGGGGGCTGTGGACAACGCCTAACCGTACCACCGGATTCACACCATTTTTTATGGTATACGGCGCAGAAGCAGTTTTGCCCTGCGACATCATTCATGACTCACCTCGAGTGCGCATGTACGAAGAAAGAGAAGCCGAGTTGGATCGGCAGGACAGCTTGGACACATTGGAGGAAGAGCGCGACGTCGCCAAGGCTCGTTCCGCATTCTATCAACAGCAGGCTCGAAGATACCAAAGCAGAGAAGTACGGGCCAAGACTTACAACGTTGGCGAACTGGTTCTACGCCTGCCGGACAAGAAAAAGGACAAGCTCAAGCCCAAATGGGAAGGCCCCTTCATCATCGATCAAGTCTTGACCGGCGGAGCGTACCGTCTACGAAATGCATCGGATAACCGACTCGAGCCGAACCCATGGAACGCAGCCCGCCTCCGGCGATTCTATGCCTAGCGCCGGACTAAGAGTTCGTCCCCTTCCCCCGACCAATTTTTTTTTCTATTTATTTCAGCTGCCTTTTGTTGATCTTTTCTTCTCAACCCTATTCATCCAAGCCTTAAAGGGCTTTACCAGCATAACGTTCACAAGACAATTGATGTGCTACCGCACTCATTATACAGGGGGCTTCTTTACCGTAAGCTTAATTATACGGGCTTCATGCCCAAAGCACATGCGTCAAGCCTCCACATGTACCTTTTATTCACCATTATATGCATCGATATGACTTAAGTTTTGGCCAAGCTGGGTTGCTCGGCTCTGTGCTTACCCCACGTTCCCGATTGTTCGGCTAGGAGGTAAAGGAGCACCTCTGCGATTATTCTTGCCGGGTCAGCCGGATGTGTACCTCAGACTGGGTGAAGCCGAAAGCTAGCGTTCTTAAGGGAATATTCGGTCGGTGACTTAAAAGATGATTTTTTATCCACTTATTTATCTGCCCCCAGATGTTTTCTGCTCTTTTCGCAGTCCGGACATGCACTTTAGGGCATGCCACCCCCAGCGGAAAGGAACCCTTAACGGAACTATTCTCCCTGGAAGATGTTTCTTACTAACCATGTAATATAACATAACTAGTTGGCCACTTGTCTCATAAAGCACTGATGACCCCTACGCCTGGTCTCCATGCATACCCCGGTTGTTTCATAACCGAGAAGGTATTCGGACACACTCCGGACTCTAGGGTCCCGAGGTCGAAGCGAAAAGGTCGGCAAAGACAAACGATCTACAATCCGGCTAGAAGGCATTTTGTATGTCATTTTACAATACATTGTCAAATCGACTGATTGTATTCTTCCTCAATCCCGTCTAACAGGTTGTCTAATTTACAGTCCTGTTGGGAAAATTTTGTGGCCAACTCCACTTGGCCGTATACTAAACTCACAGGGATCTCCTTCCCATCGGGACCCACGGGTCCGACTTCAGCCATGTGATTGGGATCCGCCTTCTTGTACCGCGTCTTTACCATGGCCCAGGCCTCCCTGGCACCTTGGCGGTAGGCCGAAATTTTCCATAAATGGAAGCGCTGCCTCACTCCCTGCAGCTTCTCCGCAAGCTCCCCAAGACCCTCGGGTATGGAGAAGGCTGGCCATAACGACTGGATGACGTCACTCATAGCCTGCCGAACTCGTTCGATCAGTTGCAACAATTCGGGAAGTTGATCACCCGTTATTACGGGCATCTCCTCCGCAGGCGACCTGTGAGCATACCTACGCACATATTCTCAAATTGACTTCCTCGCCGAACTCTTCTTTTCAAAGGAGTTCGCTCAAGCACTTACTATATATGCCGCGACGGCCGCTGATTCTCCTTAACGGAGCCCGACAGCTCGCCCGAACGCCTTTCAGCTCTTCTCCAAGCTGGGCATGGGCATCCTGGAGCTTGTTCCTTTCATGCTGCACCTTATGCAGCACCCTCTCGCCGCCTTTAGTTGGCGCGAAGTTCTTGCCTGTCCGGATCTTGTCCGCATCACCGCAACGTCGTTTTTAGACTTGCGCAAAGGCCAAACGCTACTTATCCTTCTAAAATAATGCGTTACCGGAGAGGTCCTTGTGTTTCCTCCTGCGCTGCATAATGCGGCCTCAAGTTGGGCCTTGCACTCTTGCAGCTCCTGAGACAGTTGGGTATTCTTCTCGGTAAGATCCTGCATTTCATATGATCCTTAAATCAGTTAATACAACTACTTTAAGTCTCGGGGGCTACTGGCATATACAACCGTTAAAGGCATTCAATGCCTCGGGGGAGAAGCACGCGTCACGAAATACTGTCCGGCGGCGCCTGTGATTCAGGGCACTCTCCACCTCAGACTTGGTGGCGGACAGTCTTCGGCATCCTCCGTCGGAGGAATGTCCGCTCGCGCTTTGCGCCGCCTCCCCTCGACCAGTGCGGGAGCCCGCGGGTAGAGGTTGGATTGACAACTTCCACGCCCACAGTCCGGCGGACGCTTTTTCCCCTATAAAAAGTCATGAGCACTCAAACGCTTCCTAGGAACGTTGCTATAAATACTGAATTGTGAGCTACACCTTTGCGGTGATGTTTCAGTCCGTGCCGCGCTCCTCTTCCGCCTACTGGTCCGAACTGGCCCTTGTTGGTCAGCCACCGCTGGCTCGGCTTCCGCCCTAGGCGCCTCTGCACAGCGCCGTCATATACGGTGGTCGAAATAAGCAAGGAAGGAATGACGGTATCGAGGCTTCGGCAGCAATTACCTGGGAAGCCGGATATAGTCCGGGATAGTCTGCCGTGATGGCGACTAAAACGTTGTCCATGCTAAGCTGGTGGAACACCCCGTCGATTAGCTCCACCTTTATGTCCGGATCCTCTTGAGGCCGGATCCCGGGATCTCTCTGGATCCTCAGGCTGCGGAGCCGGACTCAGCATTCCCTCCACAGTCCGGCGCAGTTCTGCGTCGAAAGAAGAACACGATGTAAGAAACTTAAGTTTGAAGGCACGGGTCGGACACACCGGTGTTCGCTACCCAAAGCCGGGATTTTTCATGGAAAACCCATTTAACGGGTTCGTCTCAAGGAAATCCTCCTTCTCCCCTTATACAGGCCGGACAAGATCGTCACGGATCTTCGCCGATTCCGCCCTTTGGCCATGACGGGTGGCATCGTCCTCCCGTTGAAATCCCACATGGGGTGGCCCTCATTGTAGTGGCTGCACCCCACAGAATGCATGTTGCCATGACTCCAATCATGGTCAACCAGGCATGGGCCAAGAACCTTATTCGCCCATCGTAATGGACGCCTTGTCTTCCTCCGGTCGGGGCTCGCGGGCGCCAACTAAGGTGTTTCTTCAGAGGAGCATTGCTGAACTCCGGAGGCCGATCCGAACAGGGTCCGGCAGCGAGCGTCTTCTATATAAAACCATTCAAGGCCGGTCTTGGCGCTTTCTTAGGGGTTCCGGATGGATATCCGGTCCCGCAATGCACCATATTTCGCGCCGACAACTTGATATATGGACCCCTCGTGAGAGCGGGTACAAGGCAAAACAACCTCTTCCACAGCGCAAGTGGGGCTCGATGCCCGTGAAAAGCTCGCAAAAGAGCTACGTAACCCGCAATATGCGAGGATTGAGGCGGGCGTGAGGTGATGGAGCTGGAGTCCATAGAACTCCGAGGCCAGCGGAGGAATGGATGTACGGAAATCCGAGCCCCTTATCGATAGGGGACGAAACATACCGCTCCCTTTGTTGGGATTTGGGGTAACCTCGCTTGCTTCCCACCTTTGTAGGTGGCAAGCCCGGCTCGAACCGGAACCATGAAGGCCGGAGGAGATATCCCCCATTTGGAGCTTCGCCACTCGTTGTGCGAGATGAGCATCTCCTCCAATCTCCCGCAAAGGGCTGGGCGCGAGAAGAGGAGCCGCGTTGACGGTCCATGATGGAATGGATTCTTGGTCGAAAGCGCTCCGATGAGTATTTGCGAGAGGAGATGGTGATTTGGATCTGGATTCTTGCCTCCCTTATAGGCAGATTATTCGCACAACTAGGGGTAAAACATAAAAGACACCACGGCTTTTCACATTCGCACGACGCGTGGAAGAAGGCCCTTATTGGGCGTGGAAGCCAAGACGCACAACATTGATGAGGAAGCTGGACACTTACGGCGCGGCACATGGAACTTAAGGAGAACCCGCCTTGCAACGCCAAGACTACACGCATGCTTTGGACTTATCGTCATTGAAGCCTGGTTCGGGGCTCTTGAGGAGTCCCAGATTAGGGGTGTCCGGATAGCGGACTACCATCATCGGCCGGACTATCATTTTCCGGACTATCATCATCGACCGGACTCCAAGACTATGAAGATAGAAGATTGAAGACTTCACCCCGTGTCCAGATGGGACTTTCCTTGGCGTGGAAGGCAAGCTTGGCGATACGGACATGTAGATCTCCTACCATTGTAACCGACTCTATGTAACCCTAGACCTCTCCGATGTCTATATAAACCGGATGGCTTTAGTCCGTAGGACTACAATCACAACAACCCTTACAATCATACCATAGGCTAGCTTCTAGGGTTTAGCCTCCTTGATCTCGTGGTAGATCCACTCTTGTAAAAATCCACAATATCAATATCAATCAAGCAGGACGTAGGGTTTTACCTCCATCAAGAGGGCCCGAACCTGGGTAAACATCGTGTCCCTTGTCTCCTGTTACCATCCGCCTAGACGCACAGTTTGGGACCCCCTACCCGAGATCCGCCGGTTTTGACACCGACAGTGACTATAACTTGCAATATCGGATCAAGAACACAAATATGTTCATGAAAACATAACAGGTTCAGATCTGAAATCATGGCACTCGGGCCCTCCTAACAAGCATTAGGCATAGCAAGGTCATAGCAACATCAATCTTAGAACATAGTGGATACTAGGGATCAAACCCTAGCAAAACTAACTCGATTACATGGTAAATCTCATCCAACCCATCATGGTCCAGCAAGCCTACGATGGAATTACTCACGCACGGCGGTGAGCGTCATGAAATGGTGATGGAGGATGGTTGATGATGACGATGGCGACAGATTCACCTCTCCGGAGCCCAAAACGGACTCCAGATCTGCCCTCCCGGGGAAGAACAGGGCTTGGCGGCGGCTCCGTATCGTAAAATGCGATGATTCCTTATCCCTGATTTATTTTCCTCCCCGAAAGTGAGTATTTGGAGTTGGACTTGAGGTCAGTGGAGGTCCAGGGGGCCCACAAGGTTGGAGGGCGCGCCCCAGGGGGTGGGCGTGGCCCCCACCCTTGTGGCTAGGGTGTGGGCCTGATGTCGCTTGAAGCTACGTCGGTATATCCCCAAAGAGGAAGGGTTGATGCAGCACATCGGCGGTAGGTATTTCCCTCATATATGAAACCAAGGTTATCGAACCAGTAGGAGAACCAACAAACACAACGTAAATAGCCCCTGCACACAAATAACAACACCTCGCAACCTGACGTGTTAAAGGGGTTGTCAATCCCTTTCGAGGTACGGCGCCAGAAAGTGCGTGATGACAGGAGAAAGTTTTAATAGATTAAATAAATAGACCGCAAATAAAATAAAGTGCAGCAAAGTATTTTTTTTATTTTTTGTTTAATAGATCTGAATAAAAAGTGCAAATAAAATATATCACAAAGCAAATATAAGAGAAAGAAGACCCGGGGGCCGTAGGTTTCACTAGTGGCTTCTCTCGAGAAAAATAACAAACGGTGGGTAAACAAATTACTGCTGGGAAGTTGATAGAACTCCAAATAATTATGACGATATCCAGGCAATGATCATTAAATAGGCATCACGTCAAATATTAGTAGACCGACTCCTGCCTACATCTACTACTATTACTCCACACATCGACCACTATCCAGCATGCATCTAGTGTATTAAGTTCATGGAAAAACGGAGTAATGCAATAAGAACGATGACATGATGTAGACAAGATCTATCTATGTAGAGATATACCTCATCATTTTATCCTTAGTAGTAACGATACATACGTGTCGTTTCCCTTTCCGTCACTGGGATCAAGCACCATAAGATCGAACCCACTACAAAGCACCTCTTCCCATTGAAATATAAATAGATCAAGTTGGCCAAACAAAACCCAAATATCGAAGAAGAAATACGAGGCTATAAGCAATCATTCATAAAAGAGATCAAAGAAACTCAAATACTTTCATGGATATAAAAAGATAGATCTGATCATAAACTCAAAGTTCATCGATCCCAACAAACACACCGCAAAAGAGCTACATCATATGGATCTCCAAGAGACCATTGTATTGAGAATCCAGCGAGAGAGAGAGAGAGAGAGAGAGGGGGGAAGCCATCTAGCTACTAACTACGGACCCTAAGGTCTACAAAGAACTACTCACGCATCATCGGAGAGGCACCAATGGCGCTGGTGATCCCCATCTGAGATGGTGTCTAGATTGGATCTGGTGGTTCTAGACTCTGCGGCGGCTGGATGAACATGTCATCGACTCCCCTAGGGTTTCTGGAATATTGGGGTATTGATAGAGCAAAGAGGCGGTCCGGGGGGCACCCGAGGTGGGCACAACCCACCAGGGCGCTCTTGGGCCTCCTAGCACGCCCAGGTGGGTTGTGCCCCCCTCGGGGCACCCTCCAGGCGCAGTCAGGGCCCATTGTGTTCCTTCTGGCCCATAAAAATTCTCTGGGGAGTTTCGTGGCATTTGGACTCCGTCTGGTATTGATTTTTTGCGATGTAAAAACATGGGAAAAAAACAGCAACTGGCACTTGGCACTGTATCAATAGGTTAGTACCAAAAATGATATAAAATGACTATAAAACAATTGTAAAACATCCAAGATTGATAATATAACAGCATGGAACAATCAAAAATTATAGATACGTTGGAGACGTATCAGCATCCTCAAGCTTAACTCCTACTCGTCCTCGAGTAGGTAAGTGATAAAAACAGAATTTTTGATGTGGAATGCTGCCTATCATGTCATATCATATTCTTTTCTTTATAGTATGAACAATTGGACTTTTATGTGATTCAAACCAATAGTCTAGTTTTGACATAATAATTCAGATACTCAAGCATATCAACAAGCAACCAAGTCTTTCAAAATATCAACGCTAAAATAAGTTATCCCTAGCCCATCATGCTCAAACATTGATCCATTCATGAAACACACTCGAATATTAGCTACACCCAATACTTAAGTACGATCATATTTCCTCCTAGTTGGTGCTTTTATAAGAGAAGATGGAGACTCAAATTCAAAAATAAAAATTGCATAAAGTAAAAGAATGGCCCTTCACAGAGGGAAGTAGGAATTTGTAGAGGTGCCAGAGCTCAAAGCGAAAGATTAGAGATAAAAACATTTTGGGAGGTGTATCCATCCCACCAAAGAAAACGACTTAGAGTTCCCAACACTTTCCATGCTAGATATGCCATAGGCGGTTCCCAAATAGAAAATAAAGTTTATTCCTTTTTCCACCATACTTTCACTTTCCATGGCTAACCGTATCCACGGGTGCCCTCCATACCAACACTTTCCAAGGAATTTATTGTTTGACAACATAAAGTAAATTCATTTTTGCATTTTGGTACTAGGCATCCCTAAAACCTTTTCCTTACTCTCATGCAATGACAAGTGGATAAACACTCATCTTGAGAATAACCTTTTACTGTTCCGCGAGCGAAACAAACACACAAAAGAGAAGTTTATTTTGAAAATTAGAGATGGCACATGAAAATTTGCTTAGAACGGCAAAAGAATACCGCATATAGGTAGATATAGTGGACTCATGTGGCAAAACTGGTTTAAAGGATTTTGGATGCACAAGTAGAGATCATACTTAGTGCAAAGTGAAGGCTAGCAAAAGATTGGGAAGCGACCAACCAAGAAACGAATAATCTCATAAGCAAGCATTAAGCGTAATTAACACCGAATAATGCACCACAAGTAGGATATAATTTTCATTGCATGATTATTGACTTCCGTGCATGCATAGGGAATCACAAACCTTAACACTAATATTCTTACTAGAGCGCAATTACTCATCAACATAACTCACATATCACATCATCATATCTCAAAACTATTACTAAGAATCAAGTTTGTTTTGTCCAATGATCTTCATGACATTTTCTTTTTATTTATCCTTCTTGGATATCTACCACTTTGGACTAATTTTCATGTGTTGCTTTTCATAAGCTCAAACAAATATAAGTGAAGATCATGAGCATAACAAATTTTCTTTCTCTCGAAATAATTTAAGTGAAGCAAGAGAGAATTTCTTCAAAATTTTACAAATTCTCAAATAAATCTAAGTGAAGCAGGAGAGCATTTCTTCAAAAAATACTAAGCACACCATGCTCAAAAAGATATAAGTGAAGCACTAGAGCAAGTCCTAGCTCATAAAAGATTTAAGTGAAGCATAGAGAGCAATTCTAACAAGTCATGACATAATTCTGGCTCTCTCAAATAGGTGTTTCCAGCAAGGATTGGTGACTTAAAACACAAAATAAAACAAGAAAAGACACATATCATACAAGACGCTCCAAGCAAAAAACATATCATGTGACGAATAAAAATATAGCCTCGAGTAAAATACCGATAGTTGTTGGAAGAAAGCAGGGATGCCACTCGGGGGCATCCCCAAGCTGTTGGTTGCTCATTTTTGGATAATAGCTTGGTATGTCGGGGCATCCCCAAGCTTAGGCTCTTACATCCTTCCTTCATCCATCGTAAGATAACCCAAAACTTGAAAACTTCAATCACACAAAACTCAACAAAACCTTCGTGAGATCCGTTAGTGTAACAAAAATAAACCACTACTATAAGTATTGTATCAAACCAATTCTTATTTTGTTTTTGTATTATATCTACTGTATTCCAACTTTTCTATGGCAAAAACTTGTCAAAGAAAACCATAGAGCCATCAAAATAAGCACACAACACAAAGAAAACAGAATCTGTCAAAACAGAATAGTCTGTAGCAATCTGACTTTTTTGAAAACTTCTGGAACTCCAAAAATTCTGAAAAACTAGGATGACCTAGATAATTTGTATATTAATCTTCTACGAAATGAATCAGGGCAAAAGCTCTTTCTGATAAAAATGAGAATTATTTTTCGTGAGCACAAAATCTCTGTCTTTTTCAGCAAGATCAAACAACTATCACCCAAGAAGATCCTATCGGTTCTACTTGGCACAAACACTAATTAAAACACAATCATAATAGTAGCATAATTGTGGTAACACTCAAGAACAGAAATCAAAAAGCAAAAATAAAATTTATTCATCGGGTTGCCTCCCAACAAGCGCTATAGTTTTACGCCCTTAGCTAGGCATAAAGCAAGGATCCAAGTTTTGTCATCCTTCTTCTTCTTAATTTTCTTAGGTATATTTTCATCATGGGGTTTTGTAAACACAACATAAAACATATTATCCATGGAAACTTTAGCAACCCTTAGTTGGTTTTCACCATAACCCCTTTGATTTTCGGCAACAATCCAAGAGTAGTGCTGATTAACATTATTGAAGACTTGTTGGATTATATCTAAAACGGGGACTTCCTTTTTAAGATTCTCATCAAAGATTTTATTATCCCCAAGAAAATTTCTTAAAGTATAGTATCTATTGTAAATAATTTCATCTATCACAGGTTTTTCATGATTCATACCATAAAAGTCAAAGATTTCCCTAGCTTCTCGTATTATGTAGTCAAACTCATTCATAAGGATAAGAGTGGCCAGCTTTTTAGCCCTAGGATTCTTTATGTCGGGAAGCTCAAAAAACAACCTTTGCAAAGTAGGATGGTTATGAATAAATTTACTTTCAAGTTTTAGAACTAGTGCTGAAATAGCATATACATAACATCTAATAGTTTTAAGTATGGGAGCATCATCAAGACTTAGATTCCCAACACAATTGAAAAATTCTTGGATACGTTCTTTTCCCATAACGTTCCCTTGCCCTAGGATAAAACTTTTAGCATCCAGATTGCCTGTACGTCCAATTTTAGGAGTCAGGCCATCATCTGTTGGTGCCATACGAAATCATTCATGATTGCAAGCAAGGGATAGATCTGACAAGAAAACGGCGAACGAAAAAGAGAGGCAAATAAAACGGCAAATTTTGTGAAGTGAGGGAGAGGAAAACGAGAGGCAAATGGAAAATAATGTAAATTGCAAGGAGATGACATTTGTGATTAGGAACCTGGTATATGTTGAAGTTCGTCCCCGGCAACGGCGCCAGAAATTCCTTTTGATGTCGCTTGAAGCTACGTCGGTATTTCCCCAAAGAGGAAGGGATGATGCAGCACGGCGGCGGTAGGTATTTCCCTCAGATATGAAACCAAGGTTATCGAACCAGTAGGAGAACCAAGAAACACAACGTAAACAGCCCCTGCACACAAATAACAACACCTCGCAACCCGACGTGTTAAAGGGGTTGTCAATCCCTTTCGGGGTACGGCGCCAGAAATTACGTGATGAGAGGAGAAAGTTATAACAGATGAAATAAATCGATTGCAAATAAAATAAAGTGCAGCAAAGTATTTTTTTTATTTTTGGTTTAATAGATCTGAATAGAAGTGCAAATAAAATAGATCGCAAAGCAAATATATGAGAAAGAAGACTCGGGGGCCGTAGGTTTCACTAGTGGCTTCTCTCGAGAAAAATAGCAAAGGTGGGTATACAAATTACTGTTGGGCAATTGATAGAACTTCAAATAATTATGACAATATCCAGGCAATGATCATTACATAGGCATCACGTCCAAGATTAGTAGACCGACTCTTGCCTGCATCTAATACTATTACTCCACACATCGACCGCTATCCAGCATGCATCTAGTGTATTAAGTTTATGGAAAAAAGGAGTAATGCAATAAGAACAATGACATGTTGTAGACAAGATCTATCTATATATACCCCATCATTTTATCCTTAGTAGCAACGATACATACGTGTTGTTTCCCTTTCTGTCACTGGGATCAAGCACCGTAAGATCGAACCCACTACAAAGAACCTCTTCCCATTGCAAGATAAATAGATCAAGTTGGCCAAACAAAACCAAATATAGGAGAAGAAATACGAGGCTATAAGCAATCATGCATAAAAGAGAACAAAGAAACTCAAATACTTTCATGGATATAAAAAGATAGATCTGATCACAAACTCAAAGTTCATCGATCCCAACAAACACACCGCAAAATATTTACATCATATGGATCTCCAAGAGACCATTGTATTGAGAATCCAGCGAGAGAGAGAGAGAGAGAGAGAGAGAGAGAGAAGCCATCTAGCTACTTACTACGGGCCCGAAGGTCTACAAAGAACTACTCACGCATCATCGGAGAGGCACCAATGGAGGTGGTGAACCCCATCCGAGATGGTGTCTAGATTGGATCTGGTAGTTGTGGACACTGCAGCGGCTGGATGAATATTTCGTCGACTCCCCTAGGGTTTCTGGAATATTAAGGTATTTATAGAGCAAAGAGGCGGTCCGGGGGCACCCGAGGTGGGCACAACCCATCAGTGCGCGCCTGGGCCTCCTGGCGCGCTCTGGTGGGTTGTGCCCCCCTAGGGGCACCCTCCAGGCGCATCCAGGGCCCGTTGTGTTCCTTCTGGCCCATAAAAATTCTGCCTGGAGTTTCGTGGCATTTGGACTCCGTCTGGTATTGATTTTCTATGATGTAAAAAACATGGAAAAACAACATCTGGCACTTGGCACTACGTCAATAGGTTAGTACCACAAAATTGATATAAAATGACTATAAAACAATTGTAAAACATTCAAGATTGATAATATAACAGCATGGAACAATCAAAAATTATAGATACGTTGGAGATGTATCAGGGCCCCCTGGTGCTATTTCTTTCGCCAATATTTTGTATTAATTACAAAAGTTATCTCCGTGAAGTTTCAGGTCATTCTGAGAACGTTTTATTCTGCACAAAAATAACACCATGGCAATTCTGCTGAAAACAGCGTCATTCCGGGTTAGTTCCATTCAAATCATGCGAGTTAGAGTCCAAAACAAGGGCAAAAGTGTTCGGAAAAGTAGATACGTTGGAGACGTATCAGAGATCATCCACCAATGATTCGGCGTGTTTAGTCTTTATGACTACGTCGTCCTCATATGCTTCAACTGTCTTGCCGATTTGTTTTTCCAAGCATGTTTGAATCATGCGTTGGTAAGTGGCACCAGCGTTTTTAAGCCCAAAAGGCATAGTGGTTAAACAGAAAGGCCAGTACAGGGTGATGAACGCCATTGCGGCCTGGCCGGATGCTACCTCTTGATCTTGCGTTGGTTTCTCCCTTGAAGAGGAAAGGGTGATGCAGCAAAGTGGCATAAGTATTTCCCTCCGTTTTGAGAACCAAGGTATCAATCATGTAGGAGACAACGCGACAAGACACCGAATACCTGCACAAACAAACACCAACTTGCAACCAACACGACAAAGGGGTTGTCAATCCCTTCATAGTTATTCGAAAAGTGAGATCTGATAGAGATGGATAAACGGTAAAGTAATATTTTTGGTATTTTTGGTTTATGCAACGGAAAGTAAAAGATTGCAAAAGAAAGTAAATAGGAAACTAGAATTCTAGATTGGAAACTTATATGATGGAAAATAGACCCGGGGGCCATAGGTTTCACTAGAGGATTCTCTCAAGATCAAAGATGTTATGGTGGGTGAACAAATTACTACCGAGCAATTGATAGAAAAGCGCAAAGTTATGACGATATCTAAGGCAATGATCATGAATATAGGCATCACGTCCGTGTCAAGTAGACCGAAACGATTCTGCATCTACTATAATTACTCTACACATCGACCGACTACTGCCTGCATCTAGAGTATTAAGTTCATGAAGAACAGAGTAACACATTAAGTAAGATGACATGATGTAGCGGAATTAACTCAAGCACTATGATGAAAACCTCATCTTGTTATCCTCGATGGCAACAATACAATACGTGCCTTGCTGCCCCTACTGTCATTGGGAAAGGACACCGCAAGATTGAACCCAAAGCTAAGCACTTTTCCCATTGCAAGAAAAACCAATCTAGTTGGCCAAACCAAATCGATAGTCCGAAGAGACTTGCAAAGATATCAAATCATGCATATAAGAATTCAGAGGAGATTCAAATAATATTCATAGATAAGCTGATCATAAATCCACAATTCATCGGATCTCGGAAAACACACCGCAAAAGAGTATTACATCGAATAGATCTCCAAGAACATCGAGGAGAACATGGTATTGAGAATCAAAGAGAGAGAAGAAGCCATCTGGCTACTAGCTATGGACCCGTAGGTCTGAAGCAAACTACTCACGCTTCATCGGAGAGGCAATGGTGTTGATGTAGAATCCCTCCATGATCGAATCCCCCTCCGACAGGATGCCGGAAAAGGCCCCAAGATGGAATCTCACGGGTACAAAAGGTTGCGGCGGCGTAAAAGTGGTTTCGTAGCTCCCCTGGATGATTTTGGGGTATAAGAGTATATATAGGAGGAATATCTAGGTCAGGAGGTCTACGAGGGGCCCACAAGGTTGGGGGCGCGCCATACCCCCTGGTCGTGCCCTCCACCCTTGTGGCCACCTCGTGGCTCTCCCGACTTGCACTCCAAGTCTCCTGGATGTCTTCTGGTCCAGGAAAGATCGTCACGAAAGTTTTATTCTGTTTGGTATTCCTTTTCTGTGAAACTCTAAAACAAGGAAAAAAACAGAAACTGGCACTGGGCTCTAGGTTAATAGGTTAGTCCCAAAAATCATATAAAATAGCATATTAATGCATATGAAACATCCAAAACAAATAATATAATAGCATGGAACAATAGAAAATTATAGATACGTTGAAGACGTATCAAGCATCCCCAAGCTTAATTCCTGCTCGTCCTCGAGTAGGTAAATGATAAAAACAGAATTTTTGATTTGGAATGCTACCTAACATATTTATCCATGTAATTCTCTTTATTGTGGCGTGAATGTTCAGATCCTTAAGATTCAAAGCAAAAGTTTATTATTGACATAAAAACAATAATACTTCAAGCATACTAACAAAATAATTTTGTATTCTCGAAATAACATGGCAAAATAAATCTTATCTCTACAAAATCATATAGTTTGGCTATGCTCCATCTTCATCACACAAAATAATTAAATCATGCACAACCCCGATGACAAGCCACGCAATTGTTTCATACTTTTTGCGTTCTCAAACATTTTCAACTCTCACGCAATACCTGAGCGTGAGCCATCGATATAGCACTATAGGTGGAATAGACGGTGGTTGTGGAGAAGACAAAAAGAAGGAGATAGTCTCACATCAACTAGGCGTATCAACGGGCTATGGAGATGCCCATAGATATCAATGTGAGTGAGTAGGGATTGCCATGCAACGGATGCACTAGAGCTATAAGTTTATGAAAGCTCAAAAATAAAACTAAGTGGGTGTGCATCCAACTCGCTTGCTCACGAAGACCTAGGGCAATTTGAGGAAGCCCGTCATTGGAATATACAAGAAAATTTCCCACTAGTATATGAAAGTGACAACATAGGAGACTCTCTATCATGAAGATCATGGTGCTACTTTGAAGCACAAGTGTGGCAAAAGGATAGTAACATTGTCCCTTCTCTCTTTTTCTCTCATTTTATTTGGGCCTTCTCTCATTTTTGGCCTCTTTTTTTCATCCGGAGTCTCATCCTGATTTGTGGGGGAATCATAGTCTCCATCATCCTTTCCTCACATGGGACAATGCTCTAATAATGAAGATCATCACACTTTTATTTACTTACAACTCAATAATTACAACTCGATACTTAGAACAAAATATGACTCTATATGCATGCCTCCGGCGGTATACCGGGATGTGCAATGAATCAAGAGTGACATGTATAAAAAATGATGAATGGTGGCTTTGCCAGAAATACGATGTCAACTACATGATCATGCAAAGCAATATGCCAATGATGGAGCGTGTCATAATAGACGGAACGGTGGAAAGTTACATGGCAGTATATCTCGGAATGGCTATGGAAATGCCATAATAGGTAGGTAGGTACCGGCGAAAGTTGCGCGGTACTTGCGAGGCTAGAAATGGCGGAAAGGTGAAAGTGCGTATAATCCATGGACTCAGCATTAGTCATAAAGAACTCACATACTTATTGAAAAAATCTATTAGTCGTCAAAACAAAGTACTACGCGCATGCTCCTAGGGGGTAGATTGGTAGGAAAAGACCATCACTCGTCCTTGACCGCCACTCATAAGGAAGACAACCAATAAATAAATCATGCTCCGACTTCATCACATAACGGTTCACCATAAGTGCATGCTACGGGACTCCCAAACTTTAACACAAGTATTTCTCAAATTCACAACTACTCACTAGCATGACTCTAATATCACCATCTTCATATCTCAAAACAATCATAAGGAATCAAACTTCTCATAGTATTCAATGCACTTTATATGAAAGTTTTTATTATATCCCTCTTGGATGCCTATCATATTAGGACTAATTTTATAACCAAAGAAAATTACAATGCTGTTCTAAAGACTCTCAAAATAATATGAGTGAAGTACGAGAGTTCATCAATTTCTATAAAATAAAACCACTGTCGTGCCCTAAAAAGATATAAGTGAAGCACTAGAGCAAAATTACCTAGCTCTAAAGATATAAGTGAAGCACACAGAGCATTCTAATAAATCACGATTCATGCGTGTCTCTCCCAAAAGGTGTGTACGGCAAGGATGATTGTGTCTAACTAAAAAGCAAAGACTCAAATGATACAAGACGCTCCAATGAAAACACATATCATGTGGTGAATAAAAATATAGTCTCAAGTAAAGTTACCGATAAATGAAGACAAAAGAGGGGATGCCTTCCCGGGGCATCCCCAAGCTTAGGCTTTCTTACATCCTTGTATATTACCTTGGGGTGCCTTGGGCATCCCCAAGTTTAGGCTCTTTCCACTCCTTATTCCATAGTCCATCAAATCCTTACCCAAAACTTGAAAACTTCACAACACAAAACTCCAACAGAAAATCTCGTAAGCGCCGTTAGTATAAGAAAATAAATCACCACTTTGGTACTGTTGAGAACTCATTCTTTATTTATATTTGTGTAATATCTAATATATTCCAACTTTTCCATGGTTCATACCCCCAGATACTAGCCATAGATGCATCAAAATAAGCAAACAACACGCGAAAAACAGAATCTGTCAAAAACAGAACAGTCTGTAGCAATCTGGATATTTCGAGTAATTATATAACTCCAAAAATCCTGAGAAGTTAGGAACTCCTAGATAATTTTTTTTAAATCCTCTTAAAAAAGAATCAGTATTTTATCGTGCTTCTGTTCAAAAATAAAACTAATCTCCTGGGCGCAAAAGTTTCTGTTTTTCAGCAGGAAGTTTCTGTTTTTCAGCAGGATCAAATCAACTATTACCATAAGCTATCCCAAAGGTCTTACTTGGCACAAACACTAACTAAAACACAAAACCACATCTAAACAGACGCTAGATGAAAAATTCATTGCTAAACAGGACCTAAAAAGCAAGAACAAAAATAAAATTGGGTTGCCTCCCAACAAGCGCTATTGTTTAACGCCCCTAGCTAGGCATAAAAACACGAATAGATCTAATTATTCTCATCTTCGATATTCAACTCCTTTCACATCAAGTCTTCCAGAACTCGTCTAAGCAATTCTATTCTCTCTTTTATTTCCCTTCTAGTAGATGAACTTAAATAATGGAAGGGACTTTGGTTGGTGATCTTAATATTCATAAACCCATAATCAGGATTCATCACCATATATGTCATCATACAAAATACGTAGCTCGTTTTTAACGGGTTCCTTCATCATTTTATTCAACCAATCTCAATTAAACCCTACATAAATTCCCCTAGTTATCCAATAAAACTCTTCAAAGGTTTCAAGATACAAAGATTGAAAGATCTCAGAAGGGGGAACTCTTTTCCTACGATTTTCACTATAAAATTGATAAGCCCTAGATTCCAAACTGTGCATAGTTTCTTTATCATGCAAGATATCTATAATTGGAGGGTGTTCAACATCATTTTTATAGAAAGCAAAAATATCCCTAGCTTCTTTGATCATAAAATCAAATTCACGCATAAGAATAGTAGTGGCAATCTTTTTAGCTATTGGATGATTAATTTTAGGAAGTTCATTGTAACGCCCGGATAATTAGGCTACAGTAAAACTCTCTTGATGATGCCTTGTCATATATGTTAGTGTTTCTAATTAAGTGGTAGTTCAAAAACATAGAAAATTCAAAAATGAATTAGCGACAAACACCCAAAGTTTTCAAAAGTCAACACAAAAATGTTCGGGGGTTGCCAAATATTGCATCGGTAATTATGGTGAAGTAAACACATTTTTATAAAATGCCTAAATACTTTTAAATGAATTTAAACAGAAAAGAATTAATAAAGAAAATAAACAAAGGGAAAACAAACAGAAGACAAGAAAAGGAGAAAACCCTCCCCCACTTTGGGCCGACCGCCCACCCCACTGCCCATCCGGCTGAATCGGACCGCCTTCCCCTGCCGCCTCCTTTCCCTGTTCCCCCGACCCGGGTCGGAACAGGGGCGTGTCCTCGCCGCACCCTCTCGCCGGCGACGACGAGTGGATAAGGACGCCGACGCCGCGCCCCCTCGGTCTCCCCTCCCCACTCGCCCCCACACTCGCCTTGGCTTCTGCACCTCTCCCTCTTCCCTCCAGATCCACCGCGCTCTCCTCCGCGTACCCCCACCATGCCCGAACACCGCCATGGACCCGCCGCCGAGAATCGCGCGGCCACAGCCATCGCCTCGCCGCGCCTGCGTGTCCGTCGACGCCTCCATCGTCTTCCTCGTCCACCGGAGGCCTCAGCTAGAGCGGGGGAGCCCCGAATCACCGGATCCCCTTCGCCCACATCTCCGGCTGCCGCGTTCTTCACCAACTCCAGCGACGCCTTCTGCAGCTACTAAGCCACCCAAGGGCCATCTTGCGTGCCGCACGGTGAGCTCCCCATCTCCCGGCCATCTTCGTTAGCCCCCTCGCGCACCGTAGCTGCCCCGTCACCGCTGCCGTGAGCACGTCGCCGCGGATCGCCTCGCCGTCGTGGCCATGATCTCCGTCGTGCTCGCGTGAGCACGGCATCGTGTTCCTTGTGCTTCCAGGAACCCAACGCACACACGCACACACCTCCCCATGCCTCCTAGCGTAGTTTCCATCGACGTCCCGAGCACGCTGCCGCCAAAGCTCGTCGCCGGCCGTGTTTCCCGCAACCATTTGGTCCAGCGCCCCCGCCAAACGACGCGGAATGCCTCTGCGGTTCGAACGCAAGTTGTTGCGCGCGGTTTGGTGCTTCCTAGCGCGATCCCGATGATGTCCCGAACGACGTGCCGCCTCTGCTCGTCGCCGGTGCCGCTTCTGGCCAAGTCCGGCCATACCACCACCCCCACTCGACGCGACATCGAGTGGCCGTTCGACTAGACCAAGCTGCGCGCCGAACGGCGCCGTGTAGCGAAATCCCGACGAGGCCCGGGTGCCCCCGCCGCGTTCTGACGTCGCCGGCGGCCAAACGCCGGCCGCCACCTACGTGGTTGGCCTGGGGCCACCCCAGAGCCACTGCCAGTGGGCCCTGCGGGTCCTAGTTGACTGGGTTGACCCAATCAACTGCTGACGTGGCAGCTACTGCCACTGACATGCGGGCCCCATGTCATAAACGAATAAAAATAAATAGATAATTTACTAATTAATTAAATTAGTTAATTAAAAACTAGTCTCTCACTGACTACCGGGCCCCACCCACTAATTAGCCTATTTAGTTAGTTTTAAAACTCGTTAGTACCACATCGATGACATGTGGGTCCCATCGGACCCACACATGCGGTTTGACCGGTCAACCGACCAGATTGACCTGCTGACATCACTCGATGTCATCTTGACGTCATCATTACTATTCGGATAATGTTGGATTTAAATAATTAATTAAATTCGAGAAAATGATTTAAATCCTTAGAAAATCATATCTTTTAATCCGTAACTTCGGATGAAAATACTTTCTACATGGAAGTTGCTCGTAGCGACGAGGCGATTCCGGATCGCAACCCGTTCGTCTACCACACCCCTAACCTATCGAACTCGCAACTTTCCCCTCCGCTCCTCCGCTCAAAAAGCAGCACGCCGGGATCCTTTCCGGATGTTTCCCCCCTTCACCGGTATCACCACATACCGCGTTAGGGCACGCCTAGCATCACGCTTTGCTTTGTCATGCATCTGTTTGCTTAAATATTCATTGTTTCTTCCCCCTCTTCTTCCGCTAGACACCGAGACCGACGCTGCTGCTGCCCAGTACGACTACGGAGTTGACGACCCCTCTCTCTTGCCAGAGCAACCAGGCAAGCCCCCCCTTTGATCACGGATATCGCCTACTCTCCTCTATCTGCTTGCATTAGAGTAGTATAGCATATTCTTGCTTTCGTTATTCCTATCCTGATGCATAGACTGTCCTTGCTACTACTGTTGTTACCTTTACATGCAATCCTACTTGCCTAGTATAGGATGCTAGTATTTCCATCTGTGGCCCTACATTCTTGTCCGTCTGCTGTGCCATACTATCGGGTCGTGATCACTCGGGAGGTGATCACGGGTATATACTATATACTTATACATGATACATGTGGTGACTAAAGTCGGGTCGGCTTGTGGAGCACCCGCGAGTGGATCTTGGTGGCGGAGCGTCAGGGCAGGTTGAGACCGCCTAGGAGAGAGGTGGGCCTGGCCCTATTCGGCGTTCGCGGATACTTAACACGCTTAACGAGATCTTGGTATTTGATCTGAGTCTGGCTACTGGCCTATACGCACTAACCAACTACGTGGGAAAGATATGGGCACTCGGCGTCGTGGTATCAGCCGAAGCATTTCGTGACGTCAGCGACTGAGCGGCGCACGCCGGATTGGACTGGAACGCCACTAGGCTAGGTCTTCTTTCGGCCGCCCTCAAGCGTCTTGGTGTGCTCAGGCGATGGGCCTGCACCCTGGCGCTTAGGTTTAGACCGGCGTCTTGACCTCTCTGTTATGCCTAGGTGGGGCTGCGGCGTGTTGATCTTTCGCGGCGGGCATGACCCGAAAAGTGTGTCCGCCAAATGGGATCAAGCATGTTGGGTTATGTGGTGCACCCCTGCAAGGAAGTTAATCTATTGAATAGCCGTGATCTTGATAATGAGGATGACTTGGAGTTGTACCTTGACCTTATGACAACTAGAACCGGATACTTAATAAAACACACCCTTCCAAGTGCGGATACAACCCGGTGATCGCTCTCTAACAGGCGACGAGGAGGATCGCCGGGTAGGATTATGCTATCGCTGCTACTTGGAGGACTTGATCTACTCTCTTCTACATGCTGCAAGACGGAGGCTGCGAGCGTAGTCTTGACGGTGATTAGCTATCCCCTCTTATTACGGCATTCTGCAGCTCAGTCCACCGATATGGCCCTTTGCACATATATCCATGCATATGTAGTGTAGCTCCTTGCTTGCAGTACTTTGGATGAGTACTCACGGTTGCCTTGTTCCCCTTTTCCCCTTTCTTTACCGGTTGCTGCGACTGAGACGATGGAGCCAGGGCGACGCCACCGTCGATGGCGACTACTACTTTGGAGGTGCCTACTACTACATGCAGCCCGCCGACGACAACCAGGAGTAGTTAGGAGGATCCTGAGGCGGGAGGCCTGCGCCTCTGTCGATATGTATCCCGGTTTGTGCTAGCCATCTTATGGCAACTTGTTTAACTTATGTCGTACTCGGATATTGTTGCTTCCGCTGACTCGTCTATGATCGAGCACTTGTATTCGAGCCCTCGAGGCCCCTGGCTTGTATTATGATGCTTGTATGATTTTTTTTATTTTTAGAATTGTGTTGTGATATCTTCCCGTGAGTCCCTGATCTTGATCTTACACGTTTGCGTGTATGATTAGTGTACGATTGAATCGGGGGCGTCACAAGTTGGTATCAGAGCCAACTGCCTGTAGGAATCCCCCTTCCACACTCCTTGGCCGAAGTCGAGTCTAGACTTTACAAAACTTTTACTAACATGGTTGTGCAGCCCATGGGCCCACGTCGCCATCGGGTGGTACTAGGATCTTTTACTCCTCGACCTTTACTCTGGGACTCTGAACTCTCTTCTACTCGGGTTAAACGAATTTACTAACTCTAACACTAGGATCCCGTGACCACATTCACCCCAAAGTTGGATAAAGCCATAGCTATTACTTAGAATAGTATTTTGAACAGTTTCCACACTGTCATTTGACTCCTTTGAAACATCTTTGTTTTCAGATAGAACCCACGAGTGAGGTCGTCCGCCACACGACGGCCATTGGTGCCTCGGGATCACCTGCGGTGCTAGCAGAGATGATGACCTATCTGGGTTATCGCTGGCACCCTGAGTACACCGTCTTTGAGGAGTACCAGGACTTTAACGAGGAGCGATGCCGAGCCATCGTCCACCTATACTCTCGGGAGTATGACTCCACTATTGTGCTGCACACCGCACATGGTGTTGGGGTGACTATCGATATGGCAGTCCACGATGCTGCTTATGCTGCTCTTACCCGTCTTCCTGGAGAGTATCGGGAGTTGGACACCTCCCCCTTCAGGCACATTGCTATCGCATCTGATGTTGGTGCGGAGGGTTACTACACTGCTGCCTACTCCACTGTCACCCGAGAGCCCTTCTACCATCATAACTTTGTTCTGCATGCTGATGGGTTGGATCGAGCTAACCGAGCTCTTCGCCATGAGTTGTACACCACCCGTCAGCACCTTTACCGTGCTCTGACGCTGTTGCACCCCTTTGTCCGATCCAGAGAGCTGCCGCGTTCTGCAATCTACCCAGCCAGGACCATGATGACCCAGGGTGTCGGTTGGCCAGAGGTGGGAGGCTACTCTCCCGCACTTGGTCCTCTTCTGCCACTTGAGCGTCGGGTTCCGCACCAGAGTATCCGCGGACCCCAGGTTGCTGACGTGGAGTTCCCGATGCCACACTACCAGCTTTCAGGCTATAGCTACCTCCGCAGTACCGCGTGGGACTGATGTAGGCTTGCTTGTTAAGTGTTAGACGCATTCGCGCGAGCCTGCGTGCCGCCTATGATGTCTTAGTCTATGTACTAAACTCTGTGTACCGAACTCTATGCATGATCCCTTTTGTAAGATATGCCGACTACTATGTAGTTTCTATCGTGCTGCTTTCATTATGCATGTTTCATCATGAATGATTCTTGTCCTTTGCAAATTTCTCAAATGCTGAACTACTCTGTTATATATTAGCGGGATGGTTAGACCAGCTGGTCGTGGTCGTGGTGGCAACTTCCCACCACCGCTTTGAGTACATGGCTGGTATGATCCAACAACTTGAGATGAATCGCCAGTTCATGGAAGACATGATGGCTCGGTTCCTCGCCCCAATATGAACCAAAGAGCGAACACAAGAACTCTGCAGGATTTCATGCGCCTCAACCCAAGTGTGTACCGTAGCTCAACCCAGCCCACGGATGTCGATGGTCGCTCCGTGACATCACCTATGAGATGGAGTCTGCTGATGTAGCCCCTGCCAGCTATGTCACCTTTGCTTCCTTCTTCCTGAAGGGACCCGCAGCTCAATGGTGGGACAGCCACAGGCGTACTCAGCCAGCTGGAACAATCATCACCTGGCCAGACTTCCAAGTTGCTTTCCGTGCCCGCTTCATCCCTCAAGGAGTCATGGACCGGAAGAAGCGTGAGTTCCGCAACCTCACCCAAGGCAACAATATTGTTGAAGCTTATCAGCGAGAGTTTCTGGACTTGTCTCGCTATGCTAAAGAGGACATTGCAACTGATGCACGCAGAATAGAGAAGTTCCGTGACGGCCTTCAAGCTGACATCAAGCTCGCACTTCTAGTGCACGACTTTGCTGATTTCGCCACCTTGGTGAACAAAGCTATCAATGTCGAAACTGGTCTGCAGGAATACCAGAGCTCTAACAGGCGCAACCGTGACACGGGTTCATCTTCGGGCCCGTCCTCGCAGAAGCGTAAGATATGGATTCCCAACAGCATGTACCAGCCAAATGCACCTGCCCCAAGGCAGACCTATGCTGCACCTCGTCTGCCTACACCTCCAACTAGGCAGCCAAGGCTTCCAGCTCTACCACCCCAAGCTCATGTTCCTACTCCCAACAATGGCTTGTGCTTCAGGTGTGGTCAACCAGGGCACCGTTCTAGGGAATGCAACCAGAACCAGAATCAACTGGCCCTTCCAGTGACTGGCCGTGGAAGCAACCAGCCCCGCAACAACAATGCCAAGCCTTATGGTCGAGTTCATGCCAACCACGTTGATCTGAACGAAGCTCAAGACCAGCCTGCTACTGTGATGGGTACACTCCTCGTAAATTCAGTACCAGCATCCATTTTATTTGACACAGGTGCATCGCATTCATTCATGTCAGAAGATTTTGCATTCATGCATGGCATTAAAAGCGAAACATGAATGCTTCACTATTAGTACACACCCCTGCGGGCCAATGTTGAACCTCCATGATTTGCAACGACGTCCCCGTTGAAATCGAAGGACTGGAATTCCTTGTCTCACCCATCGTACTGAAGTCTTGTAGCATTGACCTCATTCTGGGAATGAATTGGTTAAAGGCGCATACTTCTTCTATAGTTTGCGCCACTAAGACCGTCCATCTGCTACACCCTTCAGATGAAATAGTTACTTACCAAGCTCATCTGGTGCAAAATGCCTAGGCACGGCTTTATGCCTTGAATGCATTGAATGCTGCACCACTCGAGGGTATTGAAAACATTCACGTCGTCGTGAATTCCTCGGCGTCTTTCTGAAGAACTCCTGTGGATTCCCCTGCTAGAGCTGTCGAATTCGTTATCGACTTGAAACCAGCACCACTCCTATAGCCGCGACCCTACAAGATGCCGCCGCATGAACTCCTTGAGCTTAAGGAGGAAATCGACAAATCTCTTCGCAGGGTTTCATTAGCCCAAGTTGCTCTCCTTGGGGAGCACCTTCTCTCTTTGTCAAGAAGAAGGATGGGACAAACCGATTGGTCTAAGACTACCGCCCTATAAACCAAGCTACCATTCGAATAAGTATCCTCTTCCTCGGATCAATGATCCGTATGATCAACTGGCTGGTTAAATCGGTGTTCTCTAAAATTGACTTGAGGTTGGGTTACCACCAGATCCGTGTTCGTGAAGAGGATATCCCAAAGACCGCATTCGTGACTCGTTATGGTTCATACGAGTACACCGTCATGTCTTTCGGCTTAACCAATGCTCCAGCCACCTTCTCTCGACTGATGAACTATATATTCATGGATTACCTCGACAAGTTCGTCATGGTTTATCTGGATGATATCCTGGTATTTTCCAAGAACGGAGAAGAACATGCTTAACATCTTCGTCTTGTGCTGTAAAAGCTATGAGAGCATCAACTTTATGCCAAGTTCTCCAAATGTGAATTCTGGCTTCCCGAAGTAACCTATCTTGGGCATGTCATCTCTAAGGATGGTATTGCCGTCAACCCCGAACGAGTTCAAGCTATTCTCGATTGGACTCCTCCAAGAACGTTAAGCAAGTCGAAGTTTTCTCGGTCTACCAGCTATTGTCGCCGATTAAATCGAGAACTTCTCCAAGATTGCCGTGCCTCGACTAACTTTGTTGCATAAGGCGTCAAGTTCCAATAGATGATAAATGTCGAAAGTTTCCGAGCACTCAAAGACAAGTTGACTTCTGCCGATATTAGCTCCTCCGATACTAAGAAGGACTTCGTCATTTATTGTGGCGCTTCCGTCAAGGATTAGGCTGTGTCCTAATGCAGGGCGCAAAGTGATTGCCTATGCCTCTCGACAATTGCGCCCTCACGAAGAGAACTACCCAGTTCACGACCTCGAGCTTGTTGCTGTCATTCATGCATTTGAAGCGAAGGCGACATTACCTTCTCGGTGTCGTTGCGAGATCTTCACCGACCACCAAAGTCTGAAGTATCTGTTTACTCAGCCGGACCTGAACCTCCGTCAGCAGAGATGGATGGAGATTGTTGCGGGACTTTGACTTGGGTATTTCCTATCACCAGGCAAGGCTAATGTAAATGGCTGATGCCTTGAGCCGCAAGTCTTCTGCAACCACCTCCGGAGTTCACAAAGTTCAGCCCTCACTCGTTGAAGAATTCGAAAGCTGAACCTCCATATTGTTCCTCCGGGTGCACTCGCTCCCCCTCCTAAGGAGTTTCGCAAGATGAACCTCCATGTTGTTCCTAGGGGTTCTCTCAATACCCTGGTTGCAAAACCAGATCTTGTGGACACCATCAAATGGATACAGAAATGTGACGATGAAGTGGAGAGGATTAAACGCTTCCTCACGTAAGGAAAGCCCTCATTCTTCATCATTGGCGATGATGGCACCTTATTCTTCAAAGGTCGCCTAGTAGTTCCGAGTAAGAGGGAAAACCTGGATATGACACAGAAAGTGATGAAAGAAGCTCATGATACGCCTCTATGTATCCATCCTGGTAGTACAAAGATGTACCAGGACATTCATCAAAGATTCCGGTGGTCTAACATGAAGCAAGACATCGCTCGTTATGTTGCTGAATGTGACGTTTGCCGTCGTATCAAAGCGTAACATCAAAGGCCTCTTGGAACTCGCAAACTATCTCTATTCCTGAATGGAAATGGGACCATGTTGAAATGGACTTCGCCACCGGATTTCCCAAATCGCAGAAAGGTAATGATGCTATTCTTGTCGTCATTGACCGCTTTCTAAAGTTGCACATTTTCCGGCGGTCAAAGAAACGATCACCGCTAGTCAGCTTGCAACTCTCTACATGTCCGAAATTGTTTCACTTCACGGTATTCCACTTTGGTTATCGTTCGGACCGTGGCAGCTTATTCACTTCAAGATTCGGGCAAGTTTCCAAGAAGCTATGGGGACTCACTTATCTTTCAAGATCATGTTTCATCCGCAATCACAAGGGCAAGTTGAGCGTGTCAACCAAGTTCTCAAGACATGCTTCGAGCTTGTGTTATTTCCTTCGGCAAGAAATGGGAGGAATCTCTCCCATATGCTGAGTTCTCTTATAACAATAGCTATCAAGCTAGTCTGAAGATGGCCCCCTTTGAAGTGTTATATGGACGAAAGTGTTGAACCCCTCTGAACTGGTCAGAAACTGGGGAACGTCCACTTTTTGGTCCAGATATTATCCAACATGCCGAAGAACAAGTCCGCATTATTCGCGAGAATCTCAAGACTGCTCAGTCACATCAAAAGAGTAATTATGACCGTCATCATAAAGACATGGTCTATCAACCTGGCGAAAAGTCCTATCTTCGCGTTACACCAATGAAGGGTGCTCACCGCTTCGGGGTCAAGGGAAAGCTAGCTCCCCGCTATATTGGTCATTTCACTATTCTCGAGAGGCGTGGAAAAGTGGCATATCAACTGGAGCTTCCGCCGAACCTTTCTCAGGTTCACGATGTGTTCCACGTGTCACAGCTCCGTCGCTGCTTCAAGGACCCAATCCGAGCAGTGGATCATGAAGTGCTCGAATTGCAACAGGACCTCTCCTATAAAGAGCATCCGGTCCGCATTTTCGACCAAGCTGAATGCCGCACACGCCAGAAGGCGGTCAAGTTCCTCAAAGTCCAGTGGTCACACCACTCCGAAGATGAGGCCACCTGGGAACGCGAGGATCTCCTGCATGATGAATACCCCGCACTGTTTCCTTCTACCTCCTAAATCTCGGGACGAGATTTCTTGTAGTGGAGGAGATTTGTAACGCCCGGATAATTAGGCTACAGTAAAACTCTCTTGATGATGCCTTGTCATCTATGTTACTGTTGCTAATTAAGTGGTAGTTCAAAAACATAGCAAATTCAAAAATGAATTAGCGACAAACACCCAAAGTTTTCAAAAGTCAACACAAAAATGTTCGGGGGTTGCCAAATATTGCATCGGTAATTATGGTGAAGTAAACACATTTTTATAAAATGCCTAAATACTTTTAAATGAATGTAAACAGAAAATAATTAATAAAGAAAATAAACAAAGGGAAAACAAACAGAAGACAAGAAAAGGAGAAACCTCCCCCCCCCTTGGGCCGACCGCCCAGTGGCCCCCCCATCCCATCCGGCCAACCAGCCCGCCTCCCCCTGCCGCCTCCTTTCCCTGTTCCCCCGACCCGGGTCGGAACAGGGGCATGTCCCCGCCGCACCCTCTCGCCGGCGACGACGAGTGGATAAGGACGCCGACGCCGCGCCCCCTCGGTCTCCCCTCCCCACTCGCCCCCACACTCGCCTTGGATTCTGCGCCTCTTCCCTCCAGATCCACCGCGCTCTCCTCCGCGTTCCCCCACCACGCCCGAACACCGCCATGGACCCGCCGCCGTGAATCGCGCGGCCACAGCCATCGCCTCGCCGCGCCTGCGTGTCCGTCGATGCCTCCATCGTCTTCCTCGTCCACCGGAGGCCTCAGCTGGAGCGGGGGAGCCCCGAATCACCGGATCCCCTTCGCCCACATCTCCGGCTGCCGCGTTCTTCACCAACTCCAGCGACGCCTTCTGCAGCTACTAAGCCACCCAAGGGCCATCTTGCGTGCCGCACGGTGAGCTCCCCATCTCCCGGCCATCTTCGTTAGCCCCCTCGCGCACCGTAGCTGCCCCGTCATCGTTGCCGTGAGCACGTCGCCGCGGATCGCCTCGCCGCCGTGGCCATGATCTCCGTCGTGCTCGCGTGAGCACGGCATCGTGTTCCTTGTGCTTCCAGGAACCCAACGCACACATGCACACACCTCCCCGTGCCTCCTAGCGTAGTTTCCATCGACGTCCGAAAGGCCGCCGCCAAAGCTTCGTCGCCGCCGTGTTTCCGGCAACCATTTGGTCCATCGCCCCCGCCAAACGACGCGGAATGCCTCTGCAGTTCGAACGCAAGTTGTTGCGCGCGGTTTGGTGCTTCCTAGCGCGATCCCCATGATGTCCTAAACGATGCGCGCGCCTCGCTTTCGTCGCCGGTGCCGATTCCGCCAAGTCCGCCATACCACCACCCCCACTCGACGCGGCATCGGTGGCCGTTCGACTAGACCAAGCTGCTTTAACAGGCGCCGTGTAGCGAATCCCGACGAGGCCGGGTGCCCCACGCGTTCGGCGTCGCCGGCGGCCAAGCGCCGCCGCGCCACGTGGTTGGCACAGGGCCACCCGAGCCATCGCCGATGGGCCTGCGGGTCCTAGTTGATCAGGTTGACCCGTCATCGCCGACGCGGCAGCTATCGCCAGCGACATGCGGGCCCCATGTCATAAGCGAATAAAAATAAATAGATAATTTCTAATTAATTAAATTAGTTAATTAAACACTAGTCTCTCACGACTACCGGGCCCCACCCACTAATTAGCCTATTTAGTTAGTTTTAAAACTCTGTTAGTACCACATCGATGACATGTGGGTCCCCTCGACCCACACATGCAGTTTGACTGGTCAATGACCAGTTGACCTGCTGACATCACTCGATGTCATGCTGATGTCATCATTACTATTCGGATAATGTTGGATTTAAATAATTAATTAAATTCGTAAAATGATTTAAATCTTTAGAAAATCATATCTTTTAATCCGTAACTCGGATGAAAATACTTTCTACATGAAAGTTGCTCAGAACGACGAGACGATTCCGGATACGCAACCCGTTCGTCCACCACACCCCCTAACCTATCGAACTCGCAACTTTCCCCTTCGGCTCCTCACTTGAAACGCTAAACGCCGGGATCCTTTCCCGGATGTTTCCCCCCTTCACCGGTATCACCACATACCGCGTTAGGGCACGCCTAGCATCACGCTTTGCTTTGTCATGCATCGTCATGCATCTGTTTGCTTAAATATTCATTGTTTCTTCCCCTCTTCTTCCGCTGACACCGAGACCGACGCTGCTGCCCGAGACGACTACGGAGTTGACGACCCTCTCTCTTGCGAGCAACCAGGCAAGCCCCCCCCTTGATCACGGATATCGCCTACTCTCCTCTATCTGCTTGCATTAGAGTAGTATAGCATATTCTTGCTTTCCGTTATTCCTATCCCGATGCATAGCTTTGTCCTTGCTACTCTGTTGTTACCTTTACGCAATCCTACTTGCCTAGTATAGGATGCTAGTATTTCCATCTGTTGCCCTACATTCTTGTCCGTCTCATTGTGCTATACTATTGGGCCGTGATCACTCGGGAGGTGATCACGGGTATATACTATATACTTATACATGATACATGTGGTGACTAAAGTCGGGTCGGCTTGTGGAGCACCATGAGTGGATCTTGGTGGCGGGCGTCGGGGCAGGTTGAGACCGCCTAGGAGAGAGGTGGGTCAGCCCTATTCGGCGTTCGCGGATACTTAACATGCTTAACGAGATCTTGGTATTTGATCTGAGTCGCTCTTGGCCTATCGCACTAACCAACTCGTGGGAAAGATATGGGCACTTTCGGCGTCGTGGTATCGGCAAGCATTTCGTGACGTCGGTGGTGGCGGCGGCCACGGATTGGACCGAATGCCACTAGGCTAGGTCTGCTTTCCGCCGCCCTCGCCGCGTCTTGGTGTGCTCGAGGCGATGGGCCCGACCCACGGGCGCTTAGGTTTAGACCGCGTCTTGACCTCTCTGTTATGCCTAGGTGGGGCTGCGGCGTGTTGATCTTCCGCGGCGGGCATGACCCGAAAAAGTGTGTCCGCCAAATGGGATCAAGCGTGTTGGGTTATGTGGTGCACCCTGCAGGAAGTTAATCTATTCAATAGTCGTGATCTTGATAATGTGACGACTTGGAGTTGTACCTTGACCTTATGACAACTAGAACCGGATACTTAATAAAACACACCCTTCCAAGTGCGGATACAACCCGGTGATCGATCTCTAACGAGGCGGCGAGGAGGGATCGCGGGTAGGATTATGCTATCGCTGCTACTTGGAGGACTTGGTCTACTCTCTTCTACATGCTGCAAGGCGGAGGCTGCGAGCGTAGTCTTCGATAGGATTAGCTATCCCCTCTTATTACGGCATTCTCGCAGCTCACCAATCGATATGGCCCTTTACACATATATCCATGCATATGTAGTGTAGCTCCTTGCTTGCGAGTACTTTGGATGAGTACTCACGGTTGCCTTGTTCCCCTTTTCCACTTTCTTTACCGGTTCTGCGACGGAAGATGGAGCCGAGGCGACGCCACCGTCGATGGCGACTACTACACCGGAGGTGCCTACTACTATGTGCAGCCGGCGGCGACGACTGTGAGTAGTTAGGAGGATCGAGCGGGAGGCCCGCGCCTCTTCGATATGTATCCCGGTTGTGCTAGCCATCTTATGGCAACTTGTTTAACTTATGTTTGTACTCAGATATTGTTGCTTCCGCTGACTCGTCTATGATCGAGCACTTGTATTTGAGCCCTCGAGGCCCCTGGCTTGTATTATGATGCTTGTATGACTTTTTTATTTTTAGAGTTGTGTTGTGATATCTTCCTGTGAGTCCCTGATCTTGATCGTACACGTTTGCGTGTATGATTAGTGTACGATTGAATCGGGGGCGTCACATTCATAAAACACCGTTTGTAAAGCAGGAAGAAGATGCACAAATTTTCTTTATAATTTTTCAACAAGCATCACAATAGCATCAACATAACAATTTGTCTCAAGAAGAATAGTTCTTTTATTAATAGGCAAGGATCCCGTACAGTCAAAGAATTCTTGTACAATATTTTTCCCTATAATATTACCATCTCCTATACGAAAGATTTTAGTTTTGTAATTAGGAGGCTTTTCAGCTCCGGGATCCAAAGAGCAAGTTTCAAGATTTTCAGCGATAACATCCCTAGTTTCAGACATGGTGGCGAAAACGAGCAAATGAAAGAGGGGCGTAGAAGAGGCAAATCTTTTCAAAAATCATTTTTGAAGTGGGTGAGAGGAAAACGAGAGGCGAATGGCGAATAATGTAATGCGAGGGATGAGAGTTTATGATGGGTACTTGGTATGTCTTGGCTTGGCGTAGATCTCCCCGGCAACGGCACCAGAAATCATTCTTGCTACCTCTTGAGCTTGCGTTGGTTTTTTCCCTTGAAGAAGAAAGGGTGATGCATCAAAGTATCATAAGTATTTCCCTCAGTTTTGAGAACAAAGGTATCAATCCAGTAGGAGACAATGCAACAAGCTACCGAATACCTACACAAACAAAAACCAACTTGCAACCAACGCGACAAAGGGGTTGTCAATCCCTTCACGATTATTCGCAAAGTGAGATCTGATAGAGATGGATAAACGGTAAAGTAATATTTTTGGTATTTTTGGTTTATGGAACGGAAAGTAAAATATTGCAAAAGAAAGTAAATAGGAAACTAGAATTGTAGATCAGAAACTTATATGATGGAAAATAGACTCGGGGGCCATAGAAATGATATTACGGTGGGTGAACAAATTACTGCCGAGCAATTGATAGAAAAGCACAAAGTTATGACGATATCTAAGGCAATGATCATGAATATAGGCATCACGTCCGTGTCCAGTAGACCGAAATGATTCTGCATCTACTACTATTACTCCACACATCGACCGACTCCTTCCTACATCTAGAGTATTAAGTTCATGAAGAACAGAGTAGCACATTAAGTAAGATGACATGATGTAGCATAATTAACTCAAGCAATATGATGAAAACCCCATCTTGTTATCCTCGATGGCAAAAATACAATATGTGCCTTGCTGCCCCGACTATCACTGGAAAAGGACACCGCGAAATTAAACCCAAAGCTAAGCACTTCTTGTTGGGAAACGTAGCATACAATTTCAAAAAAATTCCTACGGTCACGCAAGATCTATCTCGGAGATGCATGGCAACGAGAGGGGGAGAGCGTGTCCACGTACCCTCGTAGACCGAAAACGGAAGCGTTCGGTTAACGCGGTTAATGTAGTCGAACATCTTCACGATCCAACCGAAGTAGTACCGAACATACAGCAACTTCGAGTTCGGCACACGTTCAGCTTGATGACGTCCCTCGAACTCTTGATCCAGCAGAGGGTCGAGGGAGAGTTCCGTCAGCACGACGGCGTGGTGACGGTGATGGTGATGTGATCCGCGCAGGGCTTCGCCTAAGCACTACGTGAATATGACCGGAGGAGTAAACAGTGGAGAGAGATGCCACGCATGGCATGGAACAGTTGGTGTGTCTCCAAGGGGTTCCCTGCCCACGTATTTAAAGGAGGGAGAGGGAGGAGGCCGGCCCTAGGAGGCGTTCCATAAGGGGGGAGTCCGACTAGGACTCCTAGTCCTAGTAGGATTCCCCCCCCCCCCCTCTTTCCCTTCTCATGGAGGTGGAAAAGGGGGGGAGAGGGAGTAGGAGAAGGAAAGGGGGGTGGCGCCCCCTTCCCTAAACCAAATTCGGCCTCCTCCCTTGTGGGGGGCGCACCAGCCCATTGTGGGCTGGTTAGCCTCCCTCCTATGGCCCATATGGCCCATATCTTTCCCCGGGGGGTTCCGGTAATGATAACCCACAAGTATAGGGGATCGCAACAGTTTTCGAGGGTAGAGTATTCAACCCAAATTTATAGATTCGACACAAGGGGAGCCAAAGAATATTTGAAGGTATTAGCAGTTGAGTTGTCAATTCAACCACACCAGGAGATTAATTATCTGCAGCAAAGTGATCAGTAGCAAAGTAGTATGATAGTTTTGATAATAGTAGCAGCAGCAACGGTAAAGGTAACAGTGATAGCAGTAGTTTTGTAACAAGTGTAACAGTGATGATATCAATCGTAACTTAGCAAGAACAATATAAGATAAATTCGTAGGCATTGGATCCGTGACTTGTTGGATGATATTCATCATGAGACAGTTATAACCTAGGGTGATACGACACTAGCTCCAGTTCATCAATATAATGCGGGCATGTATTCCGTAAATAGTCATACGTGCTTATGGAAAGAACTTGCATGGCATCTTTTGTCCTACCCTCCCGTGGCGGCGGGGTCCATATTGGAAACTAAGGGATATTAAGGCCTACTTTTAATAGAGAACTGGAACAAAGCATTAACACATAGAGAATATATGAAGTCCTCAAACTACGGTCATCACCGGGAGTGGTCCCGACTATTGTCACTCCGGGGTTGCCGGATCATAACACGTAGTAGGTGACTATAACTTGCAAGGTCGGATCTAGAACATGGATATCATGGTGATAACATAAACGGTTCAGATCTGAAATCATGGAACCCAGGCCCAAAGTGACAAGCATTAAGCATGGAAAAGCCATAGCAACATCAATCTTAGAACATGGTGGATACTAGGGATCAGGCCCTAACAAAACTAACTCGATTACATGATGAATCTCATCCAACTCCTCACCGACCAGCGATCCTACGAAGGAATTACTCACTCCTGGTGGGGAGCATCATGGAATTGGCGATGGAGAATGGTTGGTGATGACGAAGAACGAAGATCCCCCTTCCCGGAGCCCCAAACAGACTCCAGATCTGGCCTCCTGATGAAGAACAGGAGGTGACAGCGGATCCATCTCATGGATCACGATAATTCTTTCTCCCTGATTTTTTCTAGAAAAAATAGGTATTTATGGAGTTGGAATCAGGGTCTAAGGGGCCACCAGGAGGGGGGCGCGCCCTGGTGGGTTGTGCCCACCCAGGTGCCCCCCTCCGGTGGGTCTTGGCTCTAGAAATTCTTGTTCATTATATAAAAAATACTCGCAAAGTTTCATTCCATTCGAAGAACTTTATTTCTACACAAAAACAACACCATGGTAGTTCTGCTGAAAACAGCGTCAGTCCGGGGTTAGATTCATTCAGACCATGCAAATTAGAGTCCAAAATAAGAGGAAAAGCGTTAGGAAAAGTAGATACGTTGGAGACGTATCAAATCCCCCAAGCTTAAACCTTTGCTTGTCCTCAAGCAATTCAGTTGATAAACTGAAAGTGAAGAAGAAAGACTTTTACAAACTCTTTTCACTACAAAAAAAAGACACATCCGTGACATTTTGGGCCAAACGAAATTTTTTCTGTCATACTTATGACACTTCTATGACGATAATTGTGACAAAACCCGGTATCATCATAGATGTGGTGGGCTCCTACTTCTATTACGAAAAATCAGGACAAAAATCATGACAACACCATAGGGGATCGCAACAGTTTTCGAGGGTAGAGTATTCAACCAAAATTTATAGATTCGACACAAGGGGAGCCAAAGAATATTTGAAGGTATTAGCAGCTGAGTTGTCAATTCAACCACACCTAGAGATTAATTATCTGCAGCAAAGTGATCAGTAGCAAAGTAATATGATAGTTTTGATAATAGTAGCAGCAACAACGGTAACGGTAATAGTGATAGCAGTAGTTTTGTGACAAGTGTAACAGTGATGATATCAATAGTAACTTAGCAAGAACAATATAAGATCAATTTGTAGGCACTGGATCGATGACTTGTTGGATGATATTCATCATGAGACAGCTACAACCTAGGGCGATACGGCACTAGCTCCAGTTCATCAATATAATGTAGGCATGTATTCCGTAAATAGTCATACGTCCTTATGGAAAGAACTTGCATGACATTTTTTGTCCTACCCTCCCGTGGCAGGGGGGTCCATATTGGAAACTAAGGGATATTAAGGCCTCCTTTAAATAGAGAACCGGAACAAAGCATTAACACATAGTGAATACATGAACTCCTCAAACTACGATCATTAGCGGGAGTGGTCCCAACTATTGTCACTCCAGGGTTTCCGGATCATAACACGTAGTAGGTGACTATAACTTGCAAGATCGGATCTAGAACATGGATATAATGGTGATAACATAAACGGTTCAGATATGAAATCATGCCACCTAGGCCCAAAGTGACAAGCATTAAGCATCGCAAAGTCATAGCAACGTCAATCTTAGAACATAGTGGATACTAGGGATTAGGCTCTAACAAAACTAACTCGATTACATGATGAATCTCATCCAACTCCTCACCGGCGAGCGAGCCTATGAAGGAATTACTCACTCCTGGTGGGGAGCATCATGGAATTAGCGATGGAGAAGGTTGGTGATGACGAAGAACGAAGATCCCCCTTCCCAGAGCCCCAAACGGACTCCAGATCTGCCCTCCCGATGAAGAACAAGAGGTGGCGGCAGCTCCGTCTCGTGAATCGCGATAATTCTTTCTCCCTGATGTTTTTATGGAAAAATAGGTATTTATGGAGTTGGAATCAAGGTCTGTGGGGCCCCCAGGTGGGGACAACCCACCTGGGCGCGCCAGGAGGGGGCGCGCCCTGGTGGGTTGTGCCCACGCAGGTGCCCCCCTCCGATGGGTCTTGGCTCTAGAAATTCTTGTTAATTATATAAAAAATCCTCGCAAAGTTTCGTTCCATTCCGAGAACTTTTATTTCTGCACAAAAACAACACCATGGTAGTTCTGTTGAAAACAGCGTCAGTCCGGGGTTAGTTTCATTCAGATCATGCAAATTAGAGTTGTAACATCCCGATTTTTATTAAATTTTGGATGTTAATAGAATAATTCAATGCATATCATATTTCTTTGCATTTTGGAGTTTTTAAAAATATCCAAATAATAATTTTCCACTCGAGAAAAACAAATGAGAGGTGATAAGATGACTTCCTCAAAATATAAAAGAGTGGGAAATTTTATTTTGAATATTATTTGAAGTTTTGGAGTTTATTGGTATTTATTTTTTATTTGCAAAAAGTGCATTAATTGCATTAGGAAAATATTTTAAAAATGTTCTGTGCTTAAGTTAATGTTCATTAGGCTCTAAATATTGTATAGTTATTTTAGAAATTATTGTGGTGTTTTTATTAATTCATTTGAATTACTTAGGGCCACTTTAGTGTTCGGTTTAAAAAAAATACGCACACACTCACCGCAGCCTGGACCGAAACTGGGTTCGGCCCAGGAGCGCCCCAACCGGCCCAGCTGGCCATTTGGCCCAAGGCCAGCGCCTAGCGCCCAGCCTTGCGCGACGCTTGCAAGATCGACCGCCCGCGCCCCCTCTCGCTTCTCTCTGCCGCATCCATCGATGGTGGGCCCGCTCCACCTCATCTCCCCAACCTCCCGCTTGCCCTTTCGGATGAGCTCGCCACCAGCCTCACAAGCAACCAGACCTCAAATAGTCGATCTTTGTGCTCGGTGTCATCCTGGATCGATAATCTTGACACCACACGATGCTTGAAGGATTTATATGAGTAGCAATCACACACTTATTACATCGAATGTCTCAAAAGAGAATTTATTACAATAAATATGGCTTAAGGCCATCTAATAACGATAACAGCGGAAGACTTGGAAGATAAGCGAGTCCATCAACTCCAACGGCATCACTGAGTATAGAACCACGACCTAAAAGCACCTTACTGTCAATGCGGAAAGTCGCTACATGAAATGTTGCAGCCAACGGGTCAACACATGGAATATCTTTGCAATGTAACACATAGAGAGTAATGAAAGATTAAGCCTATACTACATGCATATATGGCTGGTGGAAAGCTCTATGGTTACAGTTTTGCGTAAAGCCAGTTTTTCCCTACTGCAAAGGAATAAATTTCATTTAACTATCATGGTGGTTGTTAAACATTGAGAATGGTTGAGAGCATCCTCAATCCCAATTAAAATAATCATCATTAAAACCCAACAAAATTAATTAAAGTAACATGATGAGATTCACATGATAATCCAAGTACTAGATACTCAAAACGTCCATAACCGGGGACACGGCTAATCATGATTAGTTTGTACACTCTGCAGAGGTTTGCGCACTTTTCCCCACAAGACTCGATCTCCTTCGTTGGATTTCTCGCACTACATGGTGTTTGAGAAACGGATGACCGAGACACAGTCTTTCAGAAGTGCTAGCACCTTACGATGGATAGAACGTTACACCTACTTTCCCCTACATCTACTAGTCTACCCTGTAAGAGTTCGTATAACTTAATCAACTATGCTAGAGCCCATAATAGCTTGTGGCTGCACACGGAAGTTTCTAGTATGAACAATCTCATGATCCCTTTGGGCCTGGGTGGCGGTCCATAAAGAAAATAACAGGCAATCCTGGAATACCCATGTACCTCAATCCACCCAGATGTGTGTTTAAGTTGCCACCTTAGATAAACCATTAATTAACAATCTCACATCTGTCATGGATATCACTCACCCAATCCACGTCTACTAGCATAGCATGGCATAATAAGCAAACGTAGAGGTAACTCCCAAAGGTTTGATAATAAAACAGGTAATAGGTACTACCTCAACTACTTCCCATCCCACAATTTAATTAGATCCTAATCATGCAATGTTTGAGGATTGATCTAATGCAATAAAAACTGGGTAGTAGGAAGGTATGATCAAATGTTACTTGCCTTGCTGATGATCCGCGAAACTTAGAGATACGAAGTAACAGGCGGCGCACTCCGGGTAATCTATCGCAGACAAACAAACAAGCAAGCATACAATAAGTACTCATCTAATGCAAGGTAAAACTCAAATAAGGGATCTAACCAGAAAGTTCAACTTAAGAACTCCAGTTTGCAAAAAGAATCAAATCAAATGAAACAACGAAAGTCAAACGGCGAAAGAAAACAGCGTCATTCCACTAATCTGGACCTAAGTCAAATTTTACCGAAGCAAAAACTTGTTTAAGTTGGTTAAACGGATAGAGGGTTTTGAGACGAAACTCCAGGCGCTTGAATCGCCTGATTCCGATAAACGAGCGAAAAGTTATACTAAAACGAAAATCGGATCAGAAATCGCGATAAAAAATAATCGGGGAAAATCCGAGAAAAAAGAAAACGACGAACAGATTAACGAACGATCGTTCGTTATCTGGATCTAAACGACGAACACGTTTGTTAAAAAGAACGAACGAGCGGATGCTCACTAATTAGGCTAAACCAGAAAATAAACCGATCTAAATAAAATAAAATAAAAACGGATCTAAAAAAATAAACCGCGGCTTTTTAAAAAAAACGGGCGGTTTTCTTTAGAAAACCGCGGCGACGGCTACTACTCGGCGGCGGTCCGTGGCGGCGGGCGGGCGGCGGGCGGGCGGGCGGCGAGGTGGTGGCGTGGCGGCTGGGCGGCGGAGGCTGGCATGCAGTGCACCCATGCATGTAAGGCTAGGGTTAGGGTTAGGGCACGGGTGGGCTGCGGCAGCGGCTAATGGGCTTCGGCGGGGCTCGGGCGGCGCTATTTAAAGGCTGCCCCGGGCGGAGTCCCGCTCGGGTACGGCCCGGAGTCGGTTCGGATTTTTTTTAATAATTACACACAGAAAAACAAATAAAAAAAATACTAAACTCACTCCAAAAATCCCGAAATAAATTTTCCCCGACTTCTAAAATCAAGCCGGACAAAGTGAACATTTATTTGGGGCCCAAATGCAATTTTGAAAAACGCATATTTTCCTAAATTCAAATAAAATATCGAAAAACTCCGAAATAAAATCTTATTTGATTTTATTATTAAATCCTCAATATTTCTTTATTTTGGGAAAGTCATTTTATTCCCTCTCTCCTATTTTTGTAATTGAATTAATTGAAGATAAAGTAATTAAAATCGAATGATCCTATTCTCAAAATTTGAGAAATCTCAAATATGAAAATAACGAAATCCCCAACTCTCTCCGTGGGTCCTTGAGTTGCGTAGAATTTCTAGGATCAAAACCAGAAGCAAATAAAATATGATATGCAATGATGATCTAATGTATAACATTCCAAATTGAAAATTTGGGATGTTGCAAACCTACCCCCCTTAAGATGAATCTCGCCCTCGAGATACGGGTTGGCTAGAAAATAGGTGAGGGTGGTCTTTGAGCAAATCTTCCTCTCGTTCCCAGGTGGATTCATCCTCCGTGTGATGGCTCCACTGAACCTTGCAAAACTTGATAACCTTGCTGCGGGTGACTCGGCTGGCGAACTCGGGAATCTTAACTGGTTTCTCCTCATAGGTCAAATTGTTATTCAACTGGATTGCTTCCAATGGCACTGTATCTCTCAAAGGTATGTCAGCCATCTCCGCGTGGCACTTCTTCAACTGAGAAACGTGGAACACATCATGAACTCCTGACAATCCTTCGGGCAATTCCAACTTGTAGGCCACTTCTCCCATACGCTCCAAAACTCGGTATGGTCCTACAAATCATGGCGCTAACTTTCCCTTAACACCAAAGCGCTTTATTCCCCGAAGTGTAGATACTCGAAGATAAACTCGGTCTCCGACTTCGTAAACTTTCTCCTTGCGTTTAGAGTCTGCGTAGCTCTTCTACCTGGACTGGGCTACCTTGAGCCTATCGCGAATCAACTTCACCTTCTGTTCAGACTCTTTAATCAAATCAGGTCCAAACAACTGGCGGTCTCCAACTTCATCCCATGACAACGGGGTCCTGCACCTCCTTCCGTACAAGGCTTCGAAAGGGGCCATTTTCAAACTGGATTGATAGCTGTTGTTGTAAGAGAATTCTGCATATGGCAAATTGTCGTCCCAACTAGATCCATAATCTAGCGCACAAGCTCTCAGCATATCCTCCAAAATCTGATTAACTCTCTCGGTCTGTACATCTATCTATGGATGAAAAGTTGTGCTGAATTCTAGTCTGGTACCAAAAGTTTCGTGCAACTGATTCCAGAACTTTGAGGTAAACTGGGTTCCTCTATCTGATACGATACTCCTCGGAACTCCATGCAAGCATACGATCCTGGTCATGTATATATTTGCCAACTTAGCACTGGTGTAAGTGGTCTTTACTGGGATGAAATGAGCTACCTTCGTCAATCGATCAACTACAACCCAAATCGAGTCATAGCCTGAACGAGTCCTGGGTAATCCCGTGATAAAATCCATGCCTAACTTATCCTACTTCCATTCGGGTATCGGCAATGGCTGTAGCAATCCTGCTGGCTTCTGATGCTCTGCCTTTACTCTCTGACATACATCACAAACTGCTACGTACTCTGCAATATCTTTCTTCATTCCGGTCCACCAGAAAGTATCCTTCAAATCCAAATACATCTTGTTATTTCCAGGATGAATCGAATACGGTGAATCATGTGCCTCTTGCAGAATTAACTTCCTGATCTCCGGGTCATTAGGCACATAAACACGGTCTTCAAACCATAGGGTATCGTGCTCATCCTCATGAAATCCTTTAGCCTTCCCTTGGCTCATTTTCTACTTTATAGAGGCAATCTCCTCGTCAGCCTTCTGGGCTTCTCTGATCCTTTCCATCAAAGTTTACTAGATTTCCAATGCTGCTACATAGCCTCTCGGAACTATTTCCAAACATAGCTCACGAAGATCCTCGGCTAACTCCTTTGGCAACTCTCCCGTCATTAGTGTATTGACATGGCTCTTATGGCTCAATGCGTCAGCTACTACATTAGCCTTTCCGGGATGATAATGCAATCTCATATCATAATCCTTGATGAGCTCCAACCATCTCCTTTGTCTGAGGTTTAACTCCTTCTGCGTGAAAATGTACTTCAAACTCTTGTGATCCGTGTACACCTCACAATGGTTCCCAATGAGGAAATGTATCCAAGTTTTCAAAGCATGCACTACGGCTGCTAACTCCAAATCATGTGTGGCATAATTCAATTCGTGAGGTTTCAGTTGTCGTGAAGCATACGAAACAACTCTTCCCTCCTGCATAAGCACTGCTCCAAGTCCTCGACTTGAAGCGTCGCAATACACCTCATAATCCTTGGTCTGATCTGGCAGAACCAACACTGGTGAGGTAACCAAACGTTTCTTCAACTCCTGGAAACTAGCCTCACACTCCTCAGTCCATATGAACTTGGTATCCCTCTTCAACAACTCCGTCATAGGTTTTGCAATCTTTGAGAAGTTCTCAATAAATCTCCGGTTGTATCCTGCGAGTCCAAGGAAACTCCGGATCTCTCCAACTGTTGTTGGTGCTTCCCAATTGGTCACAGTGATAACCTTTGTGGGATCAACTGCTATTCCTTCTCCGGATACAACGTATCCGAGGAATCCTACTTCCTTCAACCAAAACTCACATTTGCTGAACCTGGCATATAACTGATGTTCTCTAAGCTTCTCAAGTACTAATCGCAAATGTTCCTTATGTTCCTCTTCATTCTTCGAGTAAACCAGAATATCATCAATGAACACCACGACGAACTTATCCAAAAACTCCATAAACACCTTGTTCATCATGTTCATAAAATAGGCAGGTGCGTTAATCAGACCAAATGACATAACGGTGTACTCATACAGCCCATATCTTGTGGTGAAAGTTGTCTTAGGTATGTCCTGCTCTCGGATCTTCAGCTGATGGTACCCTGATCGCAAATCGATCTTGGAAAACACTTTATCTCCTTGCAAACGATCAAACAGATCATTGATCATTGGTAGTGGGTACTTGTTCTTGATTGTTACTTCATTCAACCCACGATAATCAACAACCATCCTGAACGATCCATCCTTCTTCTCCACTAGAAGTACTGGTGATCCCCAAGGCGAAGAACTTGGGCGAATAAAACCTTTATCCAGTAACTCCTTAATCTGCTTCTTAATCTCCTCCAAATCTTTTGCGGGCATCCTGTATGGTCTCTTTGATATTGGCCTTGTGCCTGGCAAAAGCTCAATCAAAAACCCAATGTCTCTATCGGGTGGCATGCCTGGCAAATCTTCTGGAAATACGTCAGGGAAATCCTTTACCACTGGTACTTCCTCCTGCACAACTCCTGATAAGGAATTTACTTGTGTCCTTTTTGGCGCATGTCGGGATACATACTTGATCCTTCTTCCTTCTGGCGTTGTAAGCAAAATTGTCTTACTGGCGCAATCGATGTTTCCCCCATACATCGACAGCCAATCCATACCGAGAATCACGTCCAAACCTTGTGATTCCAGAATAATTAAATCCGAAGGGAAAACATGCCTTCCTATACTTAATGGCACTTGGAAACATCCTTGACTAGCCATATACTCCGCTCCTGGTGAGCTTACTAGCATAGGTGTTCTAAGAATCTTGGTGGGCAGGTTATACTTATCCACAAATCCCCTTGATATGTATGAATGCGATGCACCAGTATCAAAAAGAACGAGTGTGGTAAATGAATTAACCAAAACCTTACCTATTACTGCATCAGGCTGGGCCTCAACCTCCTCCACGCTAACGTGGTTCACTTGTCCCCTGTTGAAAGGGTTCGGCTTCTTTCTAGAGCTTCCATTGCCATTCTGGCCTTCAGGACATTCATTGGCATAATGTCCAGTCTTCTGACACTTAAAACAGGTGACTTGACTCAGGTCTCTCTTGGCTGGGGTGGATGGGGTGGTACGGTTCTGGCCGTTGCTTCCTCCATTCCCATTACCATTCTTGGAGCCATTATGATTGTGCGAGCTACCACATCCATGGGTATGCTGAAAATGAACTCCCGGTTTAGGGGTAAGACGGGGTTTCTGCTGAGCTCCAGAATTGTACTTCCCCTGTCCATACTTCCTCTTGCGGTTTTCAATCTGCTGCTGCTTCCCTTCAATCATAAGAGCACGATCTACTAACTCCTGGTAGTTGTTGAAGCTTGCTACCATCAACTGCATGCTCAGCTCATCATTCGGTCCTTCGAAACTTCTCACCTTAGTCGCATCCGTAGTAACGTCATCCGGGGCATAACGTGCTAGTTTACTAAAATCATCCACATCTTGCCAACCGTCTGTCTTCCTTGGCGCAAGTTGCGAAACTCACGCTTCTTCATGGCCATAGCTCCTGCTGAAACATGGGCGAGACGGAAAGCTTGTGAAACCGATCCCATGTGACAAAGTCCACAGGTAAGTGGTGTAAAATTCTCCCACCATGCTGCTGCGGGTCCTTCAAGCTGATGAGCGGCAAATTTCACCTTTTCCCCATCTGTACATCCTGCAGTGGTCAACTCCCTCCCTGTCTTACGGAGCCAATCATCTGCCACTATCGGCTCGGTGCTACTGGAAATCACCGGCGGATTCAGCCTAAGAAAACGGGTAAAGTGATCAACAGGTGGTGGCGGTGGTGGGTTGTTGTTGTTGTACTTGTTGTTGTTTTGGTTCTGGACTAGCAACTGCATCAAAGCATTCTGTTGCTGGATCAACTGAGTGAGCTCCGGTGGAAAAGCAAATCCATTGTCATGTCTCGGAGGCATCTGAGGGTTTTTAGAAAAGATGAGAATTAAGAATAGAATGAGGTCTAAGAGAAAACACTACCCATATGCACATGAGACCAATGCACACAAAATCACTTCATTCAATCAAACAAGGACATACAATCGGTCTAAAACTATCGCAAAAAAGTGCTTGGACTATGCTATATACATGGTGGAATACTACTACTGTTATGGTGGTCTACTAGAAAAACTGTTCCGATGAAGACTCCATGATATCTGCTCCAGCTTCGTCTTTGAAGTCATCATCACTAGGATCAGAATCGGTGTCGTCGATGATGATGTAGTTCTGCGGACAAGTGCAATCGTCATCTTCTCCTCTGGGTGTTGAATTCCCCATGAGTTCTTCAATCTTCTCCTTAAGGTCGCCGTTTTGTCTCACTAGAGCTACGATCTCCTCCATGTAGTCCTTGCGAGTGGCCTTCAGTTCTCCTTCTAGTTCGATAATCTTGGCTTTTGCTTTCTTCAACTCCATCATGTCTGCGCACATCTGATTCTCCTGGCGTCGAATGTGCTGGTTTAACTCCTGGATGAAAGATGCAATGGATCTATCCTTCTTGGTGCTAACTATCTCCCATTGCTCATCTCGGCGTCCGCAAATCTGGTAGATATTATCCTTGAGATCTTCTTGGTAGACTTCTCCAATGCGTCCCATGGTGATGTGAGCTGCCATGCTCTTTCCTAGACTCCAGGTGGGTGCATTAAAAATACACTCTATGGGCTCTGTAACTGGCGCGAACGTCCTTCCTGGAACTTGAGCTTGAATCTTCCAACGCTCCTCTTCGGGTAAAGTGGCGTTGTAGGTCCCGGTGAAGCTTGGTATTCCGATGTTCAGGTACTTAGTTACTTCCTTCAGGTGTCGTCCAAAGGGTGTATCTTCATCCGGATGGGTGAACTTGATCCTCGCTTCCGTCATCCTAAAAGAGTAGAAAAGATGAGGAGTCAGAAATGAGAAGAGAGTAGTGATCTAGGGCTTGAGCTTAGTGGTCGTGTCCTACAGTCAGCGTGTGCTCTGATACCATCTTGTAGCGACCAGACCTCAAACATTCTGATCTCTGTGCTCAGGTGTCATCCCTGGTTCAGTAATGCTGACACCACACAGTACTTGAAGGATTTATAACAGAGTAGCAATCACACACTTATTACATCGAATGTCTCAAAAGAGAACTTATTACAATAAATATGGCTTAAGGCTATCTAATAACGATAACAGCAGAAGACTTGGAAGATAAGCGAGTCCATCAACTCCAACGGCATCACTGAGTACAGAACCACGACCTAAAAGCACCTTACTCGTCGTCTGAAAAGTCTGCAACAAGAAACATTGCATACCGAAAACGGGTCAGCACATGGAATATGCTGGCAATGTAACACATAGAGAGTAATGAAAGATTAAGCCTATACTACATGCATATATGGATGGTGGAAAACTCTATGGTTACAGTTTTGCGTAAAGCCAGTTTTTCCCTACTGCAAAGGAATAAATTTCATTTAACTATCATGGTGGTTGTTAAACATTGAGAATGGTTGACAGCATCCTCAATCCCAATTAAAGTAATCATCATTAAAACCCAACAAAATTAATTAAAGTAACATGATGAGATTCACATGATAATCCAAGTACTAGATACTCAAAACGTCCATAACCGGGGACACGGCTAATCATGATAAGTTTGTACACTCTCCAGAGGTTTGTGCACTTTTCCCCACAAGACTCGATCTCCTCCGTTGGATTTCTCGCACTACATGGTGTTTGAGAAACGGACGACCGAGACAGAGTCTTTCAGAAGCGCTAGCACCTTACGATAGATAGACCGTTACACCTACTTTCCCCTACATCTGCTAGTCTACCCTGTAAGAGTTTGCACAACTTAATCAACTATGCTAGAGCCCATGATAGCGTGTGGCTGCACACGGAAGTTTCTAGTATGAACAATCTCATGATCCCTTTGGGCCTGGGTGGCGGTCCATAAAGAAAATAACAGGCAATCCTGGAATACCCAAGTACCTCAATCCACCCAGATGTGTGTTTAAGTTGCCACCTTAGATAAACCATTAATTAACAATCTCACGTCTGTCATGGATATCACTCACCCAATCCACGTCTACTAGCATAGCATGGCATAATAAGCAAACGTAGAAGTAACTCCCAAAGGTTTGATAATAAAATAGGTAATAGGTACTACCTCAACTACTTCCCATCCCACAATTTAATTAGATCCTAATCATGCAATGTTTGAGGATTGATCTAATGCAATAAAAACTGGGTAGTAGGAAGGTATGATCAAATGTTACTTGCCTTGCTGATGATCCGCGAAACTTAGAGATTCGAAGTAACAGGCAGCGCACTCCGGGTATTCTATCGCAGACAAACAAACAAGCAAGCATACAATAAGTACTCATCTAATGCACAGGTAAAACTCAAATAAGGGATCTAACCAGAAAGTTCGACTTAAGAACTCCGGTTTGCAAAAAGAATCAAATCAAACAAAACAACGAAAGTCAAACGGCGAAAGAAAACAGCATCGTTCCACTGATCTGGACCTAAGTCAAATTTTACCGAAGCAAAAACTTGTTTAAGTTGGTTAAACGGATAGAGGGTTTCGAGACGAAACTCCAGGCGCTTGAATCGCCTGATTCCGATAAACGAGCGAAAAGTTATACTAAAACGAAAATCAGATCAGAAATCGCGATCAGAAATAATCGCGGAAAATCCGAGAAAAAAGAAAACGACGAACAGATTAACGAACGATCGTTCGTTATCTGGATCTAAACGAAGAACACGTTTGTTAAAACGAATGAACGAGCGGACGCTCACTAAATAGGCTAAACCAAAAAATAAACCGATCTAAATAAAATAAAATAAAAACGGATCTAAAAAATAAACCGCGACTTTTAAAAAAGCAAGGCGGTTTTAAAAAAACCTCCACGACGGCGGCTACTCGGCAGGTCCAGGTCGGCGGGCGCCGGGCGGCTCAATGCGGGCGGGCGGGCGGCGTTAGCGGCGGGCGTGAGGTCGTGAGGCATGGCATGGCAAGGGCTAGGGCTAGGGTTAGGGTTAGGCGCGGGTGGGCTGCGGCGGCGGCTGATGGGCTTCGGCAGGGCTCGGGCGGCACTATTTAAAGGCTGCCCCGGGCGGAGTCCGGGTACGGCCCGGAGTCGGTTCGGATTTTTTTTTAAATAATTACGCACAGAAAAACAAATAAAAGAAATACTAAACGGACTCCAAAAATCCCGAAATAAATTTTCCTCGACTTCTAAAATCAAGCCGGACAAAGTGAACATTTATTTGGGGCCTAAATGCAATTTTGAAAAACGCATATTTTTCCTAAATTCAAATAAAATATCGAAAAACTCCGAAATAAAATCTTATTTGATTTTATTATTAAATCCTCAATATTTCTTTATTTTGGGAAAGTCATTTTATTCCCTCTCTCCTATTTTTGTAATAGAATTAATTGAAGATAAAATAATTAAAATGGAATGATCCTATTCTCAAAATTTGAGAAATCTCAAATATGAAAATAACGAAATCCCCAACTCTCTCCGTGGGTCCTTGAGTTGCGTAGAATTTCTAGGATCAAAACAAGAAGCAAATAAAATATGATATGCAATGATGATCTAATGTATAACATTCCAAATTGAAAATTTGGGATGTTACACTCCCGCAACCGCCGGGCGAGGCCCTCGCGGATAAAGCATATCCGCGGCCCCCGAGCCCTCTGCCCTCGCCTATATAAAGGCCAGGACCCCCTCTTCCATCCTCGCCATCTCGCTTCGTCCCACGCCGCCCATAGCCGCCGCCGTTGTCGTTCGCATCTCGCCGGCCGAACGGACCTCGCCGGAGCTTTCCGTCGCTAGTAAGCCACCACGGCATCCACCTTCTTCGTCAAATGAATTCCCGCGGCAAGGCGCATCCGTTTGACATGGTTTTTGCCCCTAGGTCCCGTCGGAGCCGCCGCACCGTCGACGCCGGAGCCGCCGGAACACCGAAGGCCGCCGTCTTCGCCCCGCCCCGTCCGGACATCGCCGACGCACGCCAACACCACCTTCGAGACGCCCAAGCCGCGCCGCACCTTCCCGTCTTCTTCCCCGACGCCGAGGACCGCCGTAGCCGCTGCCCCCTCCATCACCGACGTCGTGTCGTCGTCTTCATCGTCGTCGGCCACCTCCAGCCCACTGTGAGCCACCACCCCCACCCTCGCCCGTTCGATCTACCATGGACGGCCCAGATTAGATTAGGTTTGTTCTTTTTTATTTCGCGAAGAGGCACGCGGTTAACCGCGGTTCCCTTAGACCGTGCGGTTTATTTAAACCGAGCTTCGGTTTTTTTAGTTAGCCGCCACCACTGTTTTTCTTATTTAGCGGCCATTCGCCGTATAGCCTCCGTGGCGGACACCTTTCGGCCAGTAGGAATCTGCCACGCGCCAGGGACCTGTTTGCGATAGTTTTTCTTCACTATTTAGTCCATTTTATCACAGATTAGTCCCTGAGCTTAGATTAGCCATAACTTTTTAACCGTAGATCCAAACTCGATGAAACCAGCGGCAAATTCTTCGTATTGTTTAGATCTATCCAGTGGTATCCTATTTGCAAACTTTTGTCAGATTCAAATTTGAATTTATTCAGATTTGAATTCAAACTTCAAATGGCCATATCTCCCAAACCATAGCTCCGATTAAGTTGATTCTTTTTGCGCTTTGTCACGTAGCCAAATCCTATCACCTGGACCTTTGTTACAATAATTTTCATACACTAAAATCTGTCCATTAATATTTTTACTAGTATGCATAGTATGCACTGTAGTTCACATCACTTTTTGAACCATAGGCCTATGTTGTTTTGCACCTAGAATATTTTCATGCTAGTTAAGTGTGATGTTTGTTCATTTGGTTTTTCTGAGACTTTTGCTTTGCATGTTTCTTCTTGTTTCTCTGAAATGTTTGCTTATGTTTGTTTTTCTTCTTTGCGATAGATTGTCCGGAGTGCGGAGCAGAATATTATCAGTCTTTAGAATTCAACCAGCAGTACCAAGGCAAGTTGCATCTTGATCATGTTTCATTACCTATGTTTTATTATGCACTTAGTTCTTTGCGGTAGGACTGCATGGTAGGAATTGATGTCGTATGACTATGCTTACACCCAATAGTTCATTGAGGTAGGTCTGAACCATATAACATTGTCGCCATCGTTTTACATTATGTTGCTTCGCTAAGTAGACGAGGATTGGGGAGTGAACATTGTAAAGTATGAGTGAGAATGTAGTAAATAGGACCTAAGATAATTAATGAACTACCAGGCGAAACTTGTTGGAATGGTGGCGAAATGCGATTAGGGCACGCATGGGAAATCCATGGTGGTGCACCACTAGTGGACCGTCCTCGAGCTCAAAGAGATCAATCGATTCTCATGTCTAGAAGCTTACGTGTGCAGCCACAAGCCAATATGGGCTCTGGCTTAGTTGAGTAGTTAGTGTGACCCCTTCCGGGATGGGCTAGCAGATGTAGAATGATGTAGGTGTATCGGCCTATCCGTGGGTTAAGGGGGAACATTTTATTAAGACTATGTCTCGATCTTCCGATCATGGAGGTGGTCGAGTCTTGTGGGGAAAAGTGTGATACCTCTGCAGAGCGTCAACCTAATCGATTAGCCGTGTCCCCGGTTACGGACATCTTGAGCATCTAGTAATGGAAATGCCGGGAGATCTCCTCACCTTTAATTAAACAGTTGGGTTTTAAATGAAACTTGGGAACGGATGGAGTTGGGTTTGCCAACTCATCCTATGCAAATGTGTAGTAGTAGAATAACATCTTTCCTAATAGGGAAAAACTAGCTTTATGCAAAAAAAACTAAACTTAGAGCTTTCCACCAGCCAAATTGCATGTACAAGTAGGTTCTTTACACTTATGATGTGACTTGCCAGTACATTCAATGTACTGACCTATATGGCTGCAACTTATCACGTTGCAGATATATCCGACGAGGATTAAGGTGCGATAGGTCGATGTTCTACACTCAACCTTGCTCGTGGAGTTGGACTCATTTACTACTTTGCTTCCGCGGTATTTGTTTATTGGCTCTATGCCCTATTTTGTAATAAATGTATTGCTCCTGGACTATTGATGTAATAAAGAGATGTGTGTTATTTCTGTTATTTCATCGAGTACTGTGTGTGCTAGCAAGTCGATCCAGGGACTAGCACGGTAAGCACAAAGACTTCGACTCTTACCGAGTCGGGTCGCTACAAGAGTCCAAAACAAGAGGAAAAGCGTTAGGAAAAGTAGATACGTTTGAGACGTATCAGGTAACCCCTCTGGTACTCCGGTATGTACCCGATACACCCTGGAACCCTTCCGGTGACCGAATACTACCTTCCAATATATCAATATTTACCTCTCGACCATTTTGAGACTCCTCATCATGTCCGTGATCTTATCCGGGACTCCGAACAAACTTCGTCACCAAAACACATAACTCATAATACAAATCATCATCGAACGTTAAGCGTGCGGACCCTATGGGTTCGAGAACTATGTAGACATGACCGAGACACATCTCCAGTCAATAACCAATACCGGAACCTGGATGCTCATATTGGTTCCTACATATTCTACGAATATTTTGATCGGTCAAACCGTAATAACAACATACATTATTCCCTTTGTCATCGGTATGTTACTTGCCCGAGATTCGGTCGTGGTATCATCATACCTAGTTCAATCTCATTACCGGCAAGTCTCTTTACTCGTTCTGTAATGCATCATCCCGTAACTAACTCATTAGTCACATTGCTTGCAAGGCTTATAGTGATGTGCAATACCGAGAGGGCCCAGAGATACCACTCCGATACTCGGAGTGACAAATCCTAATCTCGATCTATGCCAACCCAATAAACACCTTTAGAGACACCTGTAGAGCATCTTTATAATCACCCAGTTACGTTGTGACGTTTGATAGCACACAAGGTGTTCCTTCGGTATTCGGGAGTTGCATAATCTCATAGTCAGAGGAATACGTATAAGTCATGAAGAAAGCAATAGCATAAAACTTAACGATCATTATGCTAAGCTAACGGATGGGTCTTGTCCATCACATCATTCTCCTAATGATGTGATCTCGTTCATCAAATGACAACACATGTCTATGGTTAGGAAACTTAACCATCTTTGATTAACGAGCTAGTCTAGTAGAGGCTTACTAGGGACACTGTGTTTTGTCTATGTATTCACACATGTATAAAGTTTCCGGTTAATACAATTCTAGCATGGATAATAAACATTTATCATGATATAAGGAACTATAAATAACAACTTTATTATTGCCTATAGGGCATATTTCCTTCAGTCTCCCACTTGCACTAGAGTCAACTTTATTATTTCCTATAGGGCATATTTCCTTCAGTCCGGGGTTAGTTTCATTCAAGTTCACGTCACCATGTGACCAACACCCAAAGGGTTTACTAGAGTCAATAATCTAGTTCAAATAGCTATGTGATTAACACCCAAAGAGTACTAAGGTGTGATCATGTTTTGCTTGTGAGAGAAGTTTAGTCAAAGGGTCTACCACATTCAGATCCGTATGTATTTTGCAAATTTCTGTGTCTACAATGCTCTGCATGGAGCTACTCTAGCTAATTGCTCCCACTTTCAATACGCATCCAGATTGAGACTCAGAGTCATCTGGATCGGTGTAAAAGCTTGCATCGACGTAACTGTTTATGACGAACTCTTAATCACCTCCATAAGCGAGAAATATTTCCTTAGTCCTCTAAGGATAATTTTGACCACTGTCCAGTGATCTACTCTTGGATCACTATTGTACCCCCTAGCCAAACTCATGACAAGGTACACAATATGTCTGGTATACAATATGGCATACTTTATAGAACCTATGGCTGAGGCATAAGGAATGACTTTCATTCTTTCTCTATCTTCTGCAGTGGTCGGGTTTTGAGTCTTACTCAACTTCATACCTTCCAACTCGGGCAAGAACTCCTTATTTCACTGATCCATTTTGAACTCCTTAAAAATCTTATCAAGGTATGTACTCATGGAAAGTCTTATCAAGCGTCTTGATGTATCTCTATAGACCTTGATGCCCAATATGTAAGCAGCTTCACTGAGGTCCTTTATGTTTTCTAGAAAATCCTACATCATTTTTGACCAACAATATGTCATCCACATATAATATCAGAAATGCTTCAGAGCTCCCACTCAATTTCTTGTAAATACAGGCTTCTCCAAAAGTCTGTATAAAACCATATGCTTTGATCACCTCATCAAAGCGTATATTCCAACTCCGAGATGCTTGCACCATTCCATAAATGGATCACTGGAGCTTGCACACTTTGTTAGCACCTTTAGGATCGACAAAACCTTCTGGTTGCATCATATACAACTCTTATTTAAGAAATCCATTAAGGAATGCAGTTTTGACATCCATTTGCCATATTTCATAAAATGTGGCAATTGCTAACATGATTCAGACAGACTTAAGCATCGCTACGAGTGAGAAAATCTCATCGTAGTCAACACCTTGAACTTATCAAAAACCTTTCGCAACAAGTCGAGCTTTTTAGATAGTAACACTACCATCAGTGTCCGTCTTCCTCTTGAAGATCCAATATTCTCAATTGCTTGCCAATCATCGGGCAAGTCCACCAAAGTCCACACTTTGTTCTCATACATGGATCCTATCTCAGATTTCATGGCCTCAAGCCATTTATCGGAATCTGGGATCATCATTGCTTCCTCATAGTTCATAGGTTCGTCATGGTCTAGTAACATGATTTCCAGAACAGGATTATCGTACCACTCTGGTGCGGAACGTGCTCTGGTTGACCTATGAGGTTTGGTAGTAACTTAATCTGAAGTTTCATGATCATTATCATTAGCTTCCTCTCTAGTTGGTGTAGGCATCACTGGAAGTGATTTCTGTGATGAGTTACTTTCAATTCAAGGGAAGGTACAATTACCTCATCAAGTTCTACTTTCCTCCCACTCACTTCTTTCGAGAGAAACTCCTTCTCTATAAAGGATCCATTCTTAGCAACAAAGATCTTGCCTTCGGATCTGTGATAGAAGGTGTACCCAATAGTTTCTTTTGGGTATCCTATGAAGACACACTTCTTCGATTTGGGTTCGATCTTATCAGGCTGAAGCTTTTTCACATAAGCATCGGAACCCCAAACTTTAAGAAACGACAACTTAGGTTTCTTGCCAAACCATTGTTCATATGGTGTCGTCTTAATGGATTTGGACGGTGCCCTATTTAACGTCAATGCAGCTGTCTCTAATGCATAACCCCAAAATGATACAGGCAAATTGGTAAGAGACATCATAGAACGCACCATATCCAATAGAGTACATTACGACGTTCGGACACACCATTACGTTGTCGTCCCAGGTGGTGTGAGTTGTGAAACTATTCCACATTGTTTTAAATGAAGGCCAAACTCGTAACTCAAATATTGGCCTCCGCGGTCATATCATAGAAACTTTATTTTCTTGTTACGATGATTCTCCACTTCACTCTAAAATTCTTTGAACTTTTCAAATGTCTCAGACTTGTGTTTCATTAAGTAGATATACCCATATCTGCTCAAATCAACTGTGAAGGTCAGAAAATAATGATACCCGCCGCGAGCCTCAACACTCATCGGACCGCATACATCGGTATGTATTATTTCCAATAAGTCAGTGGTTCGCTCCATTGTTCTGGAGAATGGAGTTTTAGTCATCTTGCCCATGAGGCATGGTTCACAAGCATCAAATGATTCATAATCATGTGATTCCAAAAGTCCATTTGCATGGAGTTTCTTCATGCGCTTTACACTAATATGACCTAAACGGTCGTGCCACAAATATATTGCACTATCATTATTAACTTTGCATCTTTTGACATCAATATTATGAATATGTGTATCATCAATCAAATGATTCATAATCAAGTGATTCCAAAAGTCCATCTGCATGGAGTTTCTTCATGCGTTTTACGCCAATATGACCTAAACGGCAGTGCCACAAATATGTTGCACTATCATTATTAACTTTGCTTCTTTTGGCATCAATATTATGAATATGTGTATCATCATGATCGAGATTCAATAAACCATTCACACTGGGTGTATGACCATAGAAGGTTTTATTCATGTAAACAGAACAACAACTATTCTCTGACTTAAATGAATAACCGTATTGCAATAAACATGATCTAATCATATTCGAGCTCAACGCAAACACCCAATAACATTTATTTAGGTTCAACACTAACCCCGAAGGTAGATGGAGTGTGTGATACGTCTCCATCGTATCTACTTTTCCAAACACTTTTGCCCTTGTTTTGGACTCTAACTTGCATGATTTGAATGGAACTAACCCGGACCGATGTTGTTTTCAGCAGAATTGCCATGGTGTTATTTTTGTGCAGAAATAAAAGTTCTCAGAATGACCTGAATCTTCACGGAGAATATTTTTGGAATTAATAAAAAATACTGGCGAAAGAATCAACACCAGGGGGCCCACACCCTGTCCACGAGGTTGGAGGGCGCGCCCCCTGCCTCGTGGGCCCCTGAGGCTCCACCGACCTCAACTCCAACTCTATATATTCATGTTCGGGGAGAAAAAAATCAGGGAGAAGGATTCATCGCGTTTTACGATACGGAGCCACCGCCAAGCCCTAATCTCTCTCGGGAGGGCTGATCTGGAGTCCGTTCGGGGCTCCGAAGAGAGGAATCCGTCGCCATCGTCATCATCAACCATCCTCCATCACCAATTTCATGATGCTCACTGCCGTGCGTGAGTAATTCCATCGTAGGCTTGCTGGACGGCGATGGGTTGGATGAGATTTATCATGTAATCAAGTTAGTTTTGTTAGTGTTTGATCCCAAGTATCCATTATGTTCTGAGATTGATGTTGCTATGGCTTTGCTATGCTTAATGCTTGTTACTAGGGCCCCAGTGCCATGAATTCAGATCTGAACCTATTATGTTTTCATGAATATATGTGAGTTCTTGATCCTATTCTGCAAGTCAAGAGTCACCTACTATGTGTTATGATCCGGTAACCCCGAAGTGACAATAATCGGGACCACTCCCGGCGATGACCGTAGTTTGAGGAGTTCATGTATTCACTAAGTGTTAATGCTTTGGTTCGGTACTCTATTAAAAGGAGGCCTTAATATCCCTTAGTTTCCAATAGGACCCCGCTGCCACGGGAGGGTAGGACAAAACATGTCATGCAAGTTCTTTTCCATAAGCACGTATGACTATATTCGGAATACATGCCTACATTACATTGATGAACTGGAGCTAGTTCTGTGTCACCCTATGTTATAACTGTTGCATGAGGAATCGCATCCGACATGATTATCCATCACTGATCCAATGCCTACGAGCTTTTCACATATTGATCTTTGCTTAGTTACTTTTCCATTGCCACTGTTACGATTGCTACAAAACTGCTATTGTTACTTTTGCCACCGTTACCGTTACTTCCATACTACTTTGCTACTAAATACTTTACTACAGATATTAAGTCTTCCAGGTGTGGTTGAATTGACAACTCAACAGCTAATACTTGAGAATATTCTTTGGCTCCCCTTGTGTCGAATCAATAAATTTGGGTTGAATACTCTACCCTCGAAAACGGTTGCGATCCCCTATACTTGGGGGTTATCAAGACAATTTTCTGGCACCATTGCTGGGGAGCATAGCTCTATTCTTTGAGTCACTTGGGATTTATATCTTTTGATCACTAAGAGGAACTTGAAAGACGAAAAAACCAAGATTTATCCCTCAACTACGAGGGGAGGTAAGGAACTGCCATCTAGCTCTGCACTTGATTCGCCTTCTGTTATGAGTAAATTTGCGACACCTATACCTGCTATTGATTCTGATAGGTCGCATGTTATTAATGATGCCACTTCTGCTTTGCATGATGCTTATGATGAAACCACTTCTATGCTTGATAATACTATGCCATTAGGTGAATTTCTTGGTGAACAACTTGCTAGGGTTAGAGAGAATGAAATTATTGAAACTGATAATATTGATGAAAGTGATGATGAAGATTCTCCCTCTAGATATGAATTGCCTGATGTGCCTGAGGGTTATGTTATGGATGAAGAAACTGCTAGAGACTTTTTTGCTTGCAAAGATAGATATAATCTTAAGAAATTGTTAGCTAAGCTGAAAGAAAAGTCTTTGAATGCTAGAATGAAATATGACCCTACTTTTGCTACTTCACCTATTCGTATTTATGATAAGGATTATGATTTATTTGTCGATCCTGAGTTGATTACTTTGGTTGAATCTGATCCTTTTTATGGCTATGAATCTGAAACTGTTGTGGCACATCTTACTAAATTTAATGATATAGCCACCCTATTTACTCATGAGGAAAAAATCCGTTACTACTATATCCTTAAGTTATTTCTGTTCTCATTAAAGGGTGATCCTAAAACATGGTTTAATTCTCTTACTCCTGGTTGTGTGCGTAGTCCCCAGGATATGATTTATTACTTCTCGGCTAAATATTTCCCCGCTCATAAGAAACAAGCTGCCTTAAGGGAAATATATAATTTTGTGCAAATTGAAGAAGAGAGTCTCCCACAAGCTTGGGGGAGGCTTCTCTGATTACTTAATGCTTTGCCTGATCATCCTCTCAACAAAAATGAAATACTTGATATCTTTTATAATGGACTAACTGATGCTTCCAAAGACCACCTGGATAGTTGTGCAGGTTGTGTTTTCAGGGAAAGAACTGTTGATCAAGCTGAATTGCTATTGAATAATATGTTGAGTAATGATAATAATTGGACACTTCCTGAACCAACTCCTAAGACAACTCCGAAGAAAAGGGGTATTCTATTTCTCAGTCCTGAAGATATGCAAGAGGCAAAGAAATCTATGAAAGAAAAGGGTATTAAAGCTGAAGATGTTAAGAATTCACCACCTATTTAAGAAATACATGGTCTTGATAACCCGACACAGGTAGTAAAGGTAAATTCTCTCTATAGATTTGATAAGGGTGAATCCCATCTACTAAGTTTGCTAGTCAATGCTTGGATGAGTTTGATAATTTTACTGTTAAACAAGAAAACTTCAATGCTTATGTTGGTAGACAATTGAAACGTAATGCTTATATGATCGAACACTTGAGTGATTATATGTCTAGAGTTAAAGGTGAACTTAAACTTATTGGTAAACATGCTTCTATGGTTACCACTCAAGTAGAACAAGTGCTTAAGGCTCAAAATGATTTGCTCAATGAATTAAATAATAAGAAAAATGATAATGTTGTTAGAGTTATGACTAGAGGGGGTAAAATGACTCAGGAACCTTTGTATCCTAAGGGCTACCCTAAGAAAATTGAGCAAGATTCTCAGACAACCAATGTTGATGCACCTAGTTCTTTTAAGAAGAAGAAAAAGAAAAATGATAGGACTTTGCATGCTTCTAGTGAACCTATTGTTGACACACCTGAGAATCCCAATGATATTTCTATTTCTGATGCTGAAACACAATCTGGTAATGAACATGAACCTAGTGACAATTGTTAATGATGATGTTCATGTTGATGCTCAACCTAGCAATGACAATGATGTAGAGATTGAACCTGCTGTTGATCTTGATAACCCACAATCAAAGAATCAATGTTATGATAAGAGAGACTCTGTTGCTAGGAAGCACGGTAAAGAAAGAGAGCCATGGGTTCAGAAACCCATGGCTTTTCCTCCTAAACCATCCAAGAAAAAGGATGATGAGGATTTTGAGCGCTTTGGTGAAATGATTAGACCTATCTTTTTGCGTATGCGTTTGACTGATATGCTTAAAATGAATCCTTATGTTAAGTATATGAAAGAAATTGTTACAAATAAAAGAAAGATACAGGAAGCTGAAATTTCCACCATGCTTGCTAATTATACTTTTAAATGTGGAATACCTAAGAAACTAGGAGATCCTGGAGTACCAACTATACCATGCTCCATTAAAAGAAACTATGTTAAAACTGCTTTATGTGATCTTGGAGCCGGTGTTAGTGTTATGCCTCTCTCTTTATATTGTATACTTGATTTGAATAAGTTAACACCTACTAAAATATCTTTGCAAATGGCCGATAAATCAACTGCTATACCTGTCGGTATTTGTGAGGATGTGCCTGTTGTGGTTGCCAACGTTACTATTTTAACGGACTTTGTTATTCTTGATATTCCCGAGGACGATAGTATGTCTATTATTTTGGGTAAACCCTTTTTGAATACTGAAGGGGCTGTTATTGATTGCAACAAAGGCAATGTCACTTTTCATGTTAACGGTAATGAGCATACGGTACACTTTCCGAGGAAACAACCTCAAGTCCACAGTATCAATTCTATTGGAAAAATTCCAACGATTACTATTGGATGTTTTGAATTTCCTCTTCCTACTGTCAAGAAGAAATATGATATTCTTATTTTTGGGGACGTGCATATCCCCGTTGAGGTAACCTAGAGCTATTTGAAAATTCTCCGGTTTCATGCGATTCAGAATGAGTTTGTTAACAAGACTTGATCAACCTTGTTAGTGGATTTCTTTTGATAAGCATGAGGTGGATGAAGTTAGAAAGCACAACTCTCTATACCCTTCTTTTACTTTCTTTTTTCTTAGATTAAATAAAGAAAAAACAGTATTTTCGACCTGTTTTCTGAATTATCCTTGCAATAAAAAATACCCCAAAAATAAAATTTCTCCAAATGTCCCGAAAATGAAATATGATTTTTTGTAGAATATTTAAGAATATCTGGCACTGAGAACACAGCAGGGGGATCCACCACCTGGCCACGAGGGCACAGGGCACGCCCCCTGCCTCGTGGGCCCCACGTGGACCCCCTCCACTTATTCCAGCACCCACACACTTCTTCTTCCTCCAGAAAAAATCCTCCCATAGCTCAAACCCGTGTTCTAGCTCATCTTGCAGCGATTTTTGATCTCCTTGCTCAAAGCTCCGTTCCCAAAACTGCTTTGGGGGATTGTTCTGTTGGAAATATGCCCTAGAGGCAATAATAAAATGGTTATAATTATATTTCCTTGTTCATGATAATTGTCTATTGTTCATGCTATAATTGTGTTATCCGGAAATCGTAATACATGCGTTAATACATAGACCACAACATGTCCCTAGTGAGCCTCTAGTTGACTAGCTCGTTGATCAACAGATAGTCATGGTTTCCTGACTATGGACATTGGATGTCATTGATAACGGGATCACATCATTAGGAGAATGATGTGATGGACAAGACCCAATCCTAAGCATAGCACAAAGATCGTGTAGTTCGTTTGCTAGAGCTTTTCCAAATGTCAAGTATCATTTCCTTAGACCATGAGATTGTGCAACTCCCGGATACCGTATGAGTGCTTTGGGTGTGCCAAACGTCACAACATAACGGGTGACTATAAAGGTGCACTACGGTATCTCTGAAAGTGTCTGCTGGGTTGTACGAATCGAGATCGGATTTGTCACTCCGTATGACGGAGAGGTATCTCTGGGCCCACTCGGTAATGCATCATCATAATGAGCTCAATGTGACCAAGTGGCTGATCACGGATCATGCATTACAGTGCGAGTAAAGTGACTTGCGATAGCGAGATTGAGCGAGGTATTGGGATACCGACGATCGAATCTCGGGCAGTAACGCATCGATTGACAAAGGGAATTGTATACGGGATTGATTGAATCCTCGACATCGTGGTTCATCCGATGAGATCACCGAGGAGCATGTGGAGCCAACATGGGTATCCAGATCCGCTGTTGGTTATTGACCGGAGAGTCGTCTCGGTCATGTCTGCATGTCTCCCGAACCCGTAGGGTCTACACACTTAAGGTTCGGTGACGCTAGGGTTGTTGAGATATTAGTATGCAGTAACCCGAAAGTTGTTCGGAGTCCCAGATGAGATCCCGAACGTCACGAGGAGTTCCGGAATGGTCCGGAGGTGAAGAATTGTATATAGGAAGTCCAGTTTGACCATCGGAAAGTTTGGGGTCACTGGTATTGTCTGGGACCACCGGAAGGGTCCCGAGGGTCCACCGGGTGGGGCCACCTATCCCGGAGGGCCCCATGGGATGAACTGGGAGGGGAACCAGCCCCTGGTGGGCTGGTGCGCCCCCTTGGGCCTCCCCCTGCGCCTAGGGTTGGAAACCCTAGGGGTGGGGGGCGCCCCACTTGGCTTGGGGGGCAAGCCACCCCCCTTGGCCGCCACCCCCCTTTGGAGATTGCATCTCCTAGGGCCGGCACCCCCCAGGGGGCCTATATATAGTGGGGGGAGGGAGGGCAGCCACACCCTAGCCCCTGGCGCCTCCCTCTCCCTCCCGTGACACCTCTCCCTCTCGCTGAGCTTGGCGAAACCCTGCCGAGATCCCCGCTGCTTCCACCACCACGCCGTCATGCTGCTGGATCTCCATCAACTTCTCCTTCCCCCTTGCTGGATCAAGAAGGAGGAGACGTCTTCCCCAACCGTACTTGTGTTGAACGCGGAGGTGCCGTCCGTTCGGTGCTCGGTCATCGGTGATTTGGATCACGACGAGTACGACTCCATCAACCCCGTTCTCTTGAACACTTCCGCTCGCGATCTACAAGGGTATGTAGATGCACTCCTTTCCCTCTCGTTGCTAGAAGACTCCATAGATTGATCTTGGTGATGCGTAGAAAATTTTAAATTCTGCTACGTTCCCCAACATGTTCTTCGGTATGTGACTCCTCCAATGGTCCAATTAGTTTTTGTTCTAGTGCTTTATTTATTGCAAATTTTTGCTGCTTAGGTGACCCTGTTCTTGAGCTTGCATGTTAAATTTATATGGTCCCAAGTAGTTTTAATGCATGATATAGTCTCTAGGCACTTGTGGGAGTAGTTGTATCAATCTTGTTGAGTTTGGTTCACTTTTATTTTGAGTCACTAAAAATTTCAGAAATTTTTCAGTGGAAGAAATATGTTTAGGAAAATGTACCAAGGTGGTTCCTCAAGAAAGCAAGGACCCAGGCTCGCGATACGTGAGCCGAACAATGAACTAACAAGAGAAGCTCAAGTGCGGCCTTGTGAATGGCCGTCAAAGGAGTTTATGGTCAGAGCAGGCATCAAGGAAGAATTTGATGCGTATGTGCGTAATGCTAATCTTGAGGGCTTCATGTCAGATAAGTGCCTGCAACACCACTACCTAACTGATTTCTTTGTGAGAAGGTTTAAATTTACATCCTCGCACAATTCTCACACTGTTTTATTCGATCTGTATGATAAATCATATACCATGGATTTAGAAGATTTTAATATTGCTTGTAAACTCCCGCAGTGGGGCAATGTTAGTGAACCTCGCAAATCTGAATATAAAGACTTTCTTGCTAGTATCACTGTGGGGGAATCTAGAGAAATCACACAAGCTACCATAGGGAGCATTCACTTTCCTTCCATACATTATTTTGCTCTCTTTATAGGTAGATGCATTAACGGTAAAGATGAAGCTTGTCACATGTGCGTTCCAGATCTTTGTTTCCTCAAAAGTGCGGTATTAATTAGGTGATAAACAATATAACTTGGGGGCTATTGTTGCACGAAGGTTGCATCATAATGGTACAAGTGGAGATTTGTTTGATGGAATTTATGCAACTCATGTAGCTAATTATCTTGATGTACCCATACATAGAATTGATTTGGTTTTACCTCCTGCTTATCTAGATTATAACGCTATGGTCCGCCATCAGTTTGTTGAGAGGAATGAGCAGTTCCTCCAGTACCGACTAATCTTCGACAGACGTCGCACTGTCCATGTTGCTCTCCCTGCTCCTACTTTCTTTGACTTTAAGGCAAAAAGGAGATATGTTATAACCAGGGAGGAGGCGAACGAGTATGAGAGGAGGACGGAGGCAGCTCGCCTCCAAGCTACAGTTCGTCAGGCAGTAGCCGCTACATCTCAGTACGACCCCAGCTACAACTTTGGATATCCGCCAGGCCAGCCGTGTCCCTAGACCAACTTAGGCCAAAAGCCTAAGCTTGGGGGAGTACGTATTTCTCACCGATATTACATTCATGTTCACACACTCATGCCAGTTGTCGGTGCTCATACTTTTTCATTGTAGTATCCATGCTAGTTTATTTTCTATTTTAAGCCTTCTTCTTGTGTGTTTGAAAAACCTTGAGAAAAACCAAAAAAATTAGTTGTAGCTTTTAGCTAGTTTACTTTCCATGCCTGTAATAGTAGTACTTAAAAGAAAACCCAAAAAGATTTCTCGTTCTTATTTTGCTTGTTGGGAGCTTTCCCGTGTAAATAGTTTTATTTCCTTTATTTTCTTTGGGGGTCGAGAGGAGAAGACCATGATGAAAATGTTGAGTGGTTCTTATATGCATTATTGTTTATTTAACTAAGAGCCCATATTACCTGTATTCTCCCTTGTATTAAATGCTTGCAGATTCCAGCTTAGTCCAATGCACGTGCACTATTATTATTATCCACACCGTTCGGTCGTGCAAGTGAAAGGCAATAATGACAATATATGATGGACTGATTGAGATGAGAGAAGCTGGTATGAACTCGACCTATCTTGTTTTTGTAATATGATTAGTTCATCATTCCTGATTCAGCCTATTATGAATTAAACATATTTGCAATCACAATTAGAGATTATAGTTGCTCATGCCATGCTTAATTAGCTATGAGTTCATAAAGGTTTACCTTGCGTGCCAACATGCTATTAAAATGGTTGTGATGTGGTATGATAGGGTGGTATCCTCCTTTGAACAATTAGAGTGGCTTGACTTGGCACATGTTCACGCATGTAGTTGAAACAAAATCAACATGGCCTCCACGATATTTATGTTCATGGTGAATTATATCCTACTCATGCTTGCACTCAGTTTTAATTAATTTTAATGCATGTTCATGACTGTTGTTGCTCTCTAGTTGGTTGCTTCCCAGTCTTTTTGTAGCCTTCACTTGTACTAAGCCGGAATACTGCTTGTGCATCCAATCCATAAACCCCAAAGTTATCCCATATGAGTTCACCATACCTTCCTATATGCGGTATCTATCTGCCGTTCCAAGTAAATTTGTATGTGCCAAACTCTAAACCTTCAAATGAAATTCTGTTTTGTATGCTCGAATAGCTCATGTATCAACTAGGGCTGTCTGTATCTTCCATGCTAGGTGGGTTATTCTCACGAGGAGTGGACTCCGCTCCTCATTAGCGAGAAAATGGCTTGTAACCGGGATGCCCAGTCCCATGCTCAAACCAAATCAAAATAATTGCAAACAAAACTCCCCCAGGACTGTTGTTAGTTGGAGGCACCCGTTGTTTCGGGCAAGCCATGGATTGATGTTTGTTGGTGGTGGGGGAGTATAAACTTTACCATTCTTCTTGGGAACCGCCTATAATATGTGTAGCATGGAAGATATCGAGATCTCTTGGTTGTTATGTTGACAATGAAAGTACGCCACTCAAAATAATATTTATCTCTGTTTCAAAAATCGAGCTCTGGCACCTCTACAAATCCCTGCTTCGCTCTGTGAAGGGCCTATCTATTTACTTTTATGTTGAGTCATCATCCTCTTATTAAAAAGCACCAGTTGGAGAGCACTGCTGTCATTTGCATGCATTACTATTAGTTTACATTGAGTATGAGTATGACTGGATCTCTTTTACCATGAATTACAATGTTTAGTCAGACCTTGATCTTCAGAGGTGCTCTGCATTTATGTATTGCAGTCTCAGAAAGGGCTAGCGAGATACCATCTTGTTATATCATATTAAGATTGTTTTGAGAAAGTGTTGTCATCCGAGATTTACTATTATTGCTCGCTAGTTGATTATGCCATTGATATGAGTAAACATGAGGCCTAAGTGTTATTGTGAATATGGTTAGTTCATAATCTTTGCTGAAAACTTGAATGCTGGCTTTACATATTTACAACAACAAGAGCAAACAGAGTTTGTAAAAGTTTTTCTATATCACTTTCAGTTTGTCAACTGAATTGCTTGAGGACAAGCAAAGGTTTAAACTTGGGGGAGTTGATACGTCTCCATCGTATCACTTTTCCAAACACTTTTGCCCTTGTTTTGGACTCTAACTTGCATGATTTGAATGGAACTAACCCGGACTGATGTTATTTTCAGCAGAATTGCCATGGTGTTATTTTGTGCAGAAATAAAAGTTCGCGGAATGACCTGAAACTTCACGGAGAATATATTTGGAATTAATAAAAAATACTAGTGAAAGAATCAACACCAGGTGCCCACACATTGTCCACGAGGGTGGACGGCGCGCCCCCCCTGCCTCGTGGGCCCCCTGAGGCTCCATCGACCTCAACTCCAACTCTATATATTCACGTTCGGGGAGAAAAAAATCAAGGAGAAGGATTCATCATGTTTTACGATACGGAGCCACCGCCAAGCCCAAATCTCTCTCGGGAGGGCTGATCTGAAGTCCGTTCGGGGCTCCGGAGAGGGGAATCCATTGCCGTCGTCATCATCAACCATCCTCCATCACCAATCTCATGATGCTCACTGCCGTGCGTGAGTAATTCCATCGTAGGCTTGCTGGATGGTGATGGGTTGGATGAGATTTATCATGTAATCGAGTTAGTTTTGTTAGGGTTTGATCCCTAGTATCCATTATGTTCTGAGATTGATGTTGCTATGACTTTGCTATGCTTAATGCTTGTCACTAGGGCCCGAGTGCCATGATTTCAGATCTGAACCTATTATGTTTTCATGAATATATGTGAGTTCTTGATCCTATTCTGCAAGTCAATAGTCACCTACTATGTGTTATGATCCGGTAACCCCGAAGTGACAATAATCGGGACCACTCCCAATGATGACCGTAGTTTGAGGAGTTCATGTATTCATTAAGTGTTAATGCTTTGGTCTGGTACTCTATTAAAAGGAGGCCTTAATATCCCTTAGTTTCCAATAGGACTCCGCTGCCACGGGAGGGTAGGACAAAAGATGTCATGCAAGTTCTTTTCCATAAGCACGTATGACTATATTCGGAATACATGCCTACATTACATTGATGAACTGGAGCTAGTTCTGTGTCACCCTATGTTATAATTGTTGCATGAGGAATCGCACCCGACATGATTATCCAGCACTGATCCAATGCCTACGAGCTTTTCACATATTGATCTTTGCTTAGTTACTTCTCCGTTGCCACTGTTATGATTGCTACAAAACTGCTATTATTACTTTTGCCACCGTTACCGTTACTTCCATACTACTTTGCTACTAAATACTTCACTGCAGATATTAAGTCTTCCAGGTGTGGTTGAATTGACAACTCAACTGCTAATACTTGAGAATATTCTTTGGCTCCCCTTGTGTCGAATCAATAAATTTGGGTTGAATACTCTACCCTCGAAAACTGTTGCGATCCCCTATACTTGTGGGTTATCAGTGTGCGATGGTGATCGTATCAACCTTGGAATCACTTCCAACACACATCGTCACCTCACCCTTAACTAGTCTATGTTCATTCTGCAACTCCTGTTTCGAGTTACTAATCTTAGCAACTGAACCGGTGTCAAATACCCATGGGCTACTACGAACACTAGTAAGGTACACATCAATAACCTGTATATCAAATATACCTTTGTTCACTTTGCCATTCTTCTTATCCGCCAAGTATTTGGGGCAGTTCTGCTTCTAGTGACCATTCCCTTTGCAGTATAAGCACTTAGTTTCAGGCTTAGGTCCAGCTTTGGGCTTCTTCATGGGAGTGACAACTTGTTTGCCATTCTTCTTGAAGTTCCCTTTCTTTCCCTTGCCCTTTTCTTGAAACTAGTGGTATTTATAACCATCAACATTTGATGCTCTTTCTTGATTTCTACCTTCGTCGATTTCAGCATCGCGAAGAACTTGGGAATCATTTTCGTCATCCCTTGATATAATAGTTCATCATGAAGTTCTAGTAACTTGGTGATAGTGACTAGAGAACTCTGTCAATCACTATCTTATCTGGAAGATTAACCCCCACTTGATTCAAGCGATTGTAGTACCCAGACATTCTAAGTACATGCTCACTGGCTGAGCCATTCTCCTCCATCTTGTAGGCAAAGTTCTTGTCAGAGGTCTCATACCTCTCGACATGGGTATGAGTCTAAAATACCAATTTCAACTCTTGGAACATCTTATATGCTCCATGGCATTCAAAACATTTATGAAGTCCCAGTTCTAAGCCGTAAAGCATGGTGCACTAAACTATCAAGTAGTCATCATACCGAGCTTGTCAAACGTTCATAACGTCTGCATCAAGAAGAAGAAGAAGAAGAAGAAGAAGAAGAAGAAGAAGAAGACTAGCTAGAAGTAAAAGAAGAAAAGGAAGAAGAAAAAGAAGAAGAATAAGAAGACTAGCTAGAAGTAAAAGAAGAAAAGGAAGAAGAAGAAGAAGAAGAAGAAGAAGAAGAAGAAGAAGAAGAAGAAGAAGAAGAAGAAGAAGAAGAAGAAGAAGAAGAAGAAGAAGAAGAAGAAGAAGAGACTAGCTAGAAGTAAAAGAAGAAAAGGAAGAAGAAAAAGAAGAAGAAGAAGAAGAAGACTAGCTAGAAGTAAAAGAAGAAGAAGAAGAAGAAGAAGAAGAAGAAGAAGAAGAAGAAGAAGAAGAAGAAGAAGAAGAAGAAGAAGAAGAAGAAGAAGAAGAAGAAGAAGAAGAAGAAGAAGAAGAAGAAGAAGAAGAAGAAGAAGAAGAAGAAGAAGAAGAAGAAGAAGAAGAAGAAGAAGAAGAAGAAGAAGAAGAAGAAGAAGAAGAAGAAGAAGAAGAAGAAGAAGAAGAAGAAGAAGAAGAAGAAGAAGAAGAAGAAGAAGAAGAAGAAGAAGAAGAAGAAGAAGAAGAAGAAGAAGAAGAAGAAGAAGAAGAAGAAGAAGAAGAAGAAGAAGAAGAAGAAGAAGAAGAAGAAGAAGAAGAAGAAGAAGAAGAAGAAGAAGAAGAAGAAGAAGAAGAAGAAGAAGAAGAAGAAGAAGAAGAAGAAGAAGAAGAAGAAGAAGAAGAAGAGAAGAAGAAGGAGAAGAAGAAGAAGAAGAAGAAGAAGAAGAAGAAGAAGAAGAAGAAGAAGAAGAAGAAGAAGAAGAAGAAGAAGAAGAAGAAGAAGAAGAAGAAGAAGAAGAAGAAGAAGAAGAAGAAGAAGAAGACTAGCTAGACTAGCTAGAAGTAAAAGAAGAAAAGGAAGAAGAAAACGAAGAAGAAGAAGAAGAAGAAGAAGAAGAAGAAGACTAGCTAGAAGAAGAAGAAGACTAGCTAGAAGAAGAAGAAGAAGACTAGCTAGAAGTAAAAGAAGAAAAGGAAGAAGAAAAAGAAGAAGAAGAAGAAGAAGAAGAAGAAGAAGAAGAAGAAGAAGAAGAAGAAGAAGAATTTAGCTTCTCTTCCTTTTTCTCCTCTCCTGTTCTTTATCTTCTTCTTCTAACTACGGTAGGTAAAAATGCCGTTTTTTAGCTAAGCTGGGTAAAAATGCTAAGTGTGTAAGTCATTTTAGAGCTAAGCTAGGTAAATAGGTCATTTTGGAGCTAACCTAGGCAAAATGGATCATATTGGAGCTAACCTAGGTAAACTTGGTCATTTTGGAGCTAACCTAGGTAAAATGGATCATATTGGAGCTAACCTAGGTAAAATTGTCATTTTGGAGCTAACCTAGTTAATTATGCCATTTTTGAGTTAACTAAGCATATTATGCCATTTTTGACATAAGTAAGCTAAGTATAGGTCTTTCTTGAGCTAACCCAGGTAACTAAGCATATTAGAGCTAATTTAGCATTTTAGAGCTAACTTAGGTCATTTTGGAGCTAACTTAGGTAAAATTGATCATTTAGGAGCTAATTAGGCTTATTATATCATTTTTGAGGAAAATAAGCTAACTACATGACATATATGAGGTTACCAAGATTGTTATGCCATTTCAAACCTAAGTAAGCTAATCATGCCATTTTTTACATAAGTAAGCTAAGTTTATGTCATTATTGAGAAAACCTAGGTAACTAAGCATATTAGAGCTAACTTAGCATATTACAGCTAACTTAGGTCATTTTGGAGGAAACAAAGCTAAGTATAGATCATTTTGGAGATCTCACATACCTGACATACTTCACTCCTTCTTCTTCTCCTTCTCCTTCATCATCCTGATGCGCTTAGAGCGGCAAGGCAGTGGGATGTAGTCTTCTACCACAATTGGCATGGTCATGTCGCCCAGATGTGGGATTGCCGGCGCCACCACCATCGCGAGGTCATTGTCAGGCACCACCACCATCGTGAGGCCGTCTTCAGGCAGCACCTGTTGGGGAACGTAGTAATTTCAAAAAAATTCCTATGCACACGCAAGATCATGGTGATGCATAGCAACGAGAGCGGAGAGTGTTGTCCACGTACCCTCGTAGACCAAAAGCAGAAGCGTTAGCACAACGCGGTTGATGTAGTCGTACGTCTTCACGATTCGACCGATCAAGTACCGAACGCACGGCACCTCCAAGTTCAGCACACGTTCAGCCCGATGACGTCCCTCGAACTCCGATGCAGCCGAGTGTTGAGGGAGAGTTTTGTCAGCACGACGGCGTGGTGACGATGTTGATGTTCTATCGACGCAGGCTTCGCCTAAGCACCGCTTCAAGATATCGAGGTGGACTATGGTGGAGGGGGGCACCGCACACGGCTAAAAGATCAAACAGATCAATTGTTGTGTCTATGAGGTGCCCCCCTGCCCCCGTATATAAAGGAGCAAGGGGGGTGCGACCGGCCAGGGAGAGAGCGCGCCGGGAGGAGTCCTACTCCCGGTGGGAGTAGGACTCCCCCCCTTTCCTAGTTGGATTAGGACTTGGGAGGGGGAAAGAGTGGAGGAGAAGAAGGAAGGTGGGGGCGCCGCCCCCCTCTCCTTGTCCTATTCGGACTGGGGGGGGAGGGGCGCGCGGCCCAGCCCTAGCCGCCTCTCCTCTCTTCCATCTAGGACCACTAAGGCCCATTAAGTTCCCGGGGGGTTCCGGTAACCTCCGGTACTCGATAAAATCGATTTCACCCTAACACTTCGATATCCAAACATAGGCTTCCAATATATCAATCTTCATGTCTCGACCATTCCGAGACTCCTCGTCATGTCTGTGATCACATCCGGGACTCCGACCAACCTTCGGTACATCAAAACATATAAACTCATAATATAACTGTCATCGTAACATTAAGCGTGCGGACCCTACGGGTTCGAGAACTATGTAGACATGACCGAGACACGTCTCCGGTCAATAACCAATAGAGGAACCAGGATGCTCATATTGGCTCCCAAATATTCTACGAAGATCTTTATCGGTCAGACCGCATAACAACATACGTTGTTCCCTTTGTCATCGGTATGTTACTTGCCTAAGATTCGATCGTCGGTATCTCAATACCTAGTTCAATCCCGTTACCGGCAAGTCTCTTTACTCGTTCTGTAATACATCATCGCGCAACTAACTCATTAGTTGCAATGCTTGCAAGGCTTAAGTGATGTGCATTACCGAGAGGGGCCAGAGATACCTCTCCGACAATCGGAGTGACAAATCCTAATCTCGAAATACGCCAACGCAACAAGTACCTTCGGAGACACCTATAGAGCACCTTTATAATCACCCAGTTATGTTGTGACGTTTGGTAGCACACAAAGTGTTCCTCTGGTAAACGGGAGTTGCATAATCTCATAGTCATAGGAACATGTATAAGTCATGAAGAAAGCAATAGCAACATACTAAACGATCGGGTGCTAAGCTAACGGAATGGGTCATGTCAATCACATCATTCTCCTAATGATGTGATCCCGTTAATCAAATGACAACTCATGTCTATGGCTAGGAAACATAACCATCTTTGATTAACGAGCTAGTCAAGTAGAGGCATACTAGTGACACTCTGTTTGTCTATGTATTCACACATGTATTATGTTTCCGGTTAATACAATTCTAGCATGAATAATAAACATTTATCATGATAAAAGGAAATAAATAATAACTTTATTATTCCCTCTAGGGCATATTTCCTTCAGTCTCCCACTTGCACTAGAGTCAATAATCTAGATTACACAGTAATGACTCTAACACCGATGGAGCCTTGGTGCTGATCATGTTTTGCTCGTGGAAGAGGCTTAGTCAACGGGTCTGCAACATTCAGATCCGTATGTATCTTGCAAATTTCTATGTCTCCCGCCTGGACTAGATCCCGGATGGAATTGAAGCGTCTCTTGATGTGCTTGGTTCTCTTGTGAAATCTGGATTCCTTCGCCAAGGCAATTGCACCAGTATTGTCACAAAAGATTTTCATTGGACCCGATGCATTAGGTATGACACCTAGATCGGATATGAACTCCTTCATCCAGACTCCTTCATTTGCTGCTTCCAAAGCAACTATGTACTCCGCTTCGCACGTAGATCCCGCCATGACGCTTTGTTTAGAACTGCACCAACTGACAGCTCCACCGTTCAATGTAAACACGTATCCGGTTGGCGATTTAGAATCATCCGGATCAGTGTCAAAGCTTTCATCAACGTAACCATTTATGATGAGCTCTTTGTCACCTCCATAAACGAGAAACATAACCTTAGTCCTTTTCAGGTATTTCAGGATGTTCTTGACCGCTGTCTAGCGATCCACTCCTAGATTACTTTGGTACCTCCCTGCTAGACTTATAGCAAGGCACACATCAAGTCTGGTACACAGCATTGCATACATGATAGAGCCTATGGCTGAAGCATAGGGAACATCTTTCATCTTCTCTCTATCTTCTGCAGTGGTCGGGCATTGAGTCTTACTCAACTTCACACCTTGTAACACAGGCAAGAACCCTTTCTTTGCTTGATCCATTTTGAACTTCTTCAAAACTTTGTCAAGGTATGTGCTTTGTGAAAGTCCAATTAAGCGTCTTGATCTATCTCTATAGATCTTAATGCCCAATATGTAAGCAGCTTCACCGAGGTCTTTCATTGAAAAACTCTTATTCAAGTATCCCTTTATGCTATCCAGAAATTCTATATCATTTCCAATCAGCAATATGTCATCCACATATAATATCAGAAACGCTAAAGAGTCCCACTCACTTTCTTGTAAATACAGGCTTCTCCAAAAGTTTGTACAAAACCAAATGCTTTGATCACACTATCAAAACGTTTATTCCAACTCCGAGAGGCTTGCACCAGTCCATAAATGGATCGCTCGAGCTTGCACACTTTGTTAGCTCCCTTTGGATCGACAAAACCTTCCGGTTGCATCATATACAACTCTTCTTCCATAAATCCATTCAGGAATGCAGTTTTGACATCCATCTGCCAAATTTCATAATCATAAAATGCGGCAATCGCTAACATGATTCGGACAGGCTTAAGCATCGCTATGGGTGAGAAGGTCTCATCTTAGTCAATCCCTTGAACTTGTCGAAATCCTTTTGCAACAAGTCGAGCTTTATAGACAGTAACATTACCATCAGCGTCAGCCTTCCTCTTGAAGATCATTTATTCTCAATTGCTTGCCGATCATCGAGCAAGTCAACCAAAGTCCACACTTTGTTCTCATACATGGATCCCATCTCAGATTTCATGGCCTCAAGCCATTTTGCGGAATCTGGGCTCACCATCGCTTCTTCATAGTTCGTAGGTTCATCATGGTCTAGTAACATGACTTCCAGAACAGGATTACTGTACCACTCTGGTGTGGATCTTACTCAGGTTGATCTACGAGGTTTGGTAACAACTTGATCTGAAGTCCCATGATCATCATCATTAACTTCCTCACTAATTGGTATAGACGTCATAGGAACCGGTTTCTGTGATGAACTATTTTCCAATAAGGGAGCAGGTACAGTTACCTCATCAAGTACTACTTTCCTCCCACTCACTTCTTTCGAGACAAACTCCTTCTCTAGAAAGGATCCATTCTTAGCAACGAATGTCTTTCCTTCGGATTTGTGATAGAAGGTGTACCCAACAGTCTCCTTTGGGTATCCTATGAAGACACATTTCTCCGATTTGGGTTCGAGCTGATCAGGTTGAAGCTTTTTCACATAAGCATCGCAGCCCCAAACTTTTAGAAATGACAACTTTGGTTTCTTGCCAAACCACAGGTCATAAGGCGTCGTCTCAATGGATTTTGATGGTGCCCTATTTAACGTGAATGTGGCCGTCTCTAAAGCATAACCCCAAAACGATAGCGGTAAATCAATAAGAGACATCATAGATCACACCATATATCTAGTAAAGTACGATTACGACGTTCGGACACACCATTACGTTGTGGTGTTCCGGGTGGCGTGAGTTGCGAAATTATTCCGCATTGTTTCAAATGTAGACCAAACTCGTAACGGAAATATTCTCCTCCACGATCATATCGTAGAAACTTTATTTTCTTGTTACGATGATTTTCAACTTCACTCTGAAATTATTTAAACTTTTCAAACGTTTCAGACTTATGTTTCATTAAGTGGATATACCCATATCTGCGTAAATCATCTGTAAAGGTGATAAAATAACGATATCCGCCACGAGCCTCAACATTCATCGGACCACATACATCTGTATGTATGATTTCCAACAAATCTGTTTCTCTCTCCATAGTACCGGAGAACGGCGTTTAGTCATCTTGCCCATAAGGCACGGTTCGCAAGTACCAAGTGATTCATAATCAAGTGGCTCCAAAAGTCCACAAGTATGGAGTTTCTTCATGCGCTTTACACCGATATGACCTAAATGGCAGTGCCACAAATAAGTTGCACTATCATTATCAACTCTGCATCTTTTGGCTTCAACATTATGAATATGTGTATCACTACTATCGAGATTCATCAAAAATAGACCACTCTTCAAGGTTGCATGACCATAAAACATATTACTCATATAAATAGAACAACCATTATTCTCTGATTTAAATGAATAACCGTCTCGCATCAAACAAGATCCGGATATAATGTTCATGCTCAACGCGGCACCAAATAACAATTATTTAGGTCTAAAACTAATCCGAAGGTAGATGTAGAGGTAGCGCCCGACCGCGATCACATCGACTTTGGAACCATTTCCCACGCGCATCGTCACCTCGTCCTTGGCCGTTGTTCGCTAATCCGTAGTCCCTGTTTCGAGTTGAAAATATTAGCAATGAACCAGTATCAAATACCTGTACTCTCATGAGCTCTAGTAAGGTACACATCAATAACATGTATATCACATATACCGTTGTTCACCTTGCCATCCTTCTTATCCGCCAAATACTTGGGGCAGTTCCGCTTCCAGTGACCAGTCTGCTTGCAGTAGAAACACTCAGTTTCAGCTTAGGTCCAGACTTGGGTTTCTTCTCCTGAGCAGCAACTTTCTTGTTGTTCTTCTTGAAGTTCCCTTTCTTCTTCCCTTTGCGCTTTTTCTTGAAACTGGTGGTCTTATTGACCATCAACACTTGATGCTCCTTCTTGATTTCTACCTCAGCAGCCTTTAGCATTGCGAAGAGCTCGGGAATTGTCTTATCCATCCCTTGCATGTTATAGTTCATCACGAAGCTCTTGTAGCTTGGTGGCAGTGATTGGAGAATTCTGTCAATGACGCTATCATCCGGAAGATTAACTCCCAGTTGAATCAAGTGATTATTATACCCAGACATCTTGAGTATATGCTCACTGACAGAACTATTCTCCTCCATCTTGCAGCTGTAGAACTTATTGGAGACTTCATATCTCTCAATCCAGGCATTTGCTTGAAATATTAACTACAACTCCTAGAACATCTCATATGCTCCATGACGTTCAAAAACGTCGTTGAAGTCCCGGTTCTAAGCCGTAAAGCATGGCACATTGAACTATCGAGTAGTCATCGGCTTTGCTCTGCCAGACGTTCTTAACATCGACAGTTGCATCAGCAGCAGGCCTGGCACCCAGCGGTGCTTCCAGGACGTAATTCTTCTGTGCAGCAATGAGGATAATCCTCAAGTTACGGACCCAGTCCGTGTAATTGCTGCCATCATCTTTAAACTTTGCTTTCTCAAGGAATGCATTAAAATTCAACGGAACAATAGCACGGGCCATCTATCTACAATCAACATAGACAAGCAAGATACTATCAGGTACTAAGTTCATGATAAATTTAAGTTCAATTAATCATATTACTTAAGAACTCCCACTTAGAAAGACATCTCTCTAATCCTCTAAGTGATCACGTGATCCAAATCAACTAAACCATAACCGATCATCACGTCAAATGGAGTAATTTTCAATGGTGAACATCACTATGTTGATCATATCTACTATATGATTCACGCTCGACCTTTCGGTCTCAGTGTTCCGAGGCCATATCTGCATATGCTAGGCTCGTCAAGTTTAACCCGAGTATTCCGCGTGTGCAAAACTGGCTTGCACCCGTTGTAGATGGACGTAGAGCTTATCACACCCGATCATCACGTGGTGTCTGGGCATGACGAACTTTGGCAACGGTGCATACTCAGGGAGAACACTTTTATCTTCAAATTTAGTGAGAGATCATCTTATAATGCTACTGTCAATCAAAGAAAGATAAGATGCATAAAAGATAAACATCACATGCAATCAATATAAGTGATATGATATGGCCATCATCATCTTGTGCTTGTGATCTCCATCTCTGAAGCACCTCCATGATCACCATCATCATCGGCGCGACCCCTTGATCTCCATGGTAGCATCGTTGTCGTCTCGCCAATCTTATGCTTCTACGACTATCGCTACCGCTTAGTTATAAAGTAGAGCATTACAGGGCGATTGCATTGCATACAATAAAGCGACAACCATATGGCTCCTGCCAGTTGCCGATAACTCGGTTACAAAACATGATCATCTCATACAATAAAATTTAGCATCATGTCTTGACCATATCACATCACAACATGCCCTGCAAAAACAAGTTAGATGTCCTCTACTTTGTTGTTGCAAGTTTTACGTGGCTGCTACGGGCTTAGCAAGAACCGTTCTTACCTACGCATCAAAACCACAACGATAGTTTGTCAAGTTGGTGATGTTTTAACCTTCGCAAGGACCGGGCGTAGCCACACTCGGTTCAACTAAAGTTGGAGAAACTGACACCCGCCAGCCACCTATGTGCAAAGCACGTCGGTAGAACCAGTCTCGCGTAAGCGTACGTGTAATGTCGGTCCGGGCCGCTTCATCCAACAATACCTCCGAACCAAAGTATGAAATGCTGGTAAGAAGTATGACTTATATCGCCCACAACTCACTTGTGTTCTACTCATGCATATGACATCTACGCATAAAACCAGGCTCGGATGCCACTATTGGGGAACGTAGTAATTTCAAACAAAATCCTACGCACACGCAAGATCATGGTGATGCATAGCAACGAGAGGGGAGAGTGTTGTCCACGTACCATCGTAGACCGAAAGCGGAAGCGTTAGCACAACGCGGTTGATGTAGTCGTATGTCTTCACGATCCGACCGATCAAGTACCGAACGCACGGCACCTCCGAGTTCAGCACACGTTCAGCTCGATGACGTCCCTCGAACTCCGGTCTAGCCGAGTGTTGAGGGAGAGTTTCGTCAGCACGACGGCGTGGTGACGATGTTGATGTTCTACCGACGCAGGGCTTCACCTAAGCACCGCTACAGTATTATCGCGGTGGACTATGGTGGAGGGGGCACCGCACACGGCTAAAAGATCAAACAGATCAATTGTTGTGTCTATGGGGTGCCCCCTGCCCCCGTAAATAAAGGAGCAAGGGGGGTGCGGCCGGCCAGGGAGAGGGCGCGCCGGGAGGAGTCCTACTCCCACCGGGAGTAGGACTCCCCCCTTTCCTAGTTGGATTAGGACTTGGGAGGGGGAAAGAGTGGAGGAGAAGAAGGAAGGGGGGCGCCACCCCCTCTCCTTGTCCTATTCGGACTGGGGGGAGGGGCGTGTCGCCCAGCCCTAGCCGCCTCTCCTCTCTTCCACCTAGGCCCACTAAGGCCCATTAAGTTCCCGGGGGGTTCCGGTAACCTCCAGGTACTCCAGTAAAATCCTGATTTCACCCGGAACACTTCCCATATCCGAACATAGGCTTCCAATATATCAATCTTCATGTATCGACCATTCTGAGACTCCTCGTCATGTCCGTGATCACATCCGGGACTCCGAACAACCTTCGGTACATCAAAACATATAAACTCATAATATAACTGTTATTGTAACATTAAGCGTGCGGACCCTACGGGTTCGAGAACTATGTAGACATGACCGAGACACGTCTCCGGTCAATAACCAATAGCGGAACTTGGATGCTCATATTGGCTCCCACATATTCTACGAATATCTTTATCGGTCAGACTGCATAACAACATATGTTGCTCCCTTTGTCATCGGTATGTTACTTGCCCGAGATTCGATCGTCGGTATCTCAATACCTAGTTCAATCCCGTTACCGGCAAGTCTCTTTACTCGTTCCATAATACATCATCCCGCAACTAACTCATTAGTTGCAATGCTTGAAAGGCTTAAGTGATGTGCATTACCGAGAGGGCCCAGAGATACCTCTCCGACAATCGGAGTGACAAATCCTAATCTCGAAATACGCCAACCCAACAAGTACCTTCGGAGACACCTGTAGAGCACCTTTATAATCACCCAGATACGTTGTGACTTTGGTAGCACACAAAGTGTTCCTCCGGTAACGGGAATTGCATAATCTCATAGTCATAGGAACATGTATAAGTCATGAAGAAAGCAATAGCAACATACTAAACGATCGGGTGCTAAGCTAACGGAATGGGTCGTGTCAATCACATCATTCTCCTAATGATGTGATCCCGTTAATCAAATGACAACTCATGTCTATGGCTAGGAAACATAACCATCTTTGATTAACGAGCTAGTCAAGTAGAGGCATATTAGTGACACTCTGTTTGTCTATGTATTCACACATGTATTATGTTTCCGGTTAATACAATTCTAGCATGAATAATAAACATTTATCATGATATAAGGAAATAAATAATTACTTTATTATTGCCTCTAGGGCATATTTCCTTCAGCACCATCGCTAGGTCATCGTCAGCCTCCACCATCTCTTGCCCATCGTCAGCCACCACCATCGCATCATCGTCAGACAGAATAGGTTGCACCTCCTCAACCCCACTCTGCTCCTCTTCTTCCCCACTCCATTTCGGATCATCCTTGCTGCTGCTTTTGCTGTAGCCAGAGTCGCTGCTGCTTTTGTTGTAGCCAGAGACGCTACTGCTGCTCCCATTGCCTGACCAAATGCAACAAAGTTTTTTTAACAATTAGTGTGAGACAGAGCCAAATGGAGAGGAAGAAGAGGCAGAGCGTACTAGCATCATCGTCGTCCTGTTAGCGCATGCGGCACATAGTCGTGTTGAACACCTTCACGGTGAGCGTGGCGCTGTCGTCGTACCTGAGGACAAGGAAGTACCCGTGCCGCAGGTCGTAGGCACGGACGAACTGTTCCCAGCCACGACACAGGTACATGCGGTCGTACCTGAACACCACCTCCACGTCTCACAGCCTGCGAAGCCCGCTGCCGGCATGTCGCAGCTTCACATTCTTTGGTCGATGGTCGTCCAACATCTTCATAAAAGTGTCAGGCAGCCTCTACAGCATGGGTCAAGCAATGATGTAGCAAACAGCAGAGTTATGATAAAGAGATGGGTGAAGGGGAGATCTCTCCTTTTATATACCTTCCTCTTGGAGGAATTCTCGAGTATGATCGTGAAGAACTCGAAACCTTCCAAGTCGTACTCCGGTGTGGTAGAGCGCAGCCTGCGGTGGCGGCCTCCCCCCATCTCTGATAAGCAGCAGAAGAGACCAATTACTACCCTTACAACATTATCATACAACATTACAGCAGCAGAAGTTTTGAGCAGAAGATAATCAACTACACCAAGCTATCATTTCACATTCAAAAACCAATGCACTTGTGGACATATGATGGCAACAGCTAGAACCCTTCAAAACTAGGGATTTCTTTAGACATGAAACAAAACTGAAAATGTAAACCAAATTGACATATGATTGAACAAGTTGCAGTTACTTGGAGTAACATTTGGTTTTAATTTACTTGGAGTAGTGTCTAGAGCAAGAAGATATAAGAGGGTACTCCAGTACTACTACAAGCAATCCACTAGCATTACTCCAACAACACTACATCATCTTGACACATTAGCATTACTCCAACAGCAGCAATCCACTAGCATTACTCCAACAGTACTCAGACAAACACCACATCACAAGAGTACACTGGAAAATTTAGAAAGAGCTTCAAATACTAGGAGCTTTTATTCATAGTGCACACCAAAATCCTACTCCTAAACAACACAGAAAAGCTACACAATGTGCACTAAAAAAGCTTCACAGTGTACCAACAACTCCAAAACGGAATTGGCAAAGAAGAAAAAGCACTACACAATGTGGAAGGAGTATAAAATAGCTTCACAGTGTAACAACAACAACAACAACAACAACAACAACAACAACAACAACAACAACAACAACAACAACAACAACAACAACAACAACAACAACAACAGTAGTGTAACAACAACAGCTTCATCTACTCCTAAACAGCACATAGCAGAATCATAAGCAAGTGAAGAAATTTCTCCTTCATCTACGGCGGAACTATCTGTGTCAAATATAACAAGTTTATGAACAATTCTCTCGACTTTTGCTTCAGTTAGTTGGCAGCAGGTGCCATGATCCCCTAATGAATGATGCAAAAATCTCGCTACAGGCGGAAATTAATCATGGAATCCCCGTATCAAGTTGAATCCTCGGCCCAGATGGGTCACCGGACTAGTGCAATCTACTACGAAGTGGCATATTCAAACTGCTAGAGCTAGAAATGGCAAGCTAGGTCCCAAATTCAGCATAAGGCGCAGACAGCATGCACCAGTCCGGCATCGGTCAAGGAAAATTAGAACGAGGCAGGTCGAGCACCGCACACACACGCGGATGCCAGACGACACCCGCAGATGCAGTCCCGGGGCCTATAGTACTCCTAAGCAAGCAGCAACACAACAGAAGACACGAGGCACGGATCTGATGCGGATCAAGCAAAGTGGACGGGGGAGCTAACCTCGCGGTGGAGCGTGTGGTCGAAGGAGCAGCGAGCGAGGTCGGGGTGGCGCGGGCGGAGGAGGGTCGCCGGGCCGCGGGCGGCGCGCGACGGGTTGGCGCAGGCGGAGAGGGTCGCCGGGGCAAGGGGGCGCGCGCAACGTGGTGGCGCGGCGGCGGCGGGGCGGGGCGGCGGGCTGGCACGGGTGCTGCTGGGCGGAGGAGGGGTCACCGGGGCGGCAGGGGCGACACGGCAACGGGTGGCGGGGCGGAGAGGAGCTCGCCAGGCGGCGAGGCGACGTGGCAACGTGGGTGGCGCGGTGGAGGCGGCACGGGCGGGCGGCGGCGACAGGGTGGCGCAGGCGGCGGCGACTTCGCACGGGCGGAGAGAGAGAGAGAGAGGGGGGGGGGGCACGGGCGTGTTGGCTTTTTAGTTAGGGCACGGTTCTTACGGCAAAGAGCCTAGCTAACGGACCTTAGTGGCCACTTTCTTTGCCGCCATCTAGCACATGGCAAAGAAGCTTTGCCGTCCGCTAGCGGACGACAAAGAAAGTGGCCGTTAGGTGGCTCTCGCTAGTGGGCCACCCTTCCTCTTTGCCGTCTGCTAGCTGATGGCAACGCTTCTATGCCGTCCGCTAGCAGACGACAAAGAGACGGCTGACGGCAAACAATATCTTTGTCATCAGTTTTCTTTAACCTTATGGCAAAGACCTTCTTTGCCATCAGCTAGCTGACGGGAAAGAGCCACTGACGGCAAAGATCCTGATTCCAATAGTGTATGTACTCGATACACTCCGCAACCCTTCCGGTGTCCGAATACTACCTTCCAGTATATCAACCTTTACATCTCGATCATTTCGAGACTCCTCGTCATGTCCGTGATCTCATTTGGGGCTCTGAACAAACTTCGGTCATCAAAACACATAACTCATAATACAAATCTTCATCGAACGTTAAGCGTGCGGACCCTACGGGTTCGAGAACTATGTAGACATGACCGAGACACATCTCCGGTCAATAACCAATAGCGGAACCTGGATGCTCATATTGGTTAATACATATTCTATGAAGATTTTTATTGGTCAAACCGCAATAACAACATACGTTATTCCCTTTGTCATCGTATGTTACTTGCCCGAGATTCGATCGTTGGTATCATCATACCTAGTTCAATATCGTTATCGGCAAGTCTCTTTACTCGTTCTGTAATGCATCATCCCGTAACTAACTCATTAGTCACATTGCTTGCAAGGCTTATAGTGATGTGCAATACCGAGAGGGCCCAGAGATACCACTCTGATACTCAGAGTGACAAATCCTAATCTCGATCTATGCCAACCCAATAAACACCTTCGGAGACACCTGTAGAGCATCTTTATAATCACCCAGTTACGTTGTGACATTTGATAGCACACAAGGTGTTCCTCCGGTATTCGGGAGTTGCATAATCTCATAGTCAGAGGAATATGTATAAGTCATGAAGAAAGCAATAGCAATAAAGCTAAGATAACGGATGGGTCTTGTCCATCACATCATTCTCCTAATGATGTGATCCCGTTCATCAAATGACAACACATGTGTATGGTTAGGAAACTTAACCATCTTTGATTAACAAGCTAGTCTAGTAGAGGCTTACTAGGGACACTGTGTTTTGTCTATGTATCCACACATGTATCAAGTTTCCGTTTAATACAATTCTAGCATGAATAATAAACATTTATCATGATATAAGGAAATATAAATAACAACTTTATTATTGCCTCTAGGGCATATTTCCTTGACTTCTCCCATTGCAAGAAAAACCAATCTAGTTGGCCAAACCGAATCGATAGTTCGAAGAGACTTGCAAAGATATCAAATCATGCATATAAGAATTCAGAGGAGATTCAAATAATATTCATAGATAAGCTGATCATAAACCCACAATTCATCGGATCTCGGCAAACACACTGCAAAAGAGTATTACATCGAATATATCTCCAAGAACATCGAGGAGAACATGGTATTGAGAATCAAAGAGAGAGAAGAAGCCATCTAGTTACTAGCTATGGACCCGTAGGTCTAAAGTAAACTAATCACGCTTCATCGGAGAGGCAATGGTGTGGATGTAGAAGCCCTCCGTGATCGAATCCCCCTCCGGTAGGATGCCGGAAAAGGCCCCAAGATGGGATCTCACGGGTACAGAAGGTGGCGGCGGTGGAAAAGTGGTTTCATGGCTCCCCTGGATGTTTTGGGGTATAAGAGTATATATAGGAGGAAGATCTAGGTCAGGAGGTCTACGAGAGGCCCACAAGGTTGGGGCGCGCCCTACCCCCTGGGCGCGCCCTCTACCCTTGTGGCCGCCTCGTGGCTCTTACGACTTGCACTCCAAGTCTCATGGGTGTCTTCTGGTCCAAGAAAGATCATCGCGGAATTTTTATTCCGTTTGGTATTACTTTTCTGTGAAACTCTAAAACAAGGAAAAAACAGAAACTGGCACTGGGCTCTAGGTTAATAGGTTAGTCCCAAAAATCATATAAAATAGCATATTAATGCATATAAAACATCTAAAACAGATAATATAATTGCATGGAACAATCAAAAACTATAGTACGTTCGAGACGTATCATCGGACTCCTTCATTTTGATCTGATGGTATCCGGAGTAAGAGTCGAGAAAACACAATGAGTCGTGTCCCATGGTCGCATCAACGATCTGGTTAATGCAGGGCAACGGGAAAGGGTCTGTAGGGAAAGCCTTATTGAGGTCTTAGAAAAAGACACAAAGGTGCCAAGATTTATCCTTCTTCGGCACCATGACTAAGTTGGCTAGCCAATCCAGGTGTTTGATTTCTCTGATGAACCCGGCCTCAAGTAGTTTGGCTAGCTCCTCCCCCATAGCTTGTCGTTTGGGTTTGGAAATTGCCGCAACGTTTGCTTGACTGGTTTGAACCCTTTGATTATGTTGAGGTTGTGTCCAGCCAGTCTGCGCGGGATCCCGGGCATGTCCGAAGGGTGCCAGGCAAAGATATCCCAATGTTCACGTAGGAACGTGCGTAAGGTGGCGTCTACCGTCGGATCCAGCTGTGCTCCGATGGACGTTGTTTTATTAGGATCCGTCGGGTGCACTTGAAATTTAACTATTTCATCTGCTGGCTTGAAAGAGGTGGATTTAGGTCTTTTATCGAGAATCACATCATCCTTGTCCACCGTGGATCGTAGGGTGGTTAGTTCTTCGACCGCAAAGGCTTCGGATAGTGCCTCAAGGGCCAAGGATGCGGTTTTGTTTTCGGCGCGGAGTGCTTTATCCGGATCACTAGTAACTGTGATTATTCCATTGGGCACTGGCATTTTAAGCTTCATGTACCCGTAATGGGGTATGGCTTGGAAGCATGAGAAAGCGTCCTGCCTTAGAAGGGCGTGATATCCGCTATTGAAGGGAACATCGTGAAAGAGCAGCTCTTCCGACCTGTAATTTTCAGGCGTGTCGAATACTACGTCAAGCTTAATTCTCCCCAAACATCGTGCTTCTCGACTGGGGATGATGCCTCTAAAGGTGGTACTGCTTTGCTCGATGCGTGTTCTATCAACCTGCATGTTGTCGAGCGTGTCCTCGTATATGAGGTTAAGCCCACTGCTGCCGTCCATGAGCACTTCGGTAAGTCGAAAGCCGTCCACAATTGGATTTAGGACTAAAGCGGCGGGTGCTCGAACTGATCGGGCCCTTGGTTCGTCGTCAGCGGCGAAGGTTATTGCCGCGTCGTCCCATGGGCTTACTGCGGTTACTTGGTGGACTTCGGCGAGGTCGCGAAGTGCCCTCTTACGCCGATTATTTGAAGAGAAAGTCTCGAAGACCGTAAGGACGTTAAAATCATCATCCTCCGGAGAATGCTCCTCTAGAGTGGCGGCGATGAGGATGGCATCCCCACTTTTAGCTACCTGCCGGAGTACCCAACATGCTCGGAGGCTGTGAGTTGAGCCTGTGCTTGGAGTGGCATGTATCAGACAGGGCTTGTCAAGGAGTTCATCAAGAATGGACCTATATCCCGTAAAGAGTTTGTTTTTCTTGCCAACGGGCTTATGGTCGGATGCCTCGTAAGGGTGTATCTGTTTTGCCCAGGCAGTGCACTGCTTAAAGGCAGCAGGTTCCAATTGGGTTTTCTGGGCCTTCCATGTGCTTTCCATCGCGTAGTACTTCCGTACTACGTGCAATAGTTCCTTGAAACTCTGTATGCAACGGCGGTCGAGGGCATTCCGAATTCCCTCGTTGGTACAATTGCGATGAAAGACCGGGACTGCATCGTCGTCGCAGCAATCTTTAATCTTATTTTTGACAAGTAGGAACCTGGCCCAAAAGTGATGGACCATTTCTTGAGGTTGCTGTCGTACATACATCAGGACATATATGTCTGGAGGGCCTGAATTACTCAGAGAGTATTGATTGTGGTGGGTTGGTAGGCTAAAACTCGAATCCTGACCCAAAGTTGTGTCCGGAACTTGTAAAATCTCCGAGGTCACCATTTCGGGTCCGGGAAGATCCAAGTGCTCCCCGGACCCTATGTCTGATCCTGAGTTCGGGGGACACGGAGTCCCATCCAAGGGAAGGGTATCTGACTCCAGGGGTTCGGAGATCCGAACATAGCTGGTTTTTAATTTAGGGGAAGAAATGTTTTCGGCTCGTTCCTCGACGATCGCTACCAGGTGAGTGATCGGTGGGAGATTGATTTCCCCCTGTTCGGGTTTAAGCTCGATCTGATCATAGGACGTTGAAACCCTCAGGGTGGCGATGCGATCTAGCACCTCGTTTAAGGACGAGGTGTCCGCCGGATCCATCTTTTCGGAGTATTCGAGACCGATGCAGGGGTGGTGTTTGGCGATCACGGGGGACATTGTCGGCTTGATGGCCATGCGGGCACCCATGGTAAAACCGCCGAGCTGGAGGACCTATCCTGAAGTTAGGCTCCTTCCAGAAGTGATACCGTCGTTGATGACAAGGCGAGCCATAGATCGCTTTTCATGACTACACAACGGAGCTCTCAATGAAAGCACCATTGTCGGTGTCAAAACCGGCAGATCTCGGGTAGGGGGGCCCAAGCTGCGAGTCTAAGAATCAATGGTAACAAGGGACAATGGGGACACTATGTTTACCTAGGTTCGGGACCTCTTGAAGGAGGTAAAACCCTACGTCTTGCTTGATTGTATTCGATGAGTATAGGGTTACAAGAGTTGACCTACCTCGAGATCGTAATGGCTAAACCATAGCTGTCTAGCCTATGATTATTCTGATGATCCCTGCGGACTAAACCCTCCAGTTTATATACACACCGGAGGGGCCTAGGGTTGTACAAAGTCGGTTCATAGAGGAAAGGAGTATTACACATGGACACCAATCTTGCCGTTCTACGTACATAGGAGTCCTACCCGGACTCGGGAAGTGGTCTTCTGCTTCGCCTTCACGGCCCATCAGTTCAGCCCATATCGAATAGACCGGACACCTGAGGACCCCTTAATTCAGGACTCCCTCACCAACCTTTTCAACTTCGCGGAAAACCCTAGATCCATAGCAACCAACGATGACGGTGCTTTGGCGTCGTATCCCCTCTCGAGGGCATTGTCCTTGGAGTTGGGCATCGGTAAGCGGGGCCGATGGAAGATGGTGGTGATGGCGGCACATTGGAGAAGAGCTGGTGCGGTCCCGTGTCGTTGGGGTCGCCATGAAGCTGTAGGTGGTTGACCTAGTGGGTGACAGCAGCCACCTGGTACTCCACCGTGACCAATGTAGACTGGTGACGTAGGGCAGGACATCTGGCAGGAGGGGGTGGGCACGGGCTCAGCCACAACCCACTTGGGGGAGGGGGAGGGTACGCTCAGCCCCTACGCGTCATCGTTGTTGAAGTTGAGAGGGCTTGCGAGGGCCTCCAACATAGCATTTTCAAACTCCATTTGCATGCAGTCAGTGCGCACTGGCGATGGGAGGTCGCATCCCGAGTCGGAGAAGAATGCCGCAATTGGGTCTTTCTCCAGGGTCACCGGCGCCCTTGGCAGCAGTGGAAGGGGTGGTGTAGTGCGCAACACCGTGGTTGGCGTGGGGGAGGCAAAGCGCACCATGGAGCGGCCTCTGGCCTCACCCTGGTGCTACCTCACGGCCGGTGTTCTGCTGCGTTGTCCCGGCGCTTCCACCACCAGCGACTTGCTCTTTGGCTGGCGCCCGCGGCCCAAGAGGGTGTCCCTCCATGAGCAGTCTTTTCGATTGCCTTGATCGTCGCCATCGTGATCGCGGCGCTCGCCGAGTTTGGGGAAGCTGCTGCAACCCGAGGACGCCACTCGTGGCATGCTGCGCCTTGCCTTGTCCTGACCGTCCTCCATGCTGGCCGCCCAGGTGCCCGGCTACGTGCGCCGATAGGTGCGGTTTTCCTCCTCTGAGGAGGAGAGGAGCACGCTCTGGCCAGAGTGGGAGGATCGCGACGAGGGCAGGGTCCAATGTATGCGGGCAGTGTTGGGTGGCCGCCTCCTTCATCCGTGTGTGCATGTTGATCCCCCTGTCCGTGGACGGACACGGGAGAAAACTTGCGGACCGATGTTGAAAATGCGCTAAGAGTCCTCAATGAGTTGTAGTTGGCCGAGCATCTCGGTGAGGGTCATAGACTTTACGATGATTTCAATCAGCGTGGAGCGTCACGTGTGGTTTTCTGATTCCTCTGAACGCAACGTGGCGTTGTTCCTCTATAGAAAGAGTAAGTACATTTTGGTCACCCAGAACAACTAGCGTCTACTTCATTCGTTGGATGCGCATCCAGCAGTCAGGATGAAAATTGATTGAAATAAAAATAAATTCAGCAATAGTGTTGTGGGTGCTCATTGTGTTTTGTGCCTCCGATAACCATTCGTAGAGTCTCGCCCAAAACACCTCATGTACTTGAGTGGTTCCAATTAGGGTTTCCCACCTCTTGTTTGCGCCGTCGCTGATCTGTCTCGTCTTATGTGGTTTTTGGCTATGAAGGTGTGGTGGATCCCATCCCTTGCCGCCGGTGGGGCTCCCGATCTTTTTTAGTTTTTTTAAAAGTTTATTTAGGGTTTGTGTCCTGTTTAGGAAGGTGGGGCGGTAGCGACCCACTGAAAATGGAATAAGATTCTCCCCGCCTAGCCGTTTCGATGGAGCGTCTAGCATCATCGGAAAGTGTGTGGAGGTGTGTCTTTGGTGGATCTTGCGGAAATTAGTTGGTGTTTGTCTTCGGCGGATCTGCTTTGGTCCGATTTTCATACTTGTGTCTATATGTTTGATTCTTTTGATCTCGCTTCTCTTCATCGATGACGGTTGATGTTCTAGTGTGTTGGTCCTTTGGGCCTTATTAGTACGACGACTTCCCGACTGTCTACTACAATAAGGTTTGTCCGGCTCCAATAAGGAAGGAACGACGAAGGTAACGTGATTTCATCTCACGGGAGTGATTGTAGTACTCGGTAGGTGGTCTACGGACATAAATATAATTTATATTGCCATGATGTTTGATGAATTGACAAATGTGTTGGAATGAAAATATTTATTTTCTTCGAGTAGATTGGAAGTTTTCTCCAAGAAAAAAAAAAGACGATTCCTTCATGCGATAACCAACCGACAAACGTGCTGGAATGTTGCGAATAGCTGGGTGATGAACAGCAAATGTAAAAAAATCGCAGTGAGAAAGAACACGAGATCAATGGTTTTTTTATTTTTCTTTTTCCGGGCCGAGATCAATGATTCGTCGATATCCCATACAAGTCGGGGTTGTCTATACGGCTATACCACGTCGCCCACGCGTGGGATAACGGGATGGAACGGTGAGCCGCCGCCTATTTAGACTGTTGCTGGCCACAGTACGTGCAACTCGCACTCAGAAACCACAAGCCACTGGCCACATGGAAATGGACAAGCACGGTCGACCTCTGCTTGCTCTGCTTTCGCTCCTCCTCTGCCTCTCCCTGCTCCGGGCCAGCGCGGCGGCTTCTGTCACCGCCGGTAACCCCCCCGGCACGGAGCTCTGGGGATTCGTCGAAGTCCGACCAAGTAACGTCCCGCCATGTCGCTTGCATTTTTCACCATCTCGATCTCAATTTTCTCCTGCTGGCTGGTGATCTACCCCACGCGAGAATTCTTCTGAAGCTCTGTTTCTGCGATGCAGAGGCTCACCTGTTCTGGTGGTACTACAAGAGCCCCCAGAGGGTGTCGACGCCGTCCAGGCCATGGCCGACCGTCCTCTGGCTACAGGGCGGTCCTGTACGGTTCATCTTCCTCCCCACTCGCAGCTTCTCGTCATCTCATGCAAGAATTCTGACTTCAGCAAGAGCTAATCATCTTATTCTTCGTCTCAGGGAGCGTCGGGGGTGGGCATCGGTAACTTCATGGAGATCGGGCCCCTGGACGTCAACCTCAAGCCCCGAAACTCGACGTGGCTGCAGAAGGCCGATCTCATCTTCGTGGTATCCCTACCGCAAACCGCGACACCCTCGTCTTCTTCCTCTCGCCTCGCTGTTTTTTGTCTGCACTACCTTACCAACCGAGTACGTGCGTCAATGGCAGGACAACCCTGTGGGGGTCGGGTACAGTTACGTTGAGGACGACAGCCTACTGGTGACGACTGACTGGCAGGCGGCCACGGACGCCACCACGCTGCTCAAGGCGCTCGTCAAGGAGCTGCCCACCCTGCAGCAGGGTAGCCCCCTCTACCTCGTCGCCGAGTCCTACGGCGGAAAGTACGCCGCCACGCTCGGCGTCTCCATCGCAAGGGCCGTCCGTGCCGGCGACCTCAAGATCAAGCTCGCAGGCGTCGCGCTCGGGGATAGCTGGGTCTCGCCGGAGGATTTCACGGTGAGCAAATCGGTCATTTGTTGGAGAGCGCACACGATCGAGTGTGTGTGGAACTGATTGCTGGGTTAATTGGATCGGCGCAGCTCGCCTACGCGCCGCTGCTCCTGGAGGTTTCGAGGCTGGACGACAACGCCGGCGACGCCGCCAAGAAGTAAACACGACTGCACCGTCCTCTTTAACTTCTCAGTTCTTCACCCGCAAAAAAAAAAAAACTTCTCAGTTCTTGCATTGCATGCTTTCCGGGGCTTTCTTCTCGGAAGAAAAAATAAGAGTAATTAAAAACCAACTCCCCGGTGGTCACATGCGCGCGCGAATTGTGGCCTCAGGAAGGCGGCGACGGTGAAGGAGCAGATCGCGGCCGGGCGGCTGGCGGACTCGCAGGGGTCGTGGTCGGAGCTGCTGGATTTCATTGACTCCAAGAGCGCCAGCGTCGTGAGTGTTGACTCTTTGACCCTTGTGCTTGTCTCATTTCCTTTGCTGACGGATAGCATAATGCAATTTCAATTTGCAGGACATGTACAATTTCATGCTCGACTCCGGCATGGACCCGGTGGCGGCGGACCTGCCGGCGACCTCGTCGACTCCGACGACGTCGAGCAACGCGCAAGTGATGAAGTACTCGACGTACCTCGGCGGCAGCCAGGAGGAAGCCGGCTCCAACACCACCAACACCCTCGGCGGCATCATGAACGGGGCCGTCAAGGAGAAGCTCAAGATCATCCCCAAAGATCACGAGTGAGCCTGCGTCACCATTGGCAACAGCTCGCTTTCATGCTCCAGTTTACACCCACCCACATGATACGATGTGACTGTGACGTCCCCGTCCCAAACTGCAGGTGGCACGAGCTGTCGGACCCCGTCTACAACGCGCTGGTCAACGACTTCATGAAGCAACGGATCGACGAGGCGAGTGATCCAGCGCGGGAGCCCATGAAAGGATGGATGGATCTTCAATATGTTAAACTGTACAGATCGACGCAAACGATGGCTTGTGGGCTGTGACTGATTTACTCCCTGCTTTCTGCTTTGATCGTCCAGGTCGACGAGCTGCTGTCATACGGTGTAGATGTCACGGTTTATAATGGCCAGGTGAGGTGACTGCATTGCTTTTACTCTATTCCGCTGCATCTGCATTGTTTTTACTCCCTTCCAGCTTGTAATAAACCTCGACAGTTGCTTAGGATACTTACTAAAAAAACACATTTGGAATGCCATAATAAGCTTACTGGTTGATTGGCACAAGTCCTAACGACTAATGGGCGTAGCCACATCCACTCATGCTTACTAGAATGGCCCTACTCTTGCTGTCAGTTCAACGGAGCTGTCAGATTAGCAGACGGAAGCACCGTGACGAGTAAGCAACCGCGATTAGGAGAGAAAAAATCGTGTTAATGACGACGCGGACAGGCTGTTGTTGAGAAAAACCGCAGTCCTTCAGAGAACCTTCCATTTTTTAAGCTGAATGACAACCACTCCCGCGGGTCCATGCCAAAAGAACTCCAAAAGTTCAGAATAGTATACAGTGTGTCGCGCAAGTGACAACTCTATCTTTTCTCCCAGATTGTATTGGTCGGAACAGATCGTCAGATGCTCAGATCGCATCAGCGATCGGCCATCGATCTACTCGCCTCACATGTCACATGTACATGGTCAACACGGTGGAGTGAAACAAGCCACTTTAGCTGAAACGTGCATGTTGCTTAAACTCCAGATGTTCTTTTCAGCTATTTTATTTTATTTATTTATTCCAGTATATATAGCTTTAGCACGCGTATGGTTTGCTTAGGGCTTCGTCAGTGTACAGTGTGTGGTGTGTAGAAATATCGCTGCCTGTACGATAGACTAATGTTGTACTACGTTCTTTAGACTGAGCCTAGTGATTTATTATTTTTTACTTATACTCTTTGTGAAGCTGGATGTGATTTGCTCGACCAAGGGCGCGGAGGCATGGGTGCAAAAGCTCAAGTAATCAAGCCTTTCTCTCTCACCATTTTCTCCAGATTCTTGCAATATTTAGACGCCACTTGTGCCTCTAAAAATTACGTCTACTTTTCAGATGGGATGGGCTGAAGAACTTCCTGAGCCTGCCGAGGCAGCCTCTGTCCTGCGGATCATCCAAGGTCACTAAGGCCTTCGTCAGATCCTACAAGAACCTGCATTTCTACTGGATCCTCGGCGCTGGTCACTTCGTAAGCCGCGGCACACCACATTTCTACTGGATCCTTAACTGAACATAATACGCTTTGCTTATTTCTCGTGTGATCTGTGGTGCTTCGCAGGTGCCTGCCGACCAGCCTTGCATTGCGCTGAGCATGATCGCTGGCATAACCCAGTCTCCAGCCGGCTAGGTGAGGACCTGGAGCAGGTCCTGTCTGTCGGATAGGAAAAAGGAAATTGAAGATAGAAGTATAGAAAGAAAGGTTGCGTGCTTTAAAGGGCTATGAAATTGATTGTAAGGTGCGTTGGTGTGTGCGTGGGGTTAAAGCTCGTCCGTTTTATTCTCCGAATAAAAGATGACACCTTTTAGAGCTTCTTTCACAGTTTTAGTGTGAAATTTATGTTTCCCTTTTCTATAGATATTTGTGAAAATGCGATGTTCAAACATCTCACACCACGGTATAAAGGCCAAAAGGTATAACATCAAAATGGAAAGAGCATCTCCAACGACGGCCCTATTTTAGGGCACCAAAAAGCTGTTGCGGTAAAATTTGAGGCACCGAAAGGTGAATTTTAGGGCATTCAAAAATGTTCATCTCCAACAGCTTCCCTAAAATAGGGCACTTCAAACCTGCAAACAAATATTTTCTTTAACATCCAAACGTTGCAGAATTCACTTAAAATTTCAAACATTCAAAGTTCTGAACATCCAACCATTGCATATATTAAACGAACATCCAAACTACTAAATCACCCGAAACATTACTACGGTCGACTCCTATGGACAACCTCCCAGTCAATGTTGTGGGACTCGTCACTCTCCTCGCCATCACTCTCACGTGCAAGGTCATCCCAGTCAATGTCGAAACCCTTGTCGTAGGACTCCATCTTCACCACCTATGAAGGCCATGCCTGCCTCGTCCTCCTTCTTGACCTCTCCCTTCTTCTCATCGTCACGCTTCCAGAACCATTCCGCTTCTGCCTGTACGAGGTGTAGATTCTCCCGCGTGAACCACGCCATTGCCGCCTCATCGCTCACCAGGGTGTCCCTCTGCTCCAGGACGATACAAGTCTCCCTCTTCACCGGACGAGACTCAATGTTCATTAGCAGCCCGATGAACTTCGCATCGGCCAGCGACTCGATCTTCGGGAAGTTGAGCTCATGTCGCGCCTGGCCAAGCCTCCACGGCAATGTCATAGGCGTGTGCGGCCATGTCCGCCGTTGTACCATCGTCCATCACACTGAAACTCGACACCGAAGTGACCGGCTCGTCGCGACCAAACGCCGTAGTAGCTGGACTGGCCCTTCATGGTTTTTGGCGCCATCGGGATGTGCGGCGTGTTGGCGGCGCGGTCGATTGGAAGAGGGGCGGTGGATCCAGGCGGCGGGATGGTGTACCGACGGTGGTGGTGGCCAGATCCGATGGGACTGTGTAGGATCGAGAGTATGTCTACAGGGGGGTGATTAGACTACTTGACCAAATAAAAATCTAGCATTTTCTCAATTTTAAGTCTTTGCAGATTTTAGCAACTTAGCACAATTCAAGTAAGCAACCTACACATGCAATTCTAAGAGTACAGCAGCGGAATGTAAAACAATTGCATATGAAGGTAAAGGGAGGAGTTTGGAGGGAGCAAACGCAATGTAGACAGGGAGATTTTTTATCCGTGGTTCCGATAGGTGGTCCTATCGTACATTCACGTTGATGGAGACTTCAACCCACGAAGGGTAACGGTTGCGCGAGTCCACGGAGGGCTCCACCCACGAAGGGTCGACGAAGAAGCAACCTTGTCTATCCCACCATGGCCATCGCCCACGAAGGACTTGCCTCACTAGGGTAGATCTTCACGAAGTAGGCGATCTCCTTGCCCGTACAAACTCCTTGGTTCAACTCCACAATCTTGACGGAGGCTCCCAAGTGACACCTAGCCAATCTAGGAGACACCACTCTCCAAAAGATAATAGATGGTGTGTTGATGATGAACTCCTTGCTCTTGTGCTTCAAATGATAGTCTCCCAACAGTCAACTCTCTCTCATAGGATTGGATTTGGTAGAAAGATGATTTGAGTGAAAAGCAACTTGGGGAAGGCTGGAGATCAAGATTTATGTGGTTGGAATGGAATATCTTGGTCTCAACACAAGTGTAGGTGGTTCTCTCTCAGAAAATGTATGTTGGATGTGTAGGTATGTTGTGATGGCTCTCTCCGCGAATGAAGAGTGGGTGGAGGGGTATATATAGCCTCCACACAAAATCTAACCGTTACACACATTATACCAAACTCAGTGGGACCGAATCAGAAAACTCGGTCGGACCGATTCAGTACATATGTGACCGTTAGGCAATTTCGATGGGATCGACATGTCAACTCGGTGGATCCGATTTCATTAGGGTTAGGGCATAACGTAATCTCGGTTGGACCGATTACTCAAACTCGGTGGGTCTGATTTTGGTAATAAGCAAACAGAGAGTTGGTCAGGCAAACTCGGTGGGACCGATTCGCTCGTCTCGGTGAGACCGAAGCATTACGAAAAGGAAACAGAGTTTGCATTGCAGACTCGGTGGGACCAATCGCTCATCTCGGTTAGACTGAAACGTTACGAAGGGAAACAGAGAGGTTGCAATCCCATCTCGGTGAGACCGAGATCCCTATTGGTGAGACCGAAGTGACTAGGGTTTGTGGCAGTGACTATGTCAAGAGAACTCGGTGGAGCCCGATAGAAAGTTTCGGTGGGGCCGAGTTTGACTTTTGGTTTGGGACATATGTGGATGTGAGAAAGTAGTTGAGGGTTTTTGGAGCATATCACTAAGCATTTTGAGCAAGTAACTCATTAAGAAACACCTCACCCCCCTTTTGATAGTATTGGCTTTTCCTATGGACTCAATGTGATCTTGGATCACTAAAAGTAAAATGTAGAGTCTTGGACTTTGAAGCTTGAGCCAATCTTTTGTCCTTAACATTTTGAGGGGTCCACATTCCTTATCCATGCCATGCCAATCATTGAACCTTCCTGAAATATTTATCTTGTAATGGCATTAGTTCAATGAGCTATATGTTGTTGATCATTACCAAAACCACCCAGGAATAGTTGCACTTTCAATCTTCCCCTTTTTGGTAATTGATGACAACATATAGATCAAAGCTTCAACAAATGATAATAAGATTGAAATACATTGTCGCTTTGAGAAGTATGTGACATACAAGAGCTCCCCCTAAATTTGTGCATTATTTAAAATTTGCTTTGGACTGCAAATGAACAATGTGTTAGGATCATGGGTCAATCTTCCATGTCACATACATCTTGGTGGAGCACTCAAAAAATGATAATAATGAAAAATATGCACTCATCACCAAGCAAAGTGAATGATCATATATAAGGTATAAAAGATAGTATCATCCAAACAAGCATTAAGGTAGTAAATGATCAATCACATGATCATCCAAGTATCTCACAAAAGACATAATGTATCTCACACAAGCACACAATTAAAAAGTTCAACCAAAAGCAAGAGAGATAAAAAAACAAGACACTCTGTCTCAAAGCCTATGATATATACATATTTCTCCCCCTTTGGCAACAAGTTACCAAAAAGTTCAAGTATGCATAGTACTATGCGGCTCTCAGGCTTGGTCTTCGGGAGGTGGTGTAGAGAGAACTCCAAGGACGAAGGCATCTGTGGATGTAGTTGGAGCTGGTGGAGTGGCTGCTGGAGGTGGTACTGGAGCTGCAGCTGCTGGTGCTGATGCTGTAGCTCTGGAATCTCTCACTAGTACTGCAGCAGACCTTTGTCCTCTAGGCACTCGCTCAAATGCATCAGTAGTTTCCTTGCCTGTCTTCTCTTCTGCTTCCTCCTGAAGCTGCTCAACTGTTGTTTGAATCTCAGTTACCTTGACATCAAGATCATAGAATTTCTGCTCAATGAACCTCTCCAAGCTCTCCTGGTTTTGAGTCAGGGTGGCCAATCCCCTTATCAATCCTCAAGGTGGATTGGATCAGATATCCAAGCTGATCTTGCTTGCTCTTCAGGAAAACTTGAGATGCCTCTTCAACACTTGGCATCTTGGCAGCTTTTTCAGCCTTTGCTTTGGCTCTCTTCTCCTGTGCTTGAACAGATGTGGGGTCTTCCTCATTCATCACAACAGTATTGTCTTCAAAGTCATGATGCAGAGGAAGGTGCTCCTTGTCCAATAAGTATGTACCTGTGTCCATCTTGGAGTTGATGAGCTCCTGAATGTGTGGAGCATACCCACAGCTCCTCTTCTGATCTGCAGTTGTCCTCTTGATTGTTTCTACCATTAAGCTCATAACCTTGAACTTCTAAGGGACATCAAAAAGCTGGAGCAGGTTGATAGAATGTCCTATGATCATCTTGTGATCTCCTGATTTGGGCAGAAATGTGTGCCTAAGGATCCAGTTGATGGTAGGCAGACCAGACAACAAGAAGTGTACAGATCCAAGTTTATGAGTCTCCAAAGCCTTATCTGGGATCTCCTTGTACATGTTTGTCATAGTGTTGTGGTCTTTCTTCTTGGTGGCATACACATCCAAGTCATCTTAATGTTCTTCAGGGGCATTTATCAGATTAGCCCACTCCTCAACTATGGACTGGTACCTTGTACCCTCAGACATCCATACTATCCTCCCATCTGGATAGAAATGGGCAGTGGAGTAAAACAGCATGATCAGCTCATCATTCCATTTGGTGAGCTTCTGTCCAACAAACTTATCTACTCCACAAGCCTTGAAGCTGTCATAAACTCCTGGATAGTGATCTTCATTTTCCTTGATGTACTCCCAATCCACCCATCTCATGTCACACACTATGGGCTTCTTGTCAAGCAGAATAGTCTCATAGAAATATTGTTGTTTCTTTGTATGGAACCTATAATCAACTGTTGTTCTCCTCCTCACAGCATAAGGATTTGATTGTCTCCACAATCTCAGTCCTGCATCCTTCCTGATCCTCATATCTTCTGCAACAAGATGTGCATCATTATGGTCAGGGATCTTTGGCTTTAGCTTCCTCAAAACAACTGAATCATTTCTTCTTCTTTAGCATCAGAGGCCTTATTCTTCTCCTCAGCTGGAATACTTCTGGTGTTCCTCTTGGGTTTTGGGGGCTTCTGAGCTTGAGCTTTGGGAATAGACTTGGGCTTTGATGGAGCAGCCCCTGCCTTTATAGCATCTCCCATAAGCTTCTGAGCTTTGGGTCTGGTGCAGCATCCTCTTCCTCTTCATCATTTGATCTCACCATTGAGGACTTCCCAATAACTCTGGCAATGGTCTTCTTGACCCTTTCTTTCCTCTTCTTGCCTTCACCTCCTTCTTTGGGTTCAAGAGTGAACTCCATTGTCTCTTGAGTAGAGGCTCTGGCCTTAGACATAGGAATTCTCCTGGCAGGTGCCTTCTTGTTCAGCCCTGGCTTACTTGCAGCAGCTGTGCCATACTCCTTCTTTAGCACCTTCTTCTTGGAGCTTACTTCCTCCTCAGTGGCCTGATATGTCTCCGTCGTATCTATAATTTTTAATTGTTCCATGCAAATATTCTACAACTTCCATATACTTTTTGGCAACTTTTTATACTATTTTGGGACTAACATATTGATCCAAAGGCTCAGTGCAGTTCTGTTTGTTGCATGTTTTATGTTTCGCAGAATATCCATATCAAACGGAATCCAAACGGGATAAAAACGGACGGAGCTCATTTTTGGAATATTTGGAAAATTCGGGAGAAAGATCAACGTAAAACGGTGTCCAAGGTGGGCACGAGGTAGGGGGGCGTGCCCCACCCCCCTGGGCGCGCCCCTGACCCTTGTGGTCCACCCATAAGGCGGTTGATGCCCTTCTTCAGCCGCAAGAAAGCTAATTTTTGGTAAAAAAAATCACGGCGAAGGTTTCAGTCCAATCGGAGTTACGGATCTCCATATATATATGAAACGGTGAAAGGGCAGCAGAGGAGAATGCAGAAACAGAGAGAGACACAGAGACAGATCCAATCTCGGAGGGGCTCTCGCCCCTCCCACACCATGGAGGCCAAGGACCAGAGGGGAAACCCTTCTCCCTTCTAGGGCGGAGGTCAAGGAATAATAAGACGAAGGGGCCCCCTCTCCCCTTCTCTTCCGGTGGCGCCGGAACGCCGCCGTGGCCATCATCATCACCGCAATCTTCACCAACAACTTCACCGCCATCATCACCAACTCTTCCCCCCTCTATGCAGCGGTGTAACCTCTCTCTTACCCGTTGTAATCTCTACTTAAACATGGTGCTCAACGCTATATATTATTTCCCAATGATGTATGGCTATCCTATGATGTTTGAATAGATCTGTTTTGTCCTATGGGTTATTTGATGATCAAGATTGGTTTGAGTTGCATGTTTTATTATTGGTGCTATCCGATGATGCTCTCCATGTCGCGCAAGCGTGAGGGATTCCCGTTGTAGGGTTTGCAATATGTTCATGATTTGCTTATGGTGGGTGGCGTGAGTGACAGAAGCACAGACCCGAGTAAGTACGTTGTTTGCGTATGGGATAAAGGGGACTTGATACTTTAATGCTATGGTTGGGTTTTACCTTAATGATCTTTAGTAGTTGCGGATGCTTGCTAGAGTTCCAATCATAAGTGCATATGATCCAAGTAGAGAAAGTATGTTAGCTTATGCCTCTCCCTCAAATAAAATTGCAATAGTGATTACCGGTCTAGTTATCGATTGCCTAGGGACAAATAACTTTCTCGTAACAACAAGCTCTCTACTAAAACTAATTTAGTTGTGTCTTTATCTAAGCAGCCCCTAGCTCTTATTTACGTGCTCTTTACTTTCTTGCAAGCCTATCCAAAAACACCTACAAAGTACTTCTAGTTTCATACTTGTTCTAGGTAAAGCGAACGTCAAGTGTGTGTAGAGTTGTATCGGTGGTCGATAGAACTTGAGGGAATATTTGTTCTACCTTTAGCTCCTCGTTGGATTCGACACTCTTACTTATCGAAAGAGGCTACAATTGATCCCCTATACTTGTGGGTTATCAAGACCTCTTTCTGGCGCCGTTGCCGGGAGCAATAGCGTGGGGTGAATATTCTCGTGTGTGCTTGTTTGCTTTATCACTAAGTAATTTTTATTTGTTGTTCTTAGTTGTTTTATATCTTTAGTTATGGGTAGGAAATGCAAAATACCAAAAAAATTAGTTGTACCTTTTGAACCAATGGTTGAAGAACCACTCAAAATCTATCACACTCCTGAAGCTTTTTACTTGGATCATCTTCGATCCCTATGTGCTCGGGCTGAAACCCCAACTAGCTTAGTTGAGGGGAAAATCTTTAGATGAGCATGCTTGTTATGTGCGGCACCGAATATCTGACAAAGGGAAAATTCTATTGGGTCAAAATCATCGTTTGCAATGTTATGCTTGGAATTTATGTGAAACATATGATGTTACTTGTTGTTCTGAAAACCCTAAAAAACACCTTCCCTACCAATGTGAGTTTATTGATAATGGAATCTTATCTTCGTATGCTAAGGGTGTTTATAATTACTATGATATTCAACAAATTGAAGAATTTGTTGCTTTTAAGGGTGCTTATGAAATTGCTTCTTTGATTGAAACGTATGGTGCTACTTTTCACAAATCTGAAAATTTTGCCATACTTAAATATTGATATGATAATTATGCTTCTAATGCTTATGTTGAACCATATATTGAGGATTACCCCGCTGTCCAAGAAGAGACTAATATTTTTGCAGGAGTCTATGGAAGAAGAAATTGATGAAACCATGAGCTCATTGGATAAAAAAGATGATGAGGAGAGCGAAGAACAAAAGGAGGAAGAGCGGATTAGCTACCCGTGCCCACCTTGTAATGAGAGTAACTCTTCAACTCATACATGGTTTAATTTCCCTTCGTGCTTACCGAAGGATGATTGCTATGATGACTATTATGATCTCGTTGGTTCTCTTGAAATATCCCTTTTTGATGATGCTTGCTATGCTTGTGGCCAAGATGCCAATATGAATTATGCTTATGGAGATGAACTTGCTATAGTTCCTTATGTTAAACACGAAATTGTTGCTATTGCACCCACGCATGATAGTCCTATTATCTTTTTGAATTCTCCCGCCTACACTATATTGGAGAAGTTTGCTCTTATTAAGGATTATATTGATGGGTTGCCTTTTACTATTACACATGATGATTTTGATAGATATAATATGCATGTGCTTGCTGCTCCTACTTGCAATTATTATGAGAGAGGAACTATATCTCCACCTCTCTATGTTTCCCACACGATAAAATTGCAAGAAACTGTTTATACTATGCATTGGCCTTTACTATGTGTGCATGAATTGTTCTTTTATGACATGCCGATGCATAGGAAGAGAGTTAGACTTCGTCATTACATGATATATGTTACTTTGTGCTCACTACTAAATTACAAATCATTGCTAATTAAAATTGGCTTTGATATACCTTGGGATCCGGGTGGATTCACTACTTGAGCACTATATGCCTAGCTTAATGGCTTTAAAGAAAGTGCTGCCAGAGAGACAACCCGGAAGTTTTAGAGAGTCATTTATTTCTGTTGAGTGCTTTCATATAGTTTAAAAACAATAAAAATAAAGAGGGGAACCCAAAACTTTTCAAAAAGGAAAGTAAAAGTGAGAAAGACAAGCATTGTTGAAGTGGGAGAGCTCCTTGAACTTTGTTCATGCTCATGGCAACTTTGTGAATCTTGATTACAGAAAATTTTCAACAAAAATAATTATCCCCTTGTACAATTCCATTGTATTATAAAAATAATGTGCCAAGGTTTGCCTTTAGGATGTTTACAACACTTGTTGGTTTGTAAGGTGCAGGACAGAAACTTTGGCTGTAGTGCGCGATTTTTAATTTTTTTACTGGAACGTCAGATGGTTCTGATTCTTTTTGAAATGTCTTTCTATACAAATTGATTATTTTTCCTAATTTTGGCATAATTTTTAAAGTACCAGAAGTATGGTGAATTTTCAGATTATTACAGACTGTTCTGTTTTAGACAAATTCTGTTTTTTATGCATAGTTTTCTTGTTTTGATGAAACTATCAATTTATATTAGTGGATTAAGCCATGAAAAAGTTATATTACAGTAGACACAATGCAAAAATATAATATGAATTGGTTTTCAATAGTACTGAGAGTGGTGATTTGCTTTATTATACTAACGGATCTTACCGAGTTTTCTGTTGAAGTTTTCTGTGGATGAAGTGTTCGATGGTCGAGAAGGTTTCGATGTGAGAAGAAGGAAGAGAGGCAAGAGCTCAAGCTTGGGGATGCCCGAGGCACCCCAAATAAATATTCAAGGAGACTCAAGCGTCTAAGCTTGGGGATGCCTCGGAAGGCACCCCCTCTTTCTTCAACAAGTATCGGTATGTTTTCGGATTCGTTTCATGCGATATGTGCAAATCTTGGAGCGTCTTTTGCATTTAGTTTTCATTTTTCTTTTATGCACCATGCTGGTATGAGATAGTCCTTGGTTGATTTATAGAATGCTCATTGCACTTCACTTATATCTTTTGAGTATGGCTTTATAGAATGCTTCATGTGCTTCACTTATATCATTTGAAGCTTGGATTGCTTGTTTCTCTTTACATAGACAACCGCCATTTGTAGAATGCTCTTTTGCTTCACTTATATTTGTTAGAGCGTGGGCATATCTTTTGTAGAAAAAATTAAACTCTCGTGCTTCACTTATATCTATTTAGAGAGATGGCAGGAATTGGTCATTCACATGGTTAGTCATAAAATCCTACATAAACTTGTAGATCACTGAATATGATATGTTTGATTCCTTGCAATAGTTTTGCGATATAAAGATGGTGATATTAGAGTCATGCTAGTGGGTGGTTGTGGATTGTGGAAATACTTGTGTTGAGGTTTGTGATTCCCGTAGCATGCACGTATGATGAACCGTTATGTAACGAGGTTTGAGCATGATTTATTTATTTATTGTCTTCCTTATGAGTGGTGGTCGGGGACGAGCGATTGTCTTTTCCTACCAATCTATCCCCCTAGGAGCATGCGAGTAGTACTTTGTTTCGATGACTAATAGATTTTTGCAATAAGTATGTGAGTTCTTTATGACTAATGTTGAGTCCATGGATTATACGCACTCTCACCCTTCCATCATTGCTAGCCTTCGGTACCGCGCATTGCCCTTTCTCACCTAGAGAGTTGGTGCAAACTTCACCGGTGCATCCAAACCCCGTGATACGAAACACTCTATCAGACATAAACCTCCTTATATCTTCCTCAAAACAGCCACCATACCTACCTATTATGGCATTTCCATAGCCATTCTGAGATATATTGCCATGCAACTTCCATCATCATCATATACATGACTTGAGCATTTATTGTCATATTGGTTTGCATGATCGTAAGATAGCTAGCATGATGTTTTCATGGCTCATCCGTTTTTTGATGTCATTGCTACGCTAGATCATTGCACATCCCGGTACACCGCCGGAGGCATTCATATAGAGTCATATCTTTGTTCTAGATATCGAGTTGTAAGTAAATAAAAGTGTGATGATCATCATTATTAGAGCATTGCCCCAGTGAGGAAAGGATGATGGAGGCTATGATTCCCCCACAAGTCGGGAAGAGACTCCGGACGAAAAAAAAGAGGACGGCCAAAAAAAGAGAAGGCCCAAAAAAAAAGAGAAAAAATAAAACAAAAAATGAGAGAAAAAGAGAGAAGGGGCAATGTTACTATCCTTTTACCACACTTGTGCTTCAAAGTAGCACCATGTTCTTCATATAGAGAGTCTCTTGAGTTATCACTTTCATATACTAGTGGGAATTTTCATTATAGAACTTGGCTTGTATATTCCAACGATGGGCTTCCTCAAATGCCCTAGGTCTTCATGAGCAAGCAAGTTGGGTGCACACCCACTTAGTTTCAGTTTGAGCTTTCATACACTTATAGCTCTAGTGCATCCGTTGCATGGCAATCCCTACTCCTCACATTGACATCAATCGATGGGTATCTCCATAGCCCGTTGATTAGCCGCATCGATGTGAGACCTTCTCCTTTTTTTGTCTTCTCCACATAACCCCCATCATCATATTCTATTCCACCTATAGTGCTATGTCCATGGCTCACGCTCATGTATTGCGTGAAAGTTGAAAAGGTTTGAGAAACGTCAAAAGTATGAAACAATTGCTTGGCTTGTCATCGGGGTTGTGCATGATGTGAATATTTTGTGTGGTGAAGATGGAGCATAGCCAGACTATATGATTTTGTAGGGATGAGCTTTCTTTGGCTATGTTATTTCAATAAGACATAATTGCTTGGTTGGTATGCTTGAAGCATTATTGTTTTTATATCAAAGGATAGACTATTGCTTTGAATCACTCGTGTCTTAATATTCATGCCATGATTACACATATGATCAAGATTATGCTAGGTAGCATTCCACATCAAAAATTATCTTTTTTATCATTTACATACTCGAGGACGAGCAGGAATTAAGCCTGGGGATGTTGATACGTCTCCGTCGTATCTATAATTTTTTATTCTTCCATGCCAATATTCTACAACTTCCATATACTTTTTGGCAACTTTTTATACTATTTTTGGGACTAACATATTGATCCAAAGGCCAAAGGCCGTTCCTGTTTGTTGCATGTTTTATGTTTCGCAGAATATCCATATCAAACGGAATCCAAACGGGATAAAAACGGACGGAGCTTATTTTGGAATATTTGGAAAATCTGGGAGAAAGATCAACGCGAAACGGTGTCCAAGGTGGGCACGAGGTAGGGGGCGCGCCCCACCCCCCTGGGCGCGCCCCTGACCCTCGTGGTCCACCCGTAAGGCGGTTGATGCCCTTCTTCGGCCGCAAGAAAGCTGATTTTTAATAAAAAATCACGGCGAAGGTTTCAGTCCAATCGGAGTTACGGATCTCCATGTATATACGAAATGGTGAAAGGGCAGAAGAGGAGAACGCAGAAAGAGAGAGAGACACATAGACAGATCCAATCTCGGAGGGGCTCTCGCCCCTCCCACGCCATGGAGGCCAAGGACCAGAGGGGAAACCCTTCTCCCTTCTAGGGCGGAGGTCAAGGAAGAAGAAGACGAAGGGGCCCCCTCTCCCCTTCTCTTCCGGTGGCGCCGGAACGCCGCCGTGGCCATCATCATCACCACAATCTTCACCAACAACTTCACCGCCATCATTACCAACTCTTCCCCCCTCTGTGCAGCGGTGTAACCTCTCTCTTACCCGCTGTAATCTCTACTTAAATATGGTGCTCAACGCTATATATTATTTCCCAATGATGTATGGCTATCCTATGATGTTTGAGTAGATCTGTTTTGTCCTATGGGTTATTTGATGATCAAGATTGGTTTGAGTTGCATGTTTTATTATTGGTGCTGTCCTATGGTGCTCTCCGTGTCGCGCAAGCGTGAGGGATTCCCGTTGTAGGGTTTGCAATATGTTCATGATTTGCTTATAGTGGGTGGCGTGAGTGACAGAAGCATAGACCCGAGTAAGTAGGTTGTTTGCGTATGGGATAAAGGGGACTTGATACTTTAATGCTATGGTTGGGTTTTACCTTAATGATCTTTAGTAGTTGCGGATGCTTGCTAGAGTTCAATCATAAGTTCATATGATCCAAGTAGAGAAAGTATGTTAGCTTATGCCTCTCCCTCAAATAAAATTGCAATAGTGATTACCGGTCTAGTTATCGATTGCCTAGGGACAAATAACTTTCTCGTAACAACAAGCTCTCTACTAAAACTAATTTAGTTGTGTCTTTATCTAAGCAGCCCCTAGCTTTTATTTACGTGCTCTTTACTTTCTTGCAAGCCTATCCAAAAACACCTACAAAGTACTTCTAGTTTCATACTTGTTCTAGGTAAAGCGAACGTCAAGTGTGCGTGGAGTTGTATCGGTGGTCGATAGAACTTGAGGGAATATTTGTTCTACCTTTAGCTCCTCGTTGGGTTCGACACTCTTACTTATCGAAAGAGGCTACAATTGATCCCCTATACTTGTGGGTTATCATGGCCACATAGTCCTCATCCTCAGATTATGAGGTTCTCTTCTTCCTGGATCTGGTGGCTGCCTTTGGCAAGTTGCTTGGAGTGCTCATGCTGCCATCATCAGAAGTGCTAGAGGGATCTGAGCCCTCACTCATCTGCACATGTTCCTCTGACCTGTTCTGACTGTCACTTTGATCAGACATCTTGCAGGCAAACTGTCAGCAGACCCTATGAATAGGTTGTAGATGAGGTAGAGTAGATGAGCATCACAAAGTACAGAGGTTTTGCAAAAAAAATTGAGTCAAAAATCTTAGTTTTAGTTCTCTACAGAAGTGATCTCAGAGCTACCAAATTGACAAACTCGGTGATACCGAAGCAACACTTGGAACCTAAATAGTGAACTCGGTTGGGCCGAGTCACAGTTTGGTGGCACCGAGGTTGCTAGGGTTTCACAGAATCTTGAACTCGGTCACACCGATTTGCACATTTCGGTCAGACCAACAAGCGCATGTGCAATGGCCTAAGCCAAATCGGCGAGACCGATATCAACATTTCGGTCGGTCCGAGATGAGTTCTGCGGAGAGCTAACCCTAAAATTTTCGAATCAATCTAGACCTAAGGAAGTTTTAGCTGGATAGATTAATCTCATTCGTGGCAAGAAACATGGCATTATCCTTGTGCTAGGAATCAGAGTGAAAATACAGCACAAGGAGTCGAACACTTACCCTAGAGCGGCGAGTGTTCGCTACGGCGGCGACGGCGGAGCAGATTCCGTCGACAGTGGCAGAGTCCAACGGCGGGAGGTCGTTGGTGACGAGGAGACGATCCGGGGACCCGAGGAGGCAGGGCAGGACACTCGCGGACTGAGAGAATTTGAAGAATTTCCAAAGTCTCACCCGTGGGTATTTATATCCTGACCCTGCCGGTGTGACCGAGTGGAACAACTCGGTGGCACCGAGATTGCAGAATCGCAAGCGGTTGCTGCAACTTGGTGTGACCGAAGTGTTCAAATCGGTTGCACCGATATGAGAACCTAGATCAACTTAGTGAACTCGGTTTGACCGAAATGGATTTCTCGGTCAGACCGAAATGCACAAAGAGGTTTTGGAAGTTTAAGTCTATGACGAATCGGGGACTCCGAGTGCTCCTCACACAGAGTGATTCGAATCTGACTTGATCAAACTTTGTGATGTAGCATGAATAGAGTTTGAGACAAGAAAAGCATAGATAGCTAGAGGGAGTTCTTGGGCATTCTTGTCCATCCGTTTGGCAAAAGAAAAATCAAACAAACAAAACAACAAATGGATGTCCTTGAATGAGTAAAATATGCATCCAACTTGTTCACGCAATAAAATGGCAAATGAAATATGTGACAAAGCATGCACAATCACTCTAGCATCTATCAAGCAATTTGGCGATGACTAGGTCATATATATATGAGTATGTTGACTTAGGAGTCAAATGAGAACATTTGATCATAGGTCATACTCATCGTTTAAGCACAAGTGGGGTTGCCACTTTTACATAAAGGCATTGTTGTGTTCACCACATTAGAGTTGCTTTAGCTCAATTGATTAGAGTAAAGCTCCCCCTAGATGTGATATCCCTCCTAAGAGGGATGAACTAACCTTGGGTTTTGTCGATGATGACTTCATGTAGGTGTTGAAGATGTAGATGCTCAATGTTGATGTAGATCATTCGGAGCAATCCTTTGGAGCGAGTTGCACTTTCAATACCTACACGGGTTAGTCCCACAAGGAACAAACAAGGATATCCATAGACATAGAGTGATATTCACATGAGATGATGTCCATGAATGCATTAGGTTACCTTGTCCCTTGTCTTACCAACAATTGGGTTTGTGACTCCTTGAACTAGTGCAAGATGTGAAAGTTGTTTGCACTTGTCCTCGCCAAAATGATGAGAGTGAAGTATGTTGGCGGAGTCACCTTCAAGAACTCTCTAGTTCTTCTTCTTAGGGATCCACACCATCTTGATGGGAATCCTTGGAGTTGTAGTCGTACTTGATGAAGTGGAACTTGATGCAGTCTTGGGAACCCACTCGACCAAGGCTTTAGGTGCTTCTTCAAATGCATCAATTTCCTCTTGAAGCTTGTCCTTGCCTTTCAACTTGGGGTCTTGTGGTGGAAGATCATCTTGAGCTTGTGTTCCTTGGAAAGAAGTAGGATCATACTTCTCTTGTTGAGGAACAAACTTCCTTTTGGGATATTGATCTTCTTCCCACTCAACTCCATTGGCATTAAACTTTCGTTCAAAACCAACACCTTGATTCTTCCGGTGCCTTCCTTGCTTGCGTACAATTTCCTCAAATTGCTTACTCCCGGCAAGGCTCTTGTAGACACCCTTCTTTATAATTCCCTTCAATAAGCTATTTTCTTGCTCAAGTGTAACTTGGCTAAGAGAATCATTAGTGGAATCAAGAGAGCAACTAGAGGCAACAATATTGGATTTAGGATGATTGTTGTTACTACTAGAGGAGGAATCTTTCTTGTTCTTATTGCTAGATTTAACTTGTGGTATGTAAGTAGACAAGAGTAAACGCTTGGCAATGTAAGAAGAACTTTTCTTGCGAAGATCATCATTGATTGCTTTTAAGAACTCATGCTCTTGCTCAAGGTTGAGCTTTTCAAAGCGTAGCTTCTCATGAGTCTTTAAAAGTTCTCGATGATCTTCCAAGGTAGTTTCATGAGCTAGCTTAAGAGTGTTTAGTTCTTTAGTTAGACGCTCAATCTCCTTCTTATCATCGTCATTCGTTTTATCTTGATTATCATGATTAATAGCAAGCTCATCATAGTTTTCATAACTAGAGTTGTCAACAAGTAAATCATCATCTCCTAGAAAATCATCTTAATCACTATTAAAATCAACATACTCGGGGTGTGTTACTTTTGGTCCTTTAGCCATGAAGCATCTTCCAATTCCTTCATTTGGTGAGTCAAATATGTCGTAGGAGTTGGTTGACACAAGTGCTAGACCAGCAACACCTTCATCTTGAGTATATTCGGAGTCGGAGTGATAACTTCTTTCGAAGTGATGGTCGGAGTCGAAGCCGGATACCCATTCACCAACATGAGCTTGATGTCTTCGTTTTGTGTAGCTCTTTGATGATTTGTCCTTCCTCTCCGAATCCTTGCTTCTCCGAGGGTCATCGTGGTGGACGCGAAGAGTGCTCGCTCCTCGGCAGAGAATTGTAGGTCCAGGCCATTCCAGGCGCGCTCATGGTCAGTGCGCAAGAACCATAGCCATCATAGCCGCAGAGCAAGGCCAGCGCGCTCCAGGTCCTGGACTCCCATGCCTCCGTGCGGTATGGGGGGGGGGCAAACGCGGCGCCAGTTGACATGGCAGTGGCCTCCGTTGGCGGCAGCGTGGCCAGCCCACAAGAAGCCGCGCTCAATCTTCTCAATTTGACGAAGCGTCTTCTTTGGCGGCGCGTAGGCGAGTAGTTGATGCACGGGGATGGCACTCAGCACAGACTTCACCAGCGCAAGCTGCCCAAGCTTGTTCATCAGGTTGGCCTTCCAAGCGGGGAGCCGGCCGGCAATCCCATCAACTAGGGGCTGCAGTTGGGCGGCAGTCGGTCGGCCTACCGTGAGGGGGATCCCGAGGTAGGTGATCGGCAAGTTGACGATGGGGCAGCCTAGGTGCGCAAGTGCTGCTGTCGCCTCGTCCGTGTCACAGTGCAGCAACGAGGCGGAGCTCTTGGCGTAGTTCACCATTAGGCCAGAAGCGCGGCCGAAGAGCGTTAGGACCTCATGGACAGCGATGATGTCGCTGGGCGAGCAGTGGTAGAATAGCACCACGTCGTCCGCGTACAGCGACATAGTGGGAATGGAGCGCCTCGGGTGTAGCCACGCCATGACTCCCATGTCAATAGCGCGCTTGATGAGCCTGCCCAAGATGTCAACGGTGAGCACAAAAAGCTGTGGTGACACAGGATCACCTTGCCGGAGCCCCTTGCGGTGCCAGATAGGTGGCCCTGGCTCACCGTTCATCAGTATACGTGTGCATGCCAAAGATAGGAGGATGGCGATCCACTCCATAAATCTATTTCCGAAGCCATATTGGCGCAGGGTCTCCATGAGGAAGGGCCAAGCCAGGGAGTCAAAGGCCCGCGCAAGGTCAAGCTTGAGCAAGACTCGTGAGGCACCCAACTAACTTTACTGAGGGCCAAAGGTCAAAACATATACATGTGCGTTCATCGCCGGCGGGAGCCTCCACGGCAACTTCACATTATATGTTTTGGCCTCTGGCCCTCAGTAAAGTTAGTTGCTCATTTATCCAACAATTACCGGCCTTTGAACAGAGAAGTTAGAACAAAGCAAAGCTACCACTCTCTCCAGTCGTCATTGTATGACGTTAGGACAACATGCCAATGCACGCACGCACTACAGATCTGATGTCCGAACTTGATAATTGGAGGACGTAAGTCACTAGGGGTGTATGACCGTGACCATTGAATGAAGCACTAAAAGTAAAAGACATACTTCCTCGGTATCAAAATATAAGACGTTTTTAATCTAGACCAAAAACGTCTTATATTTTGATACAAAGGGAGTAATATGCAGCTACCAGTGTCCTATGAATTAGTGTGGTTACAGCAGTCGCAGCGAAATTTAACTTGCAATATAAGACATCATCAGAATTTTATGCTGCAGTACCTCTGGAAGGTATGGCATTGGATATGTCAATGTTTCGCCATTTTGAGAATCACCATCGCCAACTTGTTGATAGAGCGAGTCCTTTCTTGTATTCACTCCATCTGCAACCCAACAAGCATGGTTAATACTTAATAGCGCATCTAACATTATTATTTTTGACGAAAAGACTGCATGGTGCAGCATTTCATTGAAATTAAAGAAGAGTTTTACAGGGGTATAGCAACTAGCAAGTTACCCAGGATACAAAGTTAGTATCCAGCCACCTAATTACAGTCTGAACCCCATTACTAGCCTACCAACAGCACAAATATTAATCTGGTTCTCTAGGTCTGTGAATCATTAGGGCCACCTAGTATGCCGTAGGCATCTAACATAAGAGAGAGGGAGAGAAAGAGCATAAACAGGCAACAATCTCTTGAAATCTCCTCCCATAACCGAATTTTTAGTACGAAAGTGTGTGGACTCACCTAGTATGCCGTAGGAAAAAGAAGTCTTTTAGAGCTCTTTTTAACGAACAAACATGGATATGGGTTAAAAGGAACTCGATTGGGACCTAACCGACCCAAACAACAGTTCAATCTCAAACGAATTAAAATGTACTCTCTCCGTCCGGATTTACTAGTCGGAGAAATGAATATATCTAGACATACTTTAGTTCTACATTCATCTACTTTTATCCATTTCTGTGAGAAGTAATTCTGGATGGAGGGAGTACGTAGTATCCATCTGACACTAATCTAAACAATCGATTACCGAACTTACTACAAATAAAAAAAGCCATTTTTCATGACTGAAGAAAACGGCAACTTTGTGAAACGAATCAGAGAGAGGGCGAGCGAGTTGAGGCTTACTCCGGGCTAGGTTTTGGCGGCGACGCCCCTTCTGTCCCATGGTAGTAGACGCCGGTATCTCACCCCCAAGGGATCTTCTTGCCAAGAAATAACTTCGGATCCGTTCTCTCTCTCCGATCTACCCCTCTTCTGTATATATCGTCTGTCCTCGTCCGTCCTCCCGTCCCAAACTCGAACGAGTAAATCCGCTCAATTTCCTTGTGATTTCTTGCCCGATCCGATCCCCGCAAAATTCCGCCCACACATAGCCCGTCTACTCTGGGAAATCCTGCTGAGCCCCGCGCCAAGCTCCTCCGCACCTCCGGCGTCCCCTACCGCGACGGCTAATGGGTGGAGACACGAGGGAAGGCAGCGGTCAGCTAGTGTCATTATCTTCAGAATAACGGACGATCAGGATCAAGGTGATCGGACGGCTCACGTGCCTCGCCTTCCTCCGAACGTTTTACCGGCTGCTGTAGCATTTCCAGTTTAACTGTTTCGTTGTCGCCTGTACAATAGTACAACACAATAAGAGTCGCTTAAGGGCATGTACAATGTTTGATAAGATAGTCTTATCTTAAGTCTTGCATTTAATTTAGAGATGATAAAAAAAAAGTCTATAATGGGTCATTTCTTAGCCTTATCTTAAATAACTAGCTATTCCTAAAAACGTGGTGAGAGCTAAGAGATCATCTCTTGTCTTCTCTTAAATAAGAGAAGACAAGTCTTTTCTTTTGAGTTCTCTCTCCTCCACCTCATCTTTTATCCTACGTGGCACTACTAAGATAGCACCATTGTACATAGAGCGCCTCCTCCTCCTACCAGCTGTCCCGATTTTACTGTACCGAACAAAGAAAAAAAACAAAGACGGGTAAAAAAGCGCAGGGCGCCGGTACCTTCCTTTCCTCACAAAGCAAGACCCACCTTTTCTTCTTTCTCTCCTAACATCACGCAACCTTCCGTTTCGTCCCTCCCCAGGTTGCCGCCGCCACTGCCCCATCAGCGCATCCCGGTTCCTCCGGCGCCCGGCACCAGAGTCCGCCGCCTCTATCCCCACCCCGAGCTCCGCCGCCTCCACCACCGGCTCCTCGCTGTAGTGCCAACAGCTGTCCGAACAACAGCTCCTTCACCCCTCCCTTTCTTCCCCGAGTACGGCAACGGAAGGAGGGCCGCGACGCGGTCGACGAGCACGGTGGGACCACCTTCGTCTGAGCTCTCGATTTGCCAGACCTAGGTTGACGTCGCGGCCGCTGTCCAAGGTGAGGAAGAGGAGTGGCTATTGTTGCCGCCAGTCCTGCCTCGCCGCTACGCTCCTCTCTCTGGCACTCAGCTCGCTCACTCTCCCGGTGGCGCACTCAAGGAAGAAGAAGGGAGGAGGGGGAAGAACACGGAGTTTCTCCAGCGCACGAACGCTGCCGCCGCACGCACGGCCTTGTATTCAACGAGCACGAACTCATCATTCATCTGTTACAACGCATGGGATATTTATACCCTAAGACTCACCGGGCATCTAGCCAAGTCCCAGTCCACGCCGAGCGGCCGTTCCAGCCCGCGCCATCCACGCCCCATGCATGCACGTACATGCACTGGTCGTGCGTGCCCGCCCATGCATGACCGACTCCAGCGCTCCCCCGATCCCCGCTAACAGAACACGCACACACTACACACCACCGTGCCACACATGCACGCACACACTGGACATGCCCGCCGTGGCTTATTGGCCTACACTCACCACCTAAGCCACGGCGTCGTCGCCGTTGTCAAGGCCGTCGCACTGCACCGCTGCGTCCACCGCCGCGCCGTCGACGTCGTTGTAGCCGCCACCACCCCGACGTCGCTGCCACGCCTGCCACCGTGCCGCCATGCCATTCGAGTGCCTTCCCCACGTCCCCGCGCTCCCGGCCCGCGCTCCCATCGTGCACGTACGCGATCTGCGCACCAGGTCCAGCGCCCCGACGTGGTCCGCACCCGCGGTCCCGACGTGCCCGTTACGTCTGGCGCGCGCCCATACACGCGCCCGACGCGGTGAGCCCGTCGCCGCGGCTTGTTCTGCCACGCTCCGCACGCCACCAGCCCGCGCCATGATCGCGCTCCGACGCGACCAACGCGGCCGATCCGGCGTGTCCCGGAGCTTGACCTTCCCTCCGCCGAGCCGCGCCGCGCCACCGCAGCCTCTGCGCCACCGCGCAGGTTCGCCGCGGCCGCCGCGCTCTCCGCACGCCCGCATCACCGTGCTCCGCCGCCGCACGGGACGAGCGCCATCGCCGGCGAGCTCCTCCGAACCCGATGCTCCGATACCAATTGTTGTTGCCGCCAGTCCTGCCTCGCCGCTACCCTCCTCTCTCTGGCACTCAGCTCGCTCACTCTCCCGGTGGCGCACTCAAGGAAGAAGAAGGGAGGAGGGGGAAGAACACGGAGTTTCTCCAGCGCACGAACGCTGCCGCCGCACGCACGGCCTTGTATTCAACGAGCACGAACTCATCATTCATCTGTTACAACGCATGGGGTATTTATACCCTAAGACTCACCGGGCATCTAGCCAAGTCCCAGTCCACGCCGAGCGGCCGTTCCAGCCCGCGCCATCCACGCCCCATGCATGCACGTACATGCCCTGATCGTGCGTGCCCGCCCATGTATGACCGACTCCAGCGCTCCCCCGATCCCCGCTAACAGAACACGCACACACTACACACCACCGTGCCACACATGCACGCACACACTGGACATGCCCGCCGTGGCTTATTGGCCTACAGTGGCCGCATCTGGAATTAGAGGGGAATTCCCGCCGCGTCCGCGCGCTTGCAGTTTCTTTCACATTCACTCTGCCTTGCCTCTGCCCCGGATAGAGGGAGCCGGAGATGGGCGGCAAGGTGAAGGGGACGCCGAGAGCGATGGCGCTGGTGGACGCCGCCACGCAGTACGAGCCGCTGGTGTTGCGGGCGTCGTGCCTCACGGGGTTCCCACTCAGGGCCTTCGTCTGGCTCCACGAGTCCCCGCTCCTCGGCCTGCTCGTCACCTCCGTCCTAAAGAAGCAAAACAACACGACGCAGGTCCTCCCTTCCCTTGTCAGTTTCTATTTTGTTTCAAATTATTTTGCTTCAGGTGCACTCACCACAGTTCTGGTCTTGTTGGGTGACAAGCGAGCAGATGATGCAGCACACGGTGATCCCCGAACGACCAATGTACTTCCCGGAGTACCCGCCGCAGGGTACGTACGACAGTCATACCCTCTGTCTGTGTGTGTACAAGCAAAAGCAGCTATGAGAAACTTTTCATTCAGTCAAGTTCTACTGAATTTTGGTCGTATAGTTGAGAACTTGAGATAGATGTTCTACTTCATTCATTCAGTCAGGTTCTACTGAAACTTTTCACAAAAAAAAGTTCTTCTGAAACTGTATAAAGGCACAAAAACATGAATGTTTGCTGCAGAAGCACAACCCCACATGAATAATTTGCTCAGTTTTGTCTACAAAATAATTTGCTCAATTTAGTTACTCAGATGCCGCGGCTGATATTTTCAAGCACCACCCTGCTTTTACATTTTTTTGACTGGAAACAGTAAGACTATTTCCTACTGCAGCTTTGCTAATCATGTGAAAGTTATATGCACAGCTGAACAAGATAAAAAAGGTGTATCATTGTTAACTGATGCTGCTGCTCCTAATTTGATTTGCCAGAGCCGGAGCAAGGGGTTGTGACCCTCAGGATGACAGGGACCCTGTGGAGAGAGTGGAGGAAGCACTGCAGTGCCTCGCTCCGTATGACCCGTCCCGGCGTTTTCGCATCGGCCAATGAGAAAAATCCCTTTCTCTACTGGAAGATCCTCGACTTTGCACATGCGTGCCGGTCCGGGATCACGACACCGTCAGCTGTGAGTAGCTCACTGGAATGTATTGTAAAGAACATTGCTTGCTCTCCTTGCATTTGTGGTGTTAACCTTGACTGTTGGGTAGGTTGCGGAGCATTTCATTGCGGGCGTGGAAGAGTGGAACAATAAGAAGCCTCCGATGCCAATGTTGATCTATTTTTACGCTCATGACCTGATGAAGCAAGCTGATGCTTCCACAAATAGATTTGAGCAAGGTTCACCCCCAACCCAACTTTTCTGCTTCATCATTGTTCAAATGAACAGACATCAGGTGGACACTCCATTTACCTCTATCCTGTTTTCTTGATATGTGTTGCTTCTTGTGCACAGGAAGCCCGATTTCCGGATCTTTTTCGCCATTAAGGATGACATTGAATGCTTCCCATATCCATCAAAGAGTTAGCTCACTCAACTGAAGTAGCCGTTTTTTTGCTGTGTCCGAGAAGCACATTCTATATTATGTTTCTCTTTTTGAATTCAGGTGCTACCACATTTTTCGACAAAATCCGCCCTGTGGAGAAAGACGCGGTCTTAGTTGCTCGTTTACGGAAATGTGGAGTTATTTTTATTGGGAAAGCAAATATGCATGAGCTAGGCATTGGGGTCACCGGAAACAATCCAAACGACCACACAGGACTAATCCATGGTTTGGTTCACATCACCCTCTTTCTTTTTTTATGCTCTGATCTTCAGAAATCCCGTCAAGATATGTCCTTGATCGCTGGAAAAGAGACATATTTTGAATGGTTTGATCTATCTGCATAAGCAGAACCTGCTGCACAGGTGAGTATTGGAATGCTCGTTCAAGTTATTTAATTTCTGCATTATATTTCTTACTAGCCATTGAGAGTCTGGTTCTTGCTGGATTACCAGGGACATCTAATGTGCAAAGATTTAGTTTGTATTGCAATTGAGACCCATGTGACTCGGAGACGGGTCAGGGCTCAGGGGCAACCTCTAATTTGATTGTTAATTAGTACAAACGAAGTTCTCTACTTCTTGGCCATTTCCTCAGGTCTTTGTTCTCCATCCTGATTTATCTGAGTCTACTGGGGCTGCTCATGAATTACTAAATTTAGGCTTACAGTAGGATGAACTTCCTTCAGAATCAATAATAGAAAATTTTGGTTAATAGCAATTTTTAACAGTCAACACCCTATATATTTTGTTTTTCAGATGTTTGGGTCTTGGCCTGTATGCTTTGTTTGCCTATATTCTTTGTTTGGAACCTTCTATTCTCTTTTTGTCATGCTCTGAATTAATGGATTACCTTTTTATCTCTTTAGCAGATAGTTCTCATGGGTGTGTGGGCAAACACTGCACTGTAGGCGATCAAGTCCTTGCAAGATAGAATGTGTTCTTTTATTCTGGGCTTACAATGGCGAGTAATCAACAGTGAGGAGCATCCAGGTATGGACTTCGTATGAGAGGCTAAGATGGGCATGGCGACATGGATCATGGTAGTTGATTTTGCTAGATTTCATGCTTCTATCTATCCATGCTATCTCCAGCAATGCATACTTTTTTCATGTATCTCCCAATTGGCTAGAGACTTGGAATAACCAAAGGAACTTTCTTCATTTTGTGTTTTCGCTCTTCTCAGATTTTAGGCTAGGTGCATAGACATGCGTGCCATACACTGAATTTAGATTTTAGTGGGAATAAATCATTGTGCCATGTTCAGAATTAGAACTACAGGGAAGAAGGAAATTTTGTTGTTAGGCTGTTGTGGTGTTTTTTTTTAAATAAATGGCATGCTAACTTGTTGGTTTAATTTAGGTGTGAAGGATAATGTCTCCTCTCCGTTGCAACCAATAACTTTTCTCAGATTTTGTTCACTTGTTTGATACAGCTGAACCACATAAGCAACCAATAGCTATTTTGTATAACTATGATTGTCCTCAGCTGAAACACACATGTACTAGCTGAACCAAGGAAGCAACTTATGATCAAATCTGATATGAGAGTGTCAAATGGTTTTGTTATTGTGTTTGTGTTTGAGACAATTTAATCATCACCAACATGACCTTATTAATTATTTAATTTCATGTATGGCAATGTACATAGTACATTTTTGTTATCCATATTCTACTCTGTACATCTATCTGAATTTATAAGTTATAGGCATTCAGCATATTGTGTAGCAAAGACTAGCCTTGCCCTTTTGTTTATTGCTATGGTGATAGAGGCGAGGGTGTCCCGATCTTTTGATGAGATGATAACTATCGATTTGGTGGAGTCAACTTTGACGATCCGACTACAAACGTGCACGACGTTGTGCCTTGGCAATCGATAAACCAATCTCCCGAGGTCACTGACGATGCTGGAAGCACAATCAGCCTGACCACGAAGGTCTATTCCTGCACGCAATCGAAGAAACGAGCAAGAATATGATAAAGCAATCTGAATATTGCGAATATATATGAAGTATTGATAATGGTGGGGATCCGTAAGCGGCCTTCGTCTGGTCGTTGGACACAAACAAAGTACACGAAGTTGCAATGGCTAACTTTTAACTAAACAAATCCCAAGGAAAAAGCTATTAGATGGATCTACTTATATAGAAGCAAGGGGTGGCGGCCAAGGAGGTGGGAGGACGTCCCAAGGCAGCCTAACACTAACCCTAGGTCGTACAAGGCCAATGGGCCCAAGTGGAGGTGACGTAACACCTTTGGACTTGTAGTTTGACTCGGATTCTGCTGCAGTATCAGATTGTTTCGTCCATAACTCAACGCTCCGGACGGATTTTAAGGTGATTCCAATTGAGTTGGAAAGTGCACGAAATCTATTTTCCAACAAAAAAAGAATCAACCAATTTGGAGTCCGTATGGAAAAATTATTGACGTTTTGAGTCAGGTATGTCTGTGCAGTCCGAATCTGAGTTCAGAACGTGAGAGACTTGGACTCTATCTTCTCTTGGGCCAAAAGTGACGTGAGAGAACTTTTTGAACGGCAGGTAAACATTTCTTTCTCCCTTATCTTCATATGTGGATTGTACAAATGTCCCATACACCTGTAATTAGACATGGCATAAAAGTTTGTGAAGTATTTTTGTCCTGGATGACATAAATAAATTATTGCATAGTTTGCATTAGAAATCACCTCAAAAATATACATGCATGCAATATTTTTAGTCGTATCCAAGGTAGTCATGTCCTCATCATATGGTGTCAATCCTAGACCTAGTGACCAGATCTTACGTCGCTGGTTGGCTGCAGCTTTACTGTCTGTTGCAATTGTTAGCGCTGTATGGAACAAAGGAGACTTCGTTGTGCGGCAGTTCATCATTAGAGTTGCAAAAGATGGCTATTGTTCTTAAAGAATGTGTTATCGAATCGACTTTGGTCACATGCCTGTATATGAACTTGCGTTGATCCGAAAATAGCAAGACTTGGGATTTTATAAGACTAAGCTTTTCCCAGCACATAAGGATCGGTGCCTTCACTTGTTTGCAATCAAAGATCAATCTATACCCGTGGACGTACGTAAGCTAGATAAGTGCGCACATGAACGCTCAGGAGGCGTGCCAATGGCACGCCCCAGCCACTAGTGCAGGATGATTAGGTGAGGTGCTTAGTAAAATAAATCAAGTTTTTTTAGCATCTATGTTTATCTTTATAGGATGGTTGCTTAATTAAGTGTATACCCTATACAAATAAGCATCAGTGTGTAAGAAAAATTAGTTTATTTTTCTAAGCACCTTACATTGTACAAGGCTTTATAAGCCAGCTCTCCCAGTTCTGTAAAAGCTATTCTATTTGCGATTTTCATCCTGTGAACAAACAATATCTTATATTGTACTCCCTTCGTCCAAAAAAAACTTGTCCCAAACTTGTTCCTCAAATGGATGTATCTAGCACTAACCTGAAGCTAGATACATCCATTTGAGGGATAAGCTTTTTCGGACGGAGGGAGTAATATACATCTCATAGAGCAACTTTCCCCTCTCTAGCGATCGACAAACCCTATCTTTCTCCTCTCGCAACCTCGTGAATCTAGATCGGGGCGTGACAACTGGTATCACGAGCATGGTTTTCCCTTGGCAGCGTGACAAATCGGAGAGGCAGTCATGATTTACCCTTTATTTTGGCGGCGGCAGTGGCGATTTTCCCACCCTTCCCTCCCTTCCTCGACAGAGGCGGTGGTAGAGGCGGTGGTGGTGATTTTTGGGAACGGCGTAGGAGGCAGAAAGCATCAAGCGGCGTCGGTGGCGGTAGACTAAATCGGCAGTAACTCACGGGACTCACCTAGTTGCTTGAGAACATCGCTCAAGTGTGAAATCCCAGGGTGACACCGAGTGGTGCTACGCTCAGAGGCGTGGATCTACGGCGGCGGAAGGATAGAAGTCTTGGTTTGGGTTACCGGTGAACTCTGGTAGTAAAATTCCTCTCCGAGAGCTTCCGTCGCCATTGGGTGTTGGAAGCCTAGTTTGGACGATGCGGAAGTGTTCGATCTCTTGGCCATGGAGGGTGAAGTGGTCCAAAATTGCGAAGAAACGATAGATCTGTGTGAGAAGATCGAGGGCATTCGTAAAGATCTTAATGCAGTTAACATGAAGTAAGACACCATGGCCACAATGATGAGTGGCATTCAAGATGCAGTTTTTGCTCTCAGTGCTTGGCTAGCAACCATGGCCGATGTTTCTAAATCATTCAGAGCTACTGATGCTTCTACATCTGCTCAGCCAGCTACAACCCCAACCAGGGATAAAAAGGATATTACCAAATCACCTGCAGCACCTGAATGAACAGAGCAAGCTCACATACCTATAACTGATGGTGAGAGTCTGGCTTAATAGGGATGATATACTACTCATATCAATAAGAATTTTCTTCTTTTTTGGGAGCCCATTCCAAAATAACTTCAAAGTTAAGCGTGCTCGCTGTGGTCGTGTGGAGCAATTTCAGGATGAGTGATCGTCTAGGAAGTTGGTCCCAGGTGCGGACGAGTGAGGACAAAGTGCGCATGAAGACTAGTGTTGATTTGTGGGGTCAGTCTAGATCCTGCCAAGAGTAATGTCCACTAACCAACGGGTGTGTCCAGGGCGTTACAAGTTGGTACCAGAGTTGATCCTCGTGGTTACATAGATGTTTGCGGGTCAGGTGTGCGATCATGTTGTGCATGACATGTGTGGCCCGTCGTGGCCCACGACATGGCACATGTGCCAGACTAGATGCACAAACGTGTGCCAAGAGGGAACGTTCCTCTGGCTCGACGAGGACGTCGGTTCCTTTGAGTGGGAGTGTATGTGAGAGTCTGGCTTAATAGGGATGATAGACTACTCATATCAAGAAGGAATTCCTTCTTTTCCAGGAACCCATTCGGAAAGTTATGCGTGCTCGTCTTGGAGCAATTTTAGGATGGGTGACTGACTGGTAAGTTTGTCTGAGGTGCGCACGGGTGAGTATAAGAAGCACAGGAAAGACTAGTATCGATATGTGGGGCCAGTCTAAATCCCGCCAGGAGTAACGGCTAGTAACCGGCGGGTGCCTCTGGAGCGTTACACTAACGAACTGCAAAAGAGATTTGAGTTGGATCAAGAGAAAACTAGATTGTTGGAAACTCTACCTAGTCCTATATACCTAAGAGATTCATCCCCACTATCATATTTATCTTGACATGCAACCTATCCACATCATCAAGTAGGTCCACCATGTGAAAATGCTTTCTCACTAACTCTTCATGCACATGCTCCCACTAACTCTTCATGCATATGCAGACTTGCCACAAGTAACCATTAAGTTTTTTATGCACCCTCAAGAAGCCACATCATTCTAGGTTTCTTTTGCTATCTATATATGTATTGAAGTCACCCAATCCACTCTAGAGATCTAGCACGAGTCATCACTCTACAATTTGGTTAGACTTCACGTGTTGTTAATGCGATTGTTTGATCCCGAAAAGCCCAAACTGTTGGGAAACGTAGCATGCAATTCCAAAAAAATTCCTACGCTCACGCAAGATCTATCTAGGAGATGCATAGCAACGAGGGGGAGAGTGTGTCTACGTACCCTCGTAGACCAAAAGCGTAAGCGTTTGACAACATGGTTGATGTAGTCGAACTTCTTCTAACTCCGATCGATCAAGCACCAAACGTACGGCACCTCCGAGTTCTGCACACGTCCAGCTCGGTGACGTACCTCGCCTTCTTGATCCAGCAAGGTGTCGAGGCAGTAGATGAGTTTCGTCAGCACGACGACGTGGTGACTCTGATGGTGAAGTGATTCTCGCAGGGCTTCGCCTAAGCACTACGTGAATATGATCGAGGGTGTAAACTGTGGAGGGGGCGCCGCACACGGCTAACAACTGTTGATGCTGTGTTCTAGCGGTGTCCCCCCCCCCCCACACGCACATATATATATAGGTTGGAGGGGAGGAGAGGCAGCCAATGGGGCGTCCCAAGTAGGAGGAATCCTACTTGGGCGCCTCCCCAATTCGGCCTCCCCCCTTCCATAAGTTCCGGAGGGGGAAGGAAGGAGGAGGGAGAGGGAAGGAAGGGGGAGGCCGAATCCCTCCCCTTCCTTCTCTCTTCCCCTCTTTCCTTCTCCTATTTTGGCCTATATGGGACCAGCCTCTAGTCTGTCCCCCTCTTGGCCCATTAGGCCCATATAGTTGCCGGGGGGGGGGGGTCCCTGGAACCCCTTCCGGTGACCCGATATGTACCCAATACCCCCAGAACACTTCCGGTGCCTAAATATCATCGTCCCATATATGAATCTTTACCTCTCAACCATTTTGAGACTCCTCGTCATGTCCGTGATCTCATCCAGGACTCCGAACAACATTCGGTCACCAAATCACATGACTCATATAATACAAAATCGTCATCGAACGTTAAGTGTGCGGGCCCTACGGGTTCGAGAACTATGTAGACATGACCGAGACACCTCTCTGATCAACAACCAATAGCGGAACCTGGATGCTCATATTGGTTCCTACATATTCTACAAAGATCTTTATCAGTCATACCGTAATGACAACATACGTTATTCCCTTTGTCATCGGTATGTTACTTGCCCGACATTCGATCGTCGATATCTTAATACCTAGTTCAATCTCGTTACCGGCAAGTCTCTTTACTCGTTACGTAATACATCATCCCGCAACTAACTCATTAGTCACATTGCTTGCAAGGCTTATTATGATGTGCATTACCAAGAGGGCCCAGTGATACCTCTCCGATACTCGGAGTGACAAATCCTAATCTCGATCTATGCCAACTGTAGCGACCCGACCTCAGACGGTCAAGCCTCTGTGTATCCGTGCCATCCTCGGATCAAGATCTTTGCACACACAAGACATCAATGTATATATCAAAGTGCAATCACATGTATAAAAAACGTAAACTGATATATACCTCATAAGTCTCAATGAAACAAGTAATCGGGTGTGGAGTCCCATCAACGCCATCGGCAGGTTGAGTGTAGACCGTAACCTCAGATCGTACCTCTTACTCGTCGAGGAAATATCTGCAACATGATACGTTGCAGCCGTGTAGGTCAAGACATTGAATGTACCGGCAAGATCACAATAAGAGGAAACAGATGATAAACTATACTATATGCAATACGGCTTTGTGGCTCGTGGTCTGAGTTTTGTTTATGTAAAAGCTGGTTTTATTTACCCTACATCAAAGGAATAACTGGAGTCTGTACTATGGAGTTTTCTATCATGACATGGTTCCTCCAACCGATGTCTCATAGCCCAAATCATCATAAGTTGCCCACAATTAAGTTATCATCCGTGTTGAGAGTTCCAGATAGATCCAAGTTCAGAGGCTCAAATTGTCCGTAATCGGGACACGGCTAATCGATTAGGTTTTAACCTCTGCAGAGGTTTGTACACTTTACCCGCAAGATTCGATCCTCTTTTACGCTCTCGCACTTCAGGTGTTTGAGAACAAGATGACCAAACATGGTCTTCCAAGAGTTCCTCCGACCACCGTCCGTGCTCATCCAATCCTACCGTAGTTCTACATCCGCTAGCACCGTCCCCAGCCAGATTCACCACCAAGGTCAACCAAGCCAGAGCCCATATTGACTTGCGGTTGCACAGTAAGCTTCCGGCATGAAGTATTCTTCCGTCTCTTTGAGTCTGGGTGAAGCTTTCCGCAAGATGTCATGGCGCTTCTCCATGCATCCCGCCAACCACCGGTTTCTCCAGGTGCCCGTCAACCGTCCTTCACCCAAAGAGTGTATTGAATTCTTGTCTCGAGTCTTGAAGTCTTGAGGCCTTGAAGATGCAGTCCTTGCAGATTCCATCATGGAGTTGTCGCCATTGACGAGATCCTCCATTCTCACACCACTCCGAAGCACTCATACCAACCCCGCCTACTATAGCGTAGCATTAAAATAAATAACGTCCCGGGCTTGGTAACAGGGTGATGGGTTCCTACCTCATGCATACTAATCAACTACAAGAATTCAATATCACTACTGGAGAGTTGTTGCAAAGATGCCACTAAATGCAATAAAAACATAGGTATGAAAGCATGGTCAAAGTGAACTTGCCTGGTATTACTTGATGAAGATAATAACGCTCTCAGAATAAAGACTTGGTAGAACTATTCGTCACTCCTTTGAAAATCTATATTACACAGACAATTATATAAGCAATCATCCTAGCAATCAATTCTATCAATCATAACAATACTCAATCAAAATAAAAGCAACAAGAAAACCAAGTCGAAAACCAAAGGAAAAACCTCGAAAGAAAAATTCCAGGAAAAACTAGTGGTGACCAACTCACACAAATCTTAACATAACGTTACTAAATTATTCTAATATTTTTTTTCTACAGCAAAGAAAATATAAAGCTAATAAAATAACAGAAAATAAATTACTAATTTACTAACTAACAAAAAGAACTAATATAAAACTACTATAACCATCTAGTGAATACTAGAACAAATATAGCAACTAGCAAAACACTAAGACAACTATAACAACAAATCATTTATTAAAACATTAATAAACTATACTAAATAAATATAACAACTAATGTGTTCACAAATAACAGAAAAACAATATAACTTGAAGTGGAAAAAGAATTACTTTTAAAACTAATAAAACTATCTTTATCCACTATCACTATGAACTAAACAAGCAATTACAAAAATAGTAGCTAAACACTAATAAATAACTACAAAAATTTATCTACTGTAGCTAAACATAAACATATAACAACAAGTGAAAATCTACAAAAGGAATGAACTAAAAATAATTAAAAACAATAATTACATAACTAAAACAACTATATAAGCAAAACAGTACTGTTTTTACTAAAAATCTAATTTAAAATACTCCAAAATTACCAAACTAAATCCTACAGCTAAACAATATCACAAGTGACCAGGAGCAAAAAGAATTAATTAAAAACCTATTTTTAAACTCAAGTTATGGCCAAAATACTAATTTGAACAAAATTTATCAAATTCAAATTTAAACTACTCAAATTTGAAATCCAGAGACACTAACAGAAACTTCAGCAAATTTGTGACACATAGCAATTGGAATCACTCAAAATACTAAAAACTCTAAAAGATATGAATTTTCTAAGATTGCTATTTTCTGAAAAAATGAATTACGGGATTTCGTGGATCTCACCGGAGTAGTCGTCGGAGTTGGGGAAGAAGATCGGATCCGATGTTGCGGTTGCTCCTAGAGGAAAGAAGATCACGGACGGTGGAGAGGAGATCATATAAACCTCAGGAGAGGTCGAGAGGCGGCACGGCACTTGGCGGCGGCGGTGGTCTGCTGCTGCTTTGCTGCTGGAGAGGAGAGGAGAGGAGAGGAGAGGAGAGGTGTTGGTTTGATATGTTGGAGGGGGTGCTTGGGTATTTATAGTGGGAGGGAGGGTTTTGCTTGGGGTAGGGGGCAAGAAATAGACTAGAATTAGGAATCCTAGGAATAAAAACGGAATAACGAAACGGGATCAAATCCTACTAGGATTTGTAAAAGAATAGGAAACCTTGGCTCCTGGCTCCCTAGGTGCGTGCGTGCGATGGTCTTGGCCTTGGCCGACGGCTGGTTGGCGGCTTGGGCCTTTGGCCCAAGCCTATGAATATATATATATATATATATATATATATATATATATATATATATATATATATATATATATATATATATATATATATATATATAGAGGAAAACAAAATGATAAAAAATAAAATGAAAATATTATATAGGCATATAATATATCAAAATTTTCAGAAAAGATTTCCTACATGATGAACATTATTCTAGCGTTAAATAAAATACACACAAATTTAAATAAAGCAAAGAGTGCTTCTAGTCCAATAAAATCCAACAAAATTATTTTTAAAATACCAAAATGACTTCAAATTAATTTCTCTCCAATTTTCTGATGTAGGGAATCATGTTACCCTATTTTCCATATATTTGTTTTTGGAGAAAATATTTTGAATAAAACTCAAATAACTCCAAATTGGAAATAAATTCAAAAGAACTTTGGATTTAATTCTTTTAAAACTCCCAACTCATATTTCATTTAATTTGAAGAAGTCATTTTATCTTCTCTCGTGAAAATCATTGAGTTGCATAAAGTTTCAGAATTGGAAATATTTTCCAAATAAAATTCAAATATTTTCAACACCCTTGTCATTTAAATAAATGGAAGAAGTCATGTCATCTTCTCTCCAGGGTTTTGTGATGAAAAGAATTTGAATTCATGGAGATCATAAATGCAAGGTGGAAGTTTGGGAAAGTCATTTCATTCCCTCTCATTCAACTTTCGAAAGTTTCAAATTTCACTCAATTTCACACAAGCAACCACACCACTATCAAACAAACAAGCATAAATATTTATTTAATATAACATTCCAAAATTTAGAATTTTGGGATGTTACAAATCTACCACACTTAAAATGAATCTCGTCCTCGAGATTCAAGAGGCAACAAGAAAAGGTTAGGGTTTGGGGTCTTCCAAAGAACCACGATCGGAATGGTCTAGTGTGCTACCACACTTAAAAGCAGGGTTATGGTTCCAACGGAACTCAGGTACTCCATCCCTAGGGTGAACACTATCGGTCTTCTCACAACTTCAAGTAACTCCTACACTGGGCTCTTCCGTAGGGTCAAAACCTTTTCCTCAAATACGTGTCCTTTCATCCTGGTGAGGTTCTTCCGAGACTGTGTCTCCTTAGTCGACAGTGTCTGCCGCCAATAAACAACTATCGAGATCTCATGGTGGTCGACCATTACAGGTTTCTCCTGCAGGAATAATGGGTTGGGTTGGGTCTCACCGTATGACCTACGTTTGGCAACGGTTGCGGTACATGGATCAATCGTCCTACCATTCTAAGGTTTTGGCTTGTCATATCGACGCTCTTCTAAAGTTTTCAAGTCTCTCGATTTTCCATCAACATATGATAGTTCATGATAGAAGTCTCCGGTATGGGGTCCAATCCATCCTGCATTTGAATCATTACCACATACGTAAACAAAGTGAATCACGATTCTAACACTTGGGCATACTCACAAGCATTGCAGAATTTCTCTTGTTCTCGAACTGGGTTCGAGTAAATCCTTTGGTTCAGCAAGCCAAACAAAACATCTATCGTTACTTCACCACTCTCGGTTTTTATGTAACCTCCTCACGTAAACGTATGCTGATTGGATCACCGATTCTTCCAAATTTATTCCTTTATCAAGGTTACATCTGTTCCTTTTCAAAATCCTGGGCCTGTGGGTTATGGCCCACTTCAACACTAGTGCAGCTTTAACTCATCCTTGAGTAACTCTCTTGTTCCATATTACACCTCCTTTAAATCCAAAGAGTACTATGTTTCTTCATACCATCATATCAAAAGCAAAACTCCAACTTTTTTTTCCTTCAACTACAGTCCGTGGAATATATATTTTCTTATCCATTAGTCTAGTCTTCTTCACGGGTACTACCACCCTAAAATGAAATTCACAAATCCATCCATAGACCATATTTCTCATATCCTCGAAAATGGTCAAAATCCGTGTTCATAGAGTAACAACTCATACAATTAAACATATGAAAACATGTCACCTTAACTTTATTGATTTCATGAATCCATTACAAACTCGAGCACCCATTACATAACTCAACTTATTGTACTCATGAAAAAAATTGGTTTCTACCACTCTTATTATCCATATCAAAATTCCAACTACTCAACTCCAGCTTCCTTCTTGTAGGAACATTTAGTAGCATAATGTCCTGCTTCCTTGCAATGAAAACACATAACTCTCGATAAGTCTTTGTGCTTCTTGGAGATGGTGCCTGCTCCTTGAGTTCCTTGCTTCCTTTCAAGACAATGATTGGCATAATGCCCGACGTCCTTACATTCAAAACAGGTAATATGACTCTTGTCCCTCTTTGCACAAATTGGGTTGTTCTGAGGGTGTCTTCGTTTTCTCTTCCTGGGTTCCTTCGTTCTGATCAAACCTTCTATTCCCTGTGGATCAAACTCTATTGCTTCCGTCGGGAAGTATCCCGGATACTCTTTTCTTTCCTTGGTGCAATACTGTGAAAAAATGTCCTTCTTCTCCACATGAATAGCAGGCATTGGAGTAAAATCTGTTGAGGCCTTCTCCATCAAGGTCTTCAACACATTCCTTCATCACTGGTTCTTTCATAACTTCTGAGAGGCTTCTTTCATTCCTTCTTCCTGCTCCTGAATAGTTTGTTGCACCATGGGGTAAATGTAACACTGAGTCGGGTAGTGGGTGGTTCCTTCACACAAGAAACAAGTCACCTGACTAGTTGGGCATTCCTCAGCTGGGTGTTTCTCCTCACAATGAGGGCATCCATCCTTGTGTTCCTCCTGAGTGTGTCCTATTTCTCTGCAAATCTTGCAGGCACAAGGTTTATTTCTTGGTGTATCATGTTGCTTCCAGATAAGACGAGATCTTGTCAGAGTCTTCTTGAATTCTTTCCAAGTCTTTGCTCCATTCCATCCCTGTATAGCTTGATGCATCTGCCACCATGTTGCAGCACTTCCTTCAAAGTACTGGAGAGCGTAAGATACTTCATTCTTCCTTGAAACCAAATTGCTCCCAAAGTGATTCTCCATGTTCGAATCCATAGCTCTGCCTCCGGTGAGTCTTCGTCCAGAGAATATCAGTCCAACTTCATTCATCATCTATGGGGTCCAAAAGTTTTGGGATGAGATATGAGAGAGGTGGGGAGGATATACACACAATACAAACAATAGTTTTTGAAGAAACAAGTTTTACTTTGTGGCTGTCGGAAAACATCAAACAAATGACAGCTCACAAATCGTCGATCTAACGTAAGTGTGTAACAGGGTTTGGTCTTCTAAAGGTCAAATAATTCTTCAGATTCTTCAAATTCTTCTAGTCTTGAGTCTTCAATTGTTGCAGCTTCAACTCTTCTAATGCATGGTCAAATCCTCTTTACTCTGAAGAGGCCATCGCTATCCAATATCTTGTCCTTCTTGGAGCGGCTTGATTCATTCTTCATGTGATCAAAAGGAAAAGGGTATATTCTAACTATTTGAGGTGAGAGTGTCTATTTGATAAAATCGAAAGAGATGAGAAGTAAGAGTCTTTTGAAAATAAAGTTTTAGAGATTTTCGGTCCTAGGGCTTTCCGGTTTCTAGGGTCATGTCCTCATATCAACATGTGCTCGATACCATATCAGAGCGACCGACCTCATACGGTCAAGCTCGTGTATCCGTGCCATCCTCGGATCAGATCTTGGCACACACAAGACATCAATGTATATATCAAAGTGCAATCACATGTATAAAAACGTAAAACTGATATATACCTCATAAGTCTCAATGAAACAAGTAATCGGGTGTGGAGTCCCATCAACGCCATCGGCAGGTTGAGTGTAGACCGTAACCCTGTATCGTACCTCTTACTCGTCGAGAAATATCTGAAACATGATACGTTATGCCATGTAGGTCAAGTACATTGAATGTACCGCAAGATCACAATAAGAGAAAACAGATGATAAAACTATACTATATGCAATACGGCTTTGTGGCTCGTGTCTGAGTTTTGTTTGCGTAAAAGCTGGTTTTATTTACCCTACATCAAAGGAATAAATGGAGTCTGTACTATGGAGTTTTCTATCATGACATGGTTCCTCCAACCGATGTCTCATAGCCCAAAACATCATAAGTTGCCCACAATTAAGTTATCATCCGTGTTGAGAGTTCCAGATAGATCCAAGTTCGAGGCTCAAATTGTCCGTAATCGGGACACGGCTAATCGATTAGGTTTTAACCCTCTGCAGAGGTTTGTACACTTTACCCGCAAGATTCGATCCTCTTTTACGTTCTCGCACTTCGGGTGTTTGAGAACAAGATGACCAAACATGGTCTTCCGAAGAGTTCCTCGACCACCGTCCGGTGCTCATCCAATCCTACCGTAGTTCTACATCTGCTAGCACCGTCCCAGCCAGATTCACCACCAAGGTCAACCAAGCGAGCCCATATTGACTTGCGGTTGCACGTAAGCTTCGGGCATGAAGTATTCTTCCGTCTCTTTGAGTCTGGGTGAAGCTTTCCGCAAGATGTCATGGCGCTTCTCCATGCATCCCGCCAACCACTGGTTTCTCCAGGTGCCCACAACCGTCCTTCACCCAATGGTGTGTATTGAATTCTTGTCTCGAGTCTTGAAGTCTTGAGGCCTTGAAGATGCAGTCCTTGCAGATTCCATCATGGAGTTGTCGTCATTGACGAGATCCTCCATTCTCACACCACTCCGAGCACTCATACCAACCCCGTCTACTATAGCGTAGCATTAAAATAAATAACGTCCGGGCTTGGTAACAGGGTGATGGGTTCCTACCTCATGCATACTAATCAACTACAAGAATTCAATATCACTATGGAGAGTTGTTGCAAAGATGCCACTAAATGCAATAAAAACATAGGTATGAAAGCATGGTCAAAGTGAACTTGCTCGGTATTACTTGATGAAGATAATAACGCTCTCGAATAAAGACTTGGTAGAACTATTCGTCACTCCTTTGAAAATCTATATTACATGACAATCATATAAGCAATCATCCTAGCAATCAATTCTATCAATCATAACAATACTCAATCAAAATAAAAGCAACAAGAAAACCAAGTCGAAAACCAAAGGAAAAACCTCGAAAGAAAAATTCCAGGAAAAACTAGTGGTGACCAACTCACACAAATCTTAACATAACGTTACTAAATTATTCTAATATTTTTTTTCTACAGCAAAGAAAATATAAAGCTAATAAAATAACAGAAAATAAATTACTAATTTACTAACTAACAAAAAGAACTAATATAAAACTACTATAACCATCTAGTGAATACTAGAACAAATATAGCAACTAGCAAAACACTAAGACAACTATAACAGCAAATCATTTATTAAAACATTAATAAAATATACTAAATAAATATAACAACTAATGTGTTCACAAATAACAGAAAAAACAATATAACTTGAAGTGGAAAAGAATTACTTTTAAAACTAATAAAACTATCTTTATCCACTATCACTATGAACTAAACAAGCAATTACAAAATAGTAGCTAAACACTAATAAATAACTACAAAATTTATCTACTGTAGCTAAACATAAACATATAACAACAAGTGAAAATCTACAAAAGGAATGAACTAAAAATAATTAAAAACAATAATTACATAACTAAAACAACTATATAAGCAAAACAGTACTGTTTTTACTAAAATCTAATTTAAAATACTCCAAAATTACCAAACTAAATCCTATAGCTAAACAATATCACAAGTGACCAGGAGCAAAAAGAATTAATTAAAACCTATTTTTAAACTCAAGTTATGGCCAAAATACTAATTTGAACAAAATTTATCCAATTCATATTTAAACTACTCAAATTTGAAATCCAGAGACACAAACAGAAACTTCAGCAAATTTGTGACACATAGCAATTGGAATCACTCAAAAATACTAAAAACTCTAAAAGATATGAATTTTCTAAGATTGCTATTTTCTGAAAAAATGAATTACGGGATTTCGTGGATCTCACCGGAGTAGTCGTCGGAGTTGGGGAAGAAGATCGGATCCGATGTTGCGGTTGCTCCTAGAGGAAAGAAGATCACGGGACGGTGGAGAGGAGATCATATAAACCTCAGGAGAGGTCGAGGGCGCGGCGGCGGCACTTGGCGGCGGCGGTGGTGCTTGCTTGCTGCTGCTTTGAGAGAGAGAGAGAGAGAGAGAGGAGAGGAGGGTGTTGGTTTGATGTGTTGGAGGGGGTGCTTGGGTATTTATAGTGGGGAGGGAGGGTTTTGCTTGGGGTAGGGGGCAAGAAATAGACTAGAATTAGGAATCCTAGGAATAAAACGGAATAACGAACGGGATCAAATCCTACTAGGATTTGTAAAAGAATAGGAAACCTTGGCTCCTGGCTCCCTAGGTGCGTGCGTGCGATGGTCTTGGCCTTGGCAGCAGGCTGGTTGGCGGCTTGGGCCTTTGGCCCATATGCCATGTATATATATATATATATATATATATATATATATATATATATATATATATATATATATATATATATATATATATCAAACAAAGAGGAAAACAAAATGATAAAAAATAAAATGAAAATATTATATAGGCATATAATATATCAAAATTTTCAGAAAAGATTTCCTACATGATGAACATTATTCTAGCGTTAAATAAAATACACACAAATTTAAATAAAGCAAAGAGTGCTTCTAGTCCAATAAAATCCAACAAAAATATTTTTAAAATACCAAAATGACTTCAAATTAATTTCTCTCCAATTTTCTGATGTAGGGAATCATGTTACCCTATTTTCCATATATTTGTTTTTGAAGAAAATATTTTGAATAAAACTCAAATAACTCCAAATTGGAAATAAATTCAAAAGAACTTTGGATTTAATTCTTTTAAAACTCCCAACTCATATTTCATTTAATTTGAAGAAGTCATTTTATCTTCTCTCGTGAAAATCATTGAGTTGCATAAAGTTTCAGAATTGGAAATATTTTCCAAATGAAATTCAAATATTTTCAACACCCTTGTCATTTAAATAAATGGAAGAAGTCATGTCATCTTCTCTCCAGGGTTTTGTGATGAAAAGAATTTGAATTCATGGAGATCATAAATGCAAGGTGGAAGTTTGGGAAAGTCATTTCATTCCCTCTCATTCAACTTTCAGAAAGTTTCAAATTTCACTCAATTTCACACAAGCAACCACACCACTACCAAACAAACAAGCATAAATATTTATTTAATATAACATTCCAAAATTTAGAATTTTGGGATGTTACACCAACTCAACAAACACATTCGGAGATACCTGTAGAGCATCTTTATAATCACCCAGTAACGTAAGATAGCACACAAGGTATTCCTCCAGTATCCGGGAGTTGCATAATCTCATAGTCAAAGGAATATGTATATGACATGAAGAAAGCAATATCAATAAAACCGAACGATCAATATGCTAAGCTAACGGATTGGTCTTGTCCATCACTTCATTCTCCTAATGATGTGATCCCGTTCATCAAATGACAACACATGTCCATGGTTAGGAAACTTAACCATCTTTGATTAACGAGCTAGTCTAGTAGAGGCTTACTAGGGACACGGTGTTTTGTCTATGTATCTGCACATGTATCAAGTTTATGTTTAATACAATTCTAGCATGAATAAAAAACATTTATCATGATATAAGGAAATATAAAATAACAACTTTATTATTGCCTCTAGGGCATATTTCCTTCACAAACGACCATCTATTCTCATTCCAATTCTCTTGTGCTTTCTGTTCATGTCCCTTTTACTCCCAATGGACCACAAAATTGCACTAGATGACTTCATTACCTCGAACATCCAGTGTTCCAAACAACCTTATAATCCCAATTTAACTCCGTTGCGAACAAAGAGGTAGCTCATCAAGATTTCTGCTTCTTTTTTAAGAATCCACTATTCCCATGCAACCTTTTAATCCCAATTTTGTTCCATTGCATACACCCAGGTAGTTAATTGGCCTTTTATGATGGAAATATGCTTCACCTAATGAGGAATCATGCATGGTTGCACACAAGACAAACAAAATAATTTAAGCTTCCTTGGTATATTGTGATGAATGGCTGCAATACACTACACATGGTTGATCCGGTGAGAGGCATGATTTACTCAACAATGAGCTTCATGATTTATAAGCAATATTTTTTTATAGAAAATCAATGAGTGAACTCGTGTTTTTCTAATTAATGGACATTTGTACTTGTCATCGTTATTTTAGGTTTAGCCAAGGGTTGAGATATCTCCACTGTCTCTACTCAACGTAGTTTTCATCTCATGTCACCTCGCTGATATATTGTCAATGTAATAGATTAACATAACAAACTCACACTCATTTTCAGCTTTTTCATCAATTTTTTTCTTAGATGCTTACTCTAAACAATATTTCTTTCAGAGAAAATTATTTGTCATAGAATTATTCTATGTTTCATAAACTTTCTAATGTTTTTAAACATCAAATTATTTGTTAATATATCCGTGGCAAAGCGCGGGGTGTCATCTAGTTTTGGCAACATTTCAGTCCAGGACATTTACTCAGGACATGCAACTCCTATTGCACCAATTAGAAAACCGCACACTAAGATTTCATAACTTCCAGCCACCATTTGTCAGAACACCATGGAAGGATTATTACAGAGAGTATGAAAGAGAAATGATAATAAAATTTCTGAAGTCCATTACTAAGGGACCCAGAATGGAATTTCCATGGTTTGATGGCACTAATCCAGGAGGAGGGATTAGGCAATGTGACAGATATTTCCAGATGACGGGAGCACCAGCTGAGTACAAAGTGATTTAGCACGACTCTATGTAACTGGAAGAGGCTTAGAAGACCAGGGCTACTCAAGAAACAGCTCGCATGGTCCCAATTTTGTGCTGAAATATTACACAAATTCTCAGCCTCTACTTCATATGATCTGGATGAAAGGTTTAATACATTCAAGCAGAACAACCTGATAGTGGCTGAGTATATTGAGCAATTTGAAGACCTTATGGCAGATGTTCAAGAAGAAAACCCAAGTAGCCGATACGTCTCCAACATATATAATTTTTTATTCTTCCATGCTATTATATTATGTTCTATATGCATTAATATGCTACTTTATATTATTTTTGGGACTAACCTATTAACCTAGAGCCCAGTGCTAGTTTCTGTTTTTTCCTTGTTTTAGAGTTTCGCAAAAAAGGAATACCAACCGGAGTCCAAACGGAATGAAACCTTCGCGATGATTTTTCTTGGACGAGAAGACATCCAGAGGACTTGGAGTGCACGTCATGGAAGCCGTGAGGCACCCACAAGGTCGGAAGGCGCGCCCAGGGGGTAGGGCGTGCCCCCACCCTTGTGGGCCCCTCATGACTCCACCGACCTATTTATTCTGCCTATATATTCTCAAATATTCCAAAACCTATGAGGAGAGCCACATAAACACTATTCCACCGCCGCAACCTTCTGTACCCATGAGATCCCATCTAGGGGCCTTTTCCGGCATCCCGCCGGAGTGGTTTACGGAGGGCTTGTACATCAACACCATTACCTCTCCAATGAAGCATGAGTAGTTTACCTTAGACCTACGGGTCCATAGTTAGTAGCTAGATGGCTTCTTCTCTCTCTTAGATTCTCAATACCATGTTCTCCTCAATGTTTTTGGAGGTCTATCCGATGTAATACTCTTTTGCAGTGTGTTTGCCGAGATCCGATGAATTGTGGATTTATGATCATCTTATCTATGAATATTATTTGAATCTTCTCTGAATTCTTATATGCATGATTTGATATCTTTGCAAGTCTCTTCGAACTATCGATTTGGTTTGGCCAAGTAGATTGGTTTTTCTTGGAACGGGAGAAGTGCTTATGATGTAGGGTGGAACCCTATACGGCCGATCTTTCACGAAAGGAGCAGATCCCGTGAAGAACACGAAGAACACGGGGAAGAACGGAGGGAAATCACAAGGGGAAACACTCAAGAACAAGTCTAATCACACATCCACTAGACAACCAAACACACAAGTTCCACAAGGTACATGAACAACAAAGGGAAAGATACAAGGTAAAGTTCATCTCCATGAGGAGGTCTTGAAGGGGGCCACCCATGAGGGGGTCTTGAATCCAAGGTGGATCTTCTCCGTAGAGGCGCGCGGTCTCTCTCGTGGAGTAGATCCGTAGTGGATGAGCAAAGCTCTATCTCTAATGAGCTACTACTTTGCTAACCCTAGAAAGGAGGTGGAGGTGGTCTATTTATAGTCTAAGCCACGAAGGGGTAAGTGGGAAAGGGATACATGGGCCTCAGGCCCGATTCTGCGCGCAGGCAGGCGGTAGTACCGGACATCGGGCGGTAGTACCTCTCGTTCTGGGTCTTCTTCCTCCTTCTCTTCCATGCTTCTCTCGCGGGTGGTGTAGTTGTACACTTGTGCTCGCACTCCTCCTCCTCGTCCATGGTGTTCTGACAATACCTATGTATGCACACGAGAGGAGTGTCAAGTAGTATACCATCCTCGAAGGGGTCAAGTGAACACACGTAAAGGAGATGATTCACCTTTGTGTATGTGAAGTAGATGTCGCACGTGTCGCTTGCTGAACGAACTCTTGACATGGTGATGTCCGTAGGATGCTCCGCATCCCCCCCCCCCTTGGGAAAGATCCGACCTCGGATCAAAAACCAAATCACCATGGGAAAGAGATGGCGTCGCCGTGTAGGAGTGGACGCTCACCAAGTACTTGTCATCTTGAAGATCGAAATGGGCACTCTCCAATGTCGCACCGTCTTGGGATTCCTTCAAAAGGAGCAAGGACAACAAACACTTGGAAAAACAAATGTGGTTAGCGTTAGTGCAAAACCAAGCATTCAAGCGGTGATTCACCCACAAGTGTCGGCATCATGCAAAGCATATGGTGTGACAAGGGATTGTGTCATGGCATGTAAGCATATGAATTGAGCACAAAGCAAAGATATCTTGGGGACAAGCATGTAAATGTGAGGTAGTGATGCAAATATGAGTGATAAGAGAACAAACATCTACCTCAAGTTCATAGCAAGCATTCACAAATTGCTCAATGAAAGGTCTATGGAAGGCATAAGAATCATTCACAACACAGAGTAAAATGAAGTTTCTAAACACATGGGCCAAGTGCAAGACAATCCAAGCATTACGTGCAAAGGGTGTAGTGAAGATAGTATGGCACTCAACACAATAGAAAGAGCAATTGTTCATCATGTGTGAGGCAATCAAGTCAATCATGTGACAAGCAATGGGACATTGCATATGTGAAGAAGTGACATTGTTGCAACCAAACATACGATAGGAGCAAGTAATCCAAGAATTGGATGCAACACAAAAGGCATATATTGTTGGTGAACGTAGTGATTTCAAAAATTTCCTACGCACACGCAAGATCATGGTGATGGATAGCAACAAGAGGGGAGAGTGTGTCCACGTACCCTCGTAGACCGAAAGCGGAAGCGTTAGCACAACGCGGTTGATGTAGTCGTACGTCTTCACGATCCGACCGATCCAAGTACCGAACGCACGGCACCTCCGAGTTCAGCACACGTTCAACTCGATGATGTTCCGCGAGCTCCGATGCAGCAGAGCTTCGCCGGAGAGTTTCGTCAGCACGACGGCGTGATGACGGTGATGATGATGCTACCGACACAGGGCTTCGCCTAAGCACCGCTACGATATGATCAAGGTGGATTATGGTGGAGGGGGGCACCGCACACGACTGTGAGAGATCAACAGATCAACTTGTGTGTCTTGGGGTGCCCCCTGCCCCCGTATATAAAGGAGCAAGGGAGGAGGAGGTTGGCCCTAGGAGGGGCGCGCCAAGGGAGTAGGATTCCTACTCCTAGTAAGAGTAGGTTTCCTCCTTTCCTAGTCCAACTAGGAGAAGGGGGGAAAGGAGGGGAGGGGAGAAGGAAGGGAGAGGGTGGCCGCGCCCCAAACCCCTTGTCCAATTCGGACTGGGCTTGGGAGGGGCGCGCGCCACCTCCTGGCTGCTGCCTCTCCTTCGCACTAAGGCCCATTAAGGCCCAATACTTCTTCCCCGTATTCCCGTAACTCCCCGGTACTCCGAAAAATACCCGAATCACTTGGGACCTTTCCAATGTCCGAATATAGTCGTCCAATATATCGATCTTTACGTCTCGACCATTTTGAGACTCCTCGTCATGTCCCCGATCTCATCCGGGACTCCGAACTACCTTAGGTACATCAAATCACATAAACTCATAATACCGATCGTTACCGAACTTTAAGCGTGCGGACCCTACGGGTTCAAGAACTATGTAGACATGACCGAGACACGTCTCTGGTCAATAACCAATAGAGGAACCTGGATGCTCATATTGGCTCCCACATATTCTACGAAGATTTTATCGCTCAAACCGCATAACAACATACGTTGTTCCCTTTGTCATCGGTATGTTATTTGCCTGAGATTCGATCGTCGGTATCTCAATACCTAGTTCAATCTCGTTACCAGCAAGTCTTTTACTCGTTCCATAATACATCATCTCGCAACTAACTCATTAGTCACAATTCTTGCAAGGCTTATAGTGATGTGCATTACCGAGAGGGCCCAGGGATACCTCTCCGACAATCAGAGTGACAAATCCTAATCTCGAAATATGCCAACCCAACAAGTACCTTCGGAGACACCTGTAGAGCACCTTTATCATCACCCAGTTACATTGTGACCTTTGGTAGCATACAAAGTGTTCCTCCAGTAAACAGGAGTTGCATAATCTCATAGTCATAGGAACATGTATAAGTCATGAAAAAAGCAATAGCAACATACTAAACGATCAAGTGCTAAGCTAACGGAATGGGTCAAGTCAATCACATCATTCTCCTAATGATGTGATCCCGTTAATCAAATGACAACTCATGTCTATGGCTAGGAAACATAACCATCTTTGATTAACGAGCTAGTCAAGTAGAGGCATACTAGTGACACTCTGTTTGTCTATGTATTCACACATGTATTATGTTTCCGGTTAATACAATTCTAGCATGAATAATTAACATTTATCATGAAATAAGGAAATAAATAATAACTTTATTATTGCCTCTAGGGCATATTTCCTTCAGTCTCCCACTTGCACTAGAGTCAATAATCTAGATCACATCGCCATGTGATTTAACACCAATAGTTCACATCACCATGTGATTAACGCCCATAGTTCAAATCGCCATGTGACCAACACTCAAAGGGTTTACTAGAGTAAGTAATCTAGTTCACATCGCTATGTGATTAATACCCAAAGAGTACTAAGGTGTGATCATGTTTTGCTTGTGAGAGAAGTTTAGTCAACGGGTCTGCCAAAATTCAGATCCATAAGTATTTTGCAAATTTCTATGTCTACAATGCTCTGCACGGAGCTACTCTAGCTAATAGCTCCACTTTCAATATGTATCCAGATTGAGACTTAGAGTCATCTGGATCAGTGTCAAAAACTTGCATCGGCGTAACCCTTTACGACAAACCTTTTGTCACCTCCATAATTGAGTAACATATCCTTATTCCACTAAGGATAATTTTGACCGCTGTCCAGTGATATTCTCCTAGATCACTATTGTACTCCCTTGCCATACTCAGTGGTAGGGTATACAATAGATCTGGTACACATCATGGCATACTTTATAGAACCTATGGCTGAGGCATAGGGAATGACTTTCATTCTCATTCTATCTTCTGCCGTGGTCGGCTTTGAGTCTTACTCAATTTCACACCTTGTAACACAGGCAAGAACTCTTTCTTTGACTGTTCCATTTTGAACTATTTCAAAATCTTGTCAAGGTATGTACTCGTTGAAAAAACTTATCAAGCGTCTTGATCTATTTCTATAGATTTTGATGCTCAATATGTAAGCAGCTTCACCGAGGTCTTTCTTTGAAAAACTCCTTTCAAATACTCCTTTATGCTTTCCAGAAAGTTCTACATTATTTCCGATCAACAATATGTCATTCACATATATTTATCAGAAATGTTGTAGTGCTCCCACTCACTTTCTTGTAAATACAGGCTTCACCACAAGTCTGTATAAAACTATATGCTTTGATCAACTCATCAAGCGTATATTACAACTCCGAGATGCTTGCAACAGTCCATAGATGGATCGCTGGAGCTTGCACATTCTGTTAGCACCTTTAGGATCAACAAAACCTTCTGGTTGCATCATATACAACTCTTCTTTTAAGAAATCCATTAAGGAATGCAGGTTTGACATCCATTTGCCAAATTTCATAAAATGTGGCAATTGCTAACATGATTCAGACAGACTTTTAAGCATCGATACAAGTGAGAAAATCTCATTGTATTCAACATCTTGAACTTGTCGAAAACATTTTTGCGACAATTCGAGCTTTGTAGATAGTAACACTACTATCAGCGTCTGTCTTCCTCTTGAAGATCCATTTATTCTCAATGGCTCGCCGATCATCGGGCAATTCCACCAAAGTCCATACTTTGTTTTCATACATGGATCCTATCTCAGATTTCATGGCCTCAAGCCATTTTGTAGAATCTGGGCTCATCATCGCTTCCTCATAGTTCGAAGGTTCGTCATGATCTAGTAACATGATTTTCAGAATAGGATTATCGTACCACTCTGGTGCGGATCTTACTCTAGTTTACCTACAAGGTTCGGTAGTAACTTGATCTGAAGTTACATGATCATCATCATTAGCTTCCTCACTAATTGGTGTAGGAGTCACAGGAACAGATTTCTGTGATGAACTACTTTCCAATAAGGGAGCAGGTACAGTTACCTCATCAAGTTCTACTTTCCTCCCACTCACTTCTTTCGAGAGAAACTCCTTCTCTAGAAAGGATCCATTCTCAGCAACGAATATCTTGCCTTCGGATCTGTGATAGAAGGTGTACCCAACAGTTTCTTTTGGGTATCCTATGAAGATTTACTTCTCCGATTTGGGTTCGAGCTTATCATGTTGAAACTTTTTCACATAAGCATCGTAGTCCCAAACTTTAAGAAACGACAGCTTAGGTTTCTCGCCAAACCACAGTTTATATGTTGTTGTCTCAACGGATTTAGATGGTGCCCTATTTAACGTGAATGCAGCTGTCTCTAATGCATAACCCCAAAACGATAGTGGTAAATCGGTAAGAGACATCATAGATTGCACCATATCTAATAAAGTACGGTTACGACGTTCGGACACACCATTACACTGTGGTGTTCCAGGTGGCGTGAGTAGTGAAACTATTTCACATTGTTTTAACTGAAGGCCAAACTTGTAACTCAAATATTCTCCTCCACGATCAGATCGTAGAAACTTTATTTTTCTTGTTACGATGATTTTCCACTTCACTCTGAAAATTTTGAACTTTTCAAATGTTTCAGACTTATGTTTCATTAAGTAGATATAGCCATATGTGCTCAAATCATCTGTGAAGGTCCGAAAATAACGATACCCGCCGCGAGCCTCAACACTCATCGGATCGCATACATTAGTATGTATTATTTCCAATAAGTCAGTTGCTCGCTCCATTGTTCCGGATAACGAAGTCTTAGTCATCTTGCCCATAAGGCATGGTTCGCAAGCATCAAGTGATTCATAATCAAGTGATTCCAAAATCCCATCAGCATGGAGTTTCTTCATGCGCTTTACACCAATATGACCTAAACGGAAGTGCCACAAATAAGGTGCACTATCATTATTAAGTTTGCATCTGTTGGCTTCAATATTATGAATATGTGTATCACTACGATCGAGATCCAGCAAACCATTTTCATTGGGTGTATGACCATAGAAGGTTTTATTCATGTAAACAGAACAACAATTATTCTCCAACTTAAATGAATAACAGTATTGCAATAAACATGATCAAATCATATTCATGCTCAACGCAAACACCAAATAACACTTATTTAGGTTCAACACTAATCCCGAAAGTATAGGGAGTGTGCGATGATGATTTTATCAATCTTGGAACCACTTCCAACACACATCGTCACTTCACCTTTAACTAGTCTCTGTTCATTCTGCAACTCCCGTTTTGAGTTACTACTTTTAGCAACTGAACCGGTATCAAATGCTGAGGGGTTGCTATAAACACTAGTAAAGTACACATAAATAACATGTATATCCAATATACCTTTGTTCACTTTGCCATCCTTCTTATCCGCCAAGTATCTAGGGGCAGTTCCACTTCCAGTGACTTGTCCCTTTGCAGTAGTAGCACTTAGTCTCAGGCTTAGGTCCAGACTTGGGCTTCTTAAATTGAGCAGCAACTTGCTTGCCCTTCTTCTTGAAGTTCCCCTTCTTCCCTTTGCCCTTTTCTTGAAACTAGTGGTCTTGTTAACCATCAACACTTGATGCTCTTTCTTGATTTCTACCTTCGTCGATTTCAGCATCGCGAAGAGCTCGGGAATTACTTTCGTCATCCCTTGCATATTATAGTTCATCACGAAGTTCTAACAACTTGGTGATAGTGACTAGAGAATTATGTCAATTACTATCTTATTTGGAAGATTAACTCCCACTTGATTCAAGCAATTGTAGTACCCAGACAATCTGAGCACATGCTCACTGGTTGAGCTATTCTCCTCCATCTTGTAGGCAAAGTACTGTCAGAGGTCTCATACCTCTCGACACGGGCATGAGTATGAAATACCAATTTCAACTCTTGGAACATCTTATATGCTACGTGGCATTCAAAACATTTTTGAAGTCCCAGTTCTAAGCCGTAAAGCATGGTGCACTTAACTATCAAGTAGTCATCATACCGAGCTTTTGTCAAAATATTCATAACGTCTGCATCTGCTCCTGCAATAGGTCTGTCACCTAGCGGTGCATCAAGGACATAATTCTTCTGTGCAGCAATGAGGATAATCCTCAGATCACGGATCCAATCCGCATCATTGCTACTAACATTTTTCAACATAGTTTTTCTCTAGGAACACAATAAACGGGGAGCAACATCGCGAGCTATTGATCTACAACATAGATATGCTAATACTACCATGACTAAGTTCATGATAAATTAAAGTTCAATTAATCATATTACTTAAGAACTCCCACTTAAATAGACATCCCTCCAATCATCTAAGTGATCACGTGATCCAAATCAACCAAACCATGTCCGATCATCACATGAGATGGAGTAGTTTTCAATGGTGAACATCACTATGTTGATCATATCTACTATATGATTCACGCTCGACCTTTCGGTCTCCAGTGTTCCGAGGCCATATCTGCATATGCTAGGCTCGTCAAGTTTAACCTGAGTATTCCGCGTGTGCAACTGTTTTGCACCCGTTGTATTTGAACGTAGAGCCTATCACACCCGATCATCACGTGGTGTCTCAGCACGAAGAACTTTTGCAACGGTGCATACTCAGGGAGAACACTTATACCTTCAAATTTAGTGAGAGATCATCTTATAAAGCTATCGCCGAACTAAGCAAAGTAAGATGTATAAAAGATAAACATCACATGCAATCATAATATGTGACATGATATGGCCATCATCATCTTGTGCCTTTGATCTCCATCTCCAAAGCATCATCATGATCTCCATCGTCACCGGCATGACACCATGATCTCCATCATCTTGATCTATATCAATGTGTCGTCACATGGTCGTCTTGCCAACTATTGCTCTTGCAACTATTGCTATCGCATAGCGATAAAGTAAAGCAATTATTTGGCGCTTGCATCTTATGCAATAAAGAGACAACCATAAGGCTTTTGCCAGTTGCCGATAACTTCAACAAAACATGATCATCTCATACAACAACTTATATCTCATCACGTCTTGACCATATCACATCACAACATGCCCTGCAAAAACAAGTTAGACGTCCTCTACTTTGTTGTTGCAAGTTTTACGTGGCTGCTACGGGCTGAGCAAGAACCATTCTTACCTACGCATCAAAACCACAACGATAGTTTGTCAAGTTAGTGCTGTTTTAACCTTCTCAAGGACCAGGCATAGCCACACTCAGTTCAACTAAAGTTGGAGAAGCTGACACCCGCCAGCCACCTGTGTGCTTAGCACGTCGATAGAACCTGTCTCGCGTAAGCGTACACGTAATGTCGATCCGGGCCGCTTCATCCAACAATACCGTGAACCAAAGTATGACATGCTGGTAAGCAGTATGACTTGTATCGCCCACAACTCACTTGTGTTCTACTCGTGCATATAACATCTACGCATAAAACCAGGCTCGGATGCCACTGTTGGGGAACGTAGTAATTTCGAAATTTTCCTACGCACACGCAAGATCATGGTGATACATAGCAATGAGAGGGGAGAGTGTGTCCACGTACCCTCGTAGACCGAAAGCGGAAGCGTTAGCATAACGCGGTTGATGTATTCGTACGTCTTCACGATCCGACCGATCCAAGTACCGAACGCACGGCACCTCCGAGTTCAGCACACGTTCAACTCGATGACGTCCCGCGAGCTCCGATCCAGCAGAGCTTCGCCGGAGAGTTTCGTCAGCACGACGGCGTGATGACGGTGATGATGATGCTACCGACGCAGGGCTTTGCCTAAGCACCGCTATGATATGATCGAGGTGGATTATGGTGGAGGGGGGCACCGCACACGGCTGGGAGAGATCAACAAATCAACTTGTGTGTTGGGGTGCCCCCTGCCCCCGTATATAAAGGAGCAAGGGAGGAGGAGGCCGGCCCTAGGAGGCGCGCCAAGGAGTAGGATTCCTACTCCTAGTAGGAGTGAGTTTCCTCCTTTCCTAGTCCAACTAGGAGAAGGGAGGAAAGGAGGGAGGGAGAAGGAAGGAGAGGGGCCGCGCCCAAACCCCTTGTCCAATTGGATTTGGGCTTGGGAGGCGCGCCACCTCCCGGCTGCTGCCTCTCCTTCCCACTAAGGCCCATTAAGGCCCAATACTTCTTCCCCGTATTCCCGTAACTCCCCGGTACTCCGAAAAATACCCGAATCACTCAGAACCTTTCCGATGTTCGAATATAGTCGTGCAATATATCGATCTTTACGTCTCGACCATTTCGAGACTCCTTGTCATGTCCCCGATCTCATCCGGGACTCTGAACTACCTTCGGTACATCGAATCACATAAACTCATAATACTGATCGTCACCGAACTTTAAGCGTGCGGACCCTACGGGTTCGAGAACTATCTAGACATGACCGAGACACGTCTCCGGTCAATAACCAATAGTGGAACCTGGATGCTCATATTGGCTCCCACATATTCTACGAAGATCTTTATCTGTCAAACCGCACAACAACATACGTTGTTCCCTTTGTCATCGGTATGTTACTTGCCCGAGATTCGATCGTCGGTATCTCAATACCTAGTTCAATCTCGTTACCGGCAAGTCTCTTTACTCGTTCCATAATATATCATCTCGCAACTAATTCATTAGTCACAATGCTTGCAAGGCTTATAGTGATGTGCATTACCGAGAGGGCCCAGAGATACCTCTCCAACAATCGGAGTGACAAATCCTAATCTCGAAATACGCCAACCCAACAAGTACCTTCGGAGACACCTGTAGAGCGCCTTTATAATCAACCAGTTACGTTGTGACGTTTGGTAGCACACAAAGTGTTCCTCCGGTAAATGGGAGTTGCATAATCTCATAGTCATAGGAACATGTATAAGTCATGAAGAAAGAAATAGCAACATACTAAACGATCAAGTGCTAAGCTAACGGAATGGGTAAAGTCAATCACATCATTCTCCTAATGATGTGATCCTGTTAATCAAATGACAACTCATGTCTATGGCTAGGAAACATAACCATCTTTGATTAACGAGCTAGTCAAGTAGATGCATACTAGTGACACTCTGTTTGTCTATGTATTCACACATGTATTATGTTTCCGGTTAATACAATTCTAGCATGAATAATTAACATTTATCATGAAATAAGGAAATAAATAATAACTTTATTATTGCCTCTAGGGCATATTTCCTTCATACATAGCATGAGGCATGGGAATGTTGAAATGGCAAGCAAGATCTCTAACATGTGCGTAATCAAGTGGTCCAAGATGACCAAGAAGTCTAATGGAGCAAGCAACACAAGTAGTATGATCCATAATATCCAAGCTCATGGTTTGGGGGTTCTCAAAAGAGAATGATATAACCTTGAAAGCATGTCCTTGTGCGTCCTTCACAATGACGAAACACACGCAAAAGTGGTGTAGAAGCGCGTCGTGGTAGAATGTATGAGGCTCACTCTCAAGAGCTTGAATGGTTAACTCACGTGACGTGGAAGTCGACACAAAGTCCAAGTATCCTACACATGCACACAATAAAGCAAAGAATGTATGTGCATGGTAGAGAAACACATCATCCATCATAATAGTTCTCTTCTCTTGCACTTAACCATTAGAAGCACAAGTGCATGAATAATATGATGCAACAATGGCAATATTCATGTCGTTAAGTATAAGGTGCAAAGAGGTAAGACAAGCATGCTTCACAAGAAATATGTCAAAATCTCCAAACATATGTGAGAATGCTATGGGGACTGATAACCCACAAGTATAGGGGATCGCAATAGTTTTCGAGGGTAGAGTATTCAACCCAAATTTATTGATTCAACACAAGGGGAGCCGAAGAATATTCTCAAGTATTAGCAGCTGAGTTGTCAATTCAACCACACCTGGATAACTTAATATCTGCAGCAAAGTATTTAGTAGCAAAGTAATATGGAAGTAACGGTAACAATAGCAAAAGTAGTATTTTTAGGTTTTGTAGTGATTGTAGCAGTAGCAATGGAAAAGTGAATAAGCGAAGAACAATATGTGAAAAGCTCGTAGGCATTGGATCGGTGATGGAGAATTATGTCGGATGTGATTCATCATGTAACAGTCATAACATAGGGTGACACAGAACTAGCTCCAATTCATCAATGTAATGTAGGCATGTATTCCAAATATAGTCATACGTGCTTATGGAAAAGAACTTGCATGACATCTTTTGTCCTACCCTCCCGTGACAGCGGGGTCCTAACGAAAACTAAGGGATATTAAGGCCTCCTTTCAATAGAGTACCGGACAAAAGCATTAACACATGGTGAATACATGAACTCCTCAAACTACGATCATCACCGGGAGTGGTCCCGATTATTGTCACTTCGGGGTTGCCGGATCATAACACATAGTAGGTGACTATAGACTTGCAAGATAGGATCAAGAACTCACATATATTCATGAAAACATAATAGGTTCAGATCTGAAATCATGGCACTCGGGCCCTAGTGACAAGCATTAAGCATAGCAAAGTCATAGCGACATCAATCTCAGAACATAGTGGATACTATGGATCAAACCCTAACAAAACTAACTCGATTACATGATAAATCTCATCCAACCCATCACCGTCCAGCATGCCTACGATGGAATTACTCATGCACGGCGGTGAGCATCCTGAAATTGGTGATGGAGGAAGGTTGATGATGACGACGGCGATGGATTCCCCTCTCCGGAGCCCCGAATGGACTCCAGATCAGCCCTCCCGAGAGGTTTTAGGGCTTGGCGGCGGCTCCGTATCTAAAACGCGATGAATCCTTCTCTCTCATTTTTTCTCCCCGAACACAAATATATGGAGTTGGGAGGTCGGTGGAGCGTGAGGGGGCCCACGAGGCAGGGGGCGCCCCCACCCTCGTGGACAGGTGGAGGCCCCCCTGACGTGGATTCTTCTTCCAGTATTTTTACTATTTTCCAAAAGTAAGTTCCGTGGAGTTTCAGGTCATTCCGAGAACTTTTGTTTCTGCACATAAATAACACCATGGCAATTCTGCTGAAAACAACGTCATTTCGGGTTAGTTCCATTCAAATCATGCAAGTTAGAGTCCAAAACAAGGGCAAAAGTGTTTGGAAAAGTAGATAGGACAGAGACGTATCAACTCCCCCAAGCTTAAACCTTTGCTTGTCCTCAAGCAATTCGGTTGACAAACTGAAAGTGATAAAGAAAAACTTTTACAAACTCTGTTTGCTCTTGTTGTTGAAAATATGTAAAGCCAGCATTCAAGTTTTCAGCAAAGATTATGACTAACCACATTCACAATAACTCTTAGGTCTCATGTTTACTCATATCAATGGCATAATCAACTAGCGAGCAATAATAATAAATCTCGGATGACAACACTTTCATGATATGATATAACAAGATGGTATCTCGCTAGCCCTTTCTGAGACCGCAAAACATAAATGCAGAGCACCTTTAAAGATCAAGGACTGACTAGACATTGTAATTCATGGTATAAGAGATCCAGTCATAGTCATCCCAATATAAATTAATAGTAATGAATGCAAATGATAGCGGTGCTCTCCAGCTAGTGCTTTTTAATAAGAGGGCGATGACTCAACATAAAAAGTAAATAGATAGGCCCTTCGTAGAGGGAAGCAGGGATTTGTAGAGGTGCCAGAGCTCGATTTTAAAGCAGAGATAAATAATATTTTGAGCGGCATACTTTCATTATCAACATAACAACCGAGAGATGGCAATATCTTCCATGCTACACACATTATAGGCGGTTCTCAAACAGAATGGTAAAGTTTATACTCCACCTCCACCAACAAGCATCAATCCATGGCTTGCTCGAAACAACGAGTGCCTGCAACTAACAACAGTCCCATGGGGAGTTTTCTTTGCAATTATTTTGATTTGATTTGCATAAAGCATGGGACTGGGCATCCCGGTGACCAGCCATTTTCTCGTGAGTGAGGAGCGGAGTCCGCTCCTCTTGAGAATAACCCGCCTAGCATGGAAGATACAGACAGCCCTAGTTGATACATGAGCTATTCGAGCATACAAAACAGAATTTCATTTGAAGGTTTAGAGTTTGGTACATACAAATTTACTTGGAACGACAGGTAAATACCGCATATAGGAAGGTATAGTGGACTCATATGGAATAACTTTGGGGTTTAAGGGATTGGATGCACAAGCAGTATTCCCGCTTAGTACAAGTGAAGGCTAGAAAAAGACTGGGAAGCGACCAACTAGAGAGCGACAACAGTCATGAACATGCATTAAAATTAGTAAACATTGAGTGCAAGCATGAGTAGGATATAATCCACGATGAACATAAATATTGTGAAGGCTATGTTGATTTGTTTCAACTACATGTGTGAACATGTGCCAAGTCAAGTCACTTAAATCATTCAAAGGAGGATACCACCCCACTATACCACATCACAACCATTTTAATAGCATGTTGGCACGCAAGGTAAACCATTATAACTCATAGCTAATCAAGCATGGCATAAGCAACTATGATCTCTAATTGTCATTGCAAACATGTTTATTCATAATAGGCTAAATCAGGAACGATGAACTAATCATATTTACAAAAACAAGAGAGGTCGAGTTCATACCAGCTTCTCTCATCTCAAACAGTCCATCATATATCGTCATAATTGCCTTTCACTTGCACGACCGAACAATGTGAAAATAATAAGAGTGCATGTGCATTGGACTAAGCTGGAATCTGCGAGCATTCAATAAACAGGAGAAGACAAGGCAATATAGGCTCTTGGTTAAATCAATCAATAATGCATATAAGAGCCACTTCAACAATTTAATTATGGTCTTCTCCTATCGACCCTGTAGCGACCCGACCTCAGACGGTCAAGCCTCGTATTCTTGTGCCATCCACGGATCAAGATCTTTGGCACACAGTACATCAATGTATATATCAAAGTGCAATCACATGTATAAATAACGTAAAATGATATATACCTCATAATAATCAGCGAAACAAATCAAGCGGGTGTGGAGTCCCATCAACGCCATCGGCGGGTTGAGTGTAGACCGTAACCTGTATCGTAACTCTTACTCGTCGAGAAATATCGCAACATGATACGTTGCAGCCGTGTAGGTCAATACATTGAATGTACCAGCAAGATCACAATAAGAGAAAACAGATGATAAACTATACTATATGCAGTATGGCTTTGTGGCTCTGTATCTGAGTTTTGTTTGCGTAAAAGCTAGTTTTATTTTACCTACATCAAAGGAATAAATGAAGTCTGTAATATGGAGTTTTTCTGTCATGACATGGTTCCGCCAACCGATGTCTCATAGCCCAAATCATCATAAGTTGCCCACAATTAAGTTATCAATCCGGTGTTGAGAGTTCCGAGATAGATCCAAGTCCAGAGGCTCAAATTGTCCGTAACCGGGGACACGGCTAATCGATTAGGTTATAACCCTCTGCAGAGGTTTGTACACTTTACCCATAAGATTCGATCCTCTCTTTACGTTCTCGCACTTCAGAGTGTTTGAGAACAAGATGACCGAAACATGGTCTTCCAAAGAGTTCCTCTGACCACTGTCCGGTACTCAACCCATCCTACCGTAGTTCTACATCTGCTAGTACCGTCCCAGCCAGAGTCACAACTAAGGTCAACCAAGCGAGCCCATAATGACTTGCGGTTGCATGTAAGCTTCCGGCGTGAAGTATTCTTCCGTCCCTTTGAGTCTGGGTGAAGCTTTCCGCAAGATGTCATGGCGCTTCTCCATGCATCCCGTCCAACCACTGGTTTCTCCAGGTGCCCACAACCGCCCTTCACCCAAAGAGTGTGTATTGAATTCTTGTCTCGAGTCTTGAAGTCTTGAGGCCTTGAAGATGCAATCCTTGCAGGTGCCATCATGGAGTTGTCGTCATTGACGAAATCCTTCATTCTCACACCACTCCTGAGCACTCATACCAAACCCGTCTACTATAGCGTAGCATTAAAATAAATAACGTCCGGGCTTGGTAACAGGGTGATGGGTTCCTACCTCATGCATACTACTCAACTACAAGGATTCAATAACACTCTTGAGGGGTGATTGCAAGGATCCCACTAAATGCAATAAAACATAGGTATGAAAGCAATGATCAAAGTGAACTTGCTCGGTGATGTTGACGAAGAAGAATTATCGTTCTCAAGAAATAACTTGATAGACTACTCGTCACTCTCTGATGAAATCTATATAACAAACATATCATTCACATAAGCACTCACACTAACAATCAAAACAAAAGAGAGAGCGAATAAGAATCCGAAGGAACTTCAAATAAAACTAGGAGTCTTCTTCTACAACATTCACAAAAATAGTTTTGTCTAACGGAAAATAAAACACTAAAATAACAGAGAATAAAATATAAATTTAGTTAAGACAAAGAAAAAATAAAGTATTTTTTCATAAAGCTATTTTGAAAGTATTTTCAATTGGGAGTTAAAACAGTAGAAAATCCATTGCAAGTTATTAGCGAACTTGAATTGATTTCATGATAACAAAATAAAAATAAATATAAAAACTTGTTGAACACCTACTGTTTAACTAATAGAAACCAAACATAAACTTTCTGAAATATAAAATAAAATAATTTAAAACAACTATAGAAAAAAAGTAGCTATAATTGAATAGAACTAAAACAGAATTTGTTTTACATGAAACAATAAGCTAAAATACTCAAACAATTTTGAAGTTTTTACCACTGGTAAATATGATCACTAGTGATCAGTAGAAAAAGAATCAAATAAAATCTATTTTTAAACTCACGGAATAAGCAAAACAAGCTTTAATTCAAATCTGATCTAACTCAATTTTATAAATCCAAACATAGACAAATTATATATTTTTGGAAACTACAAGAAAATTGTGATCTAACATAAAAGAATCAGCATCATTGGACTTCTAGACCAAAAGTTATAAGCTAAACAAGAACGGAACTAAATCTGTTACGGAAATAAATCTGAAAACAGCGGAGTTACCTGTACGTGAGGCAGAGATGGCAGGAAGGAGATGGCGATGTGGAGGCTGCTCGGCGAGGGGGCGAGGTCGCCAAGCGAGGTGGGGTGGCGGAGGAGGGGTCGGCTCTTGGGAGGTGGCGCTGGGCGATGGGAG